>CAKMYE020000009.1:1680706-2023206 GCA_929108145.2 Limnephilus rhombicus
GTCCAACAGACCATTAGAAAATTTTACAGGAGGAGAAAGTTATTTGTTTTTGGGGTGTTATGCCGTGCTGCGCTACCTCCTTTTTTACCAACGTTTCGGACAGCGTTTTTCTGAGTCCATCATCAGGGCAGATCCGGCAGATCCGGTAGATGTGTAAGGAGAAGGAGGTAGCGCAACACGGCATAATACCTTTAACGAAAATACTTTTGGCCGTGAAAATCTTAAAGCATTATGATAGGTGTTTGGTAAAGCTATTTCCTTAATGGTAAAGGTCTCATTAATATAAATAATTCTTAGATAAGTGATTAACCATCATTTTTTATACTTTATTTTTAATTTTGAACTAAAATGGTCTGTTGGACAAATAAGAACTGAGGCGACGCGAATATCACCAGCATAATTTTAATATTGGAGTCGATTGGTGCAAAAATAAAGGCCGCCAAATTTCACTTCATAAGTACAAAACGTACCGACTCTCCGCATTCATCGATCTCAAAAAGCGTGTTGTATCCAAACAAAACTTTTTAATTTTCCTATCACAAGATTCGTCATTTACAATTCTACATTCGAGATTAGCAGCCATTAGCGAGAATTTGATACCATTTGAGTGCGGCATTACGAGGCAGCGAATCCTAAGAGTAGATACCCAGTGTCCTAATGGGCAAATAACGGTATGAGGCTTACAACGTTATGGCGTGATTATAAATAGAGTTTACGGTCACCGCGGGTGTTCTTAAATGTGATTAAAGCGTACAGTGTCACCGTACAAGTAGTTGTTTGACGGGTCGCGGAAACATTAACGTGCCCAACTCCAAACATGGAATATCTAGAATAAATCAAAATCAACAAAAATGATCATAAGCGAATTTAAAAACTAAAATGGTGTATTACCTGGAGTAAAGTATCAAGACACGTTTGATGTGTTGATATTATAGAAGTACAATAACAAAAATAATAAAAAAATAAATTTCATAACAAAAATATGTACAATGTTACGTTTAAAATAATAGATAATCGTCTCTCTACCACTGGAGGCGCAATTTATAATACAAGGTGTCCGGGGGTAAAGTGCATTAACTTCGGGAGGTGATTCTACATGATACATGATAGTACCTACAAGTAAAAAAGATAAATAACTTTTTTCGAAATTCCAACTTATAGGGGTAGTTTTGAGGTAAAAAGATAAAATTAGTCCGGCGTGTGCGGCCAGATTTATTATTTTTTTTCCGCTGTTACGATACGGGCCAATCACAATCGAGTCGGGCGCCCGGCAGGCTCTCAGCAAGTAAGATCGTACCTCACACTAAGGATTTTTAGTAGGGACGTCTTTTTGTATGGGAAAAAAAATGTTGGAATTTCGGAAAAGGTCGTTAATCTTTTTTACTCCTACCGTCATGTAGAATCACCTCCCGAAGTTAATTACCCCCGGACACCCTGTATAATCAGTTTATAATAAATAACAACACTATGTTTCAAGTAAAATACAATCAGTATCGTAACAATGCATATTTATAAATTGGTTTTGATAAAAAAAAAAATTATGTTAGATCTGTCTTGGTTGGTGATGCAGGCTTTGATGTCCGATTTATATTTAAAATAATTTGTGTTCTGTCTAATGGCAAGTGAATGTGTATTGTGTAGCTTTATTTCAAAGTATCTAAAATTTCTTTAGCCAAAAGTTGTTTTAGCGAAATAATAATAATATTAATTATAGGTTCAATTAGGAATTCCACAGAGCCGAACCCTCTGATATGAAAATATCCGGAGTCGGTGAATTATTTTCCCATCTGGTCTCTGGTAGGTTGACATGTTGTTCTTGTATTGTTTTGTAATTATAATACTTATATAGTGCAATTGCATAACGTGGATTGACCAGATGATCATTTGGGAAGTGTGTGAAAGGGTTTAGTTTTTCCTGTGGGGAAAATTAAACCCGGACATTTAAATCTGGTGCATAAATGGCTAATTTATATAGCGCCGTTTTCGTGGAAAATCACCTCAAGGGCGCCGTACAAATAAATATATAAAATAATTAATATTACTGGCTTATAACTAAGATTTACAATTACTACTAGTGACTTGCATCTAAGACTTATAGCTACTTATTTTACTGGCTTACAACTAAGATTTAGAATTATAACTAGTGACTTACATCTAAGACTTATAGCTAGTGACTTAAGACATATAGATTCTGGCGTAAAACTGGTGACTTAATAACATACATATTTACAATTAAGATTAGCGCCAGAAGAAGTAGGAAGTTTTTACATAATATTAAAATTCGAGAACACGGGTGCAAAAATGATCTTAATGGGTGAACTGGATTTACGGGAAGGTATAGATATTTTAAATAAATTAATAACATTAATAGTCGATCTTTACCGCATTAAGGTGATTCATCGCTCAACATTAACCCTTTACGGCGCTGAATTGCATATCTGCATCATACCATTCGAACTCCTTCGATTGTTCAAAGGAACAAAAAAATACCATTTAGCGCACTGTCGCACATCCACAGCAAAGCTTTCTTACGAATTAGTTTGTTTTATTTATACTAGATGGCGCTACTTGACATTTTGTGGTCATTTGAATATAAAAACTTGTCATAACCGGTTTGTGTAGTTCGCACGCGTGTTCAACCGTTTGTTTTTATTACTGATATTGAAAATATCGCCGTGAAATTGTGCTGAAGTAAGAGTAAGTGCTTATTTTTGATCAATTTGATGTATTTTTAATGAATTTTACTATATTTACGGGGATAAGCTACACTTTTGTTATGATGCAGTAATGCATCATTGCGCTGAACGATTATAATCCATTAGTTTTTTTCTACAAAGTATGTTTTTTTCTTTCAGTCTCATTATGAGTTCGAAGCTTCCATGTTTAGGTGCCAAGCTTCCATCTTTGATGACTCAAGAATTGGAAAATATTCTGGACCATTAGCAAGATAGTGATGATGGCTTAGACTACTCAGATGACGATGACTTAGCTGATCCATCGTACATATTGGAACGGAATGGGCAGAATTTACGCGAAGATTCGGATGAGGAACCAGAAGTACCAGATCCAGAAGAACAGGACAACAATATCTTGTCACCAAATTTGAGGGACAATATCAGCACTACAGTTGCGCAATGTGAGACATCGCCTGGTGTTCCAATACCGAGTACCAGTTCAACTACTACTTCAAGAAGTTCACGTGCCCCTAAGACAAATATTTTATGGAAAAATAAAAACTTAGAGCTTAGCGAAGACCAGATGAAATTTCGGGGATCTTCTATCTTACCCAACGAAATATTATAGCTACAGACACCTTATCAGGTATTTTCATATTTATTTACTAACGACATTATCGATCTTATTAGAGAGGAAACAAACCTGTACAGCGTGCAAAAAGATGCCAGTAAGCCTATAAATGTTACAAGCCAGGAAATAAGACAGTTCATTGGAGTTGAATTCTTCATGTCCATAATTCATATGCCTAATGTGCGAATGTACTGGTCAGAGATATATGGTTACGCCCACATACGTGAGACCATGACGCTAAAGCGGTTCGAATTTTTGAGACAGTCGCTACGTTTCAATGATAACACCAAAATGACACCGTATGGTCAGCCAAATTCTGATCGATTGTATAAAATCAGACCTATGATTGAGAAATTAAACCATAATTTTGCTAGAGTGCCTTTTGAACAACATTTGTCTGTTGATGAACAAATGTGTTCCACTAAAGCGAGAAGTGCCCTAATGCAATATTTGCCAGATAAACCTAACAAGTGGGGGGTTCAAGCTGTTTGTGATTTGTGGTATATCTGGATATGGCCGAAGTCTACAGTGGCCAGGAGAACATATGCGCAGATGGTGAGCCTCAGTTAGGTGCGTCATCTAACGTAGTGGTCCGACTTGCCAGAGGCATACCTGACAACCAAAACTATCGATTGTTTTTTGACAACTACTATATATCATTACTCTTGATCGAATTCTTATCACGCCGTAGTATATTGGCTCTGGGCACCGTTAGGAGAAATCGCATACCTAATTGCAAACTTCCGGACGAAAAACAGCTGAAAAAACAACCTAGAGGGACATCAGTTGAACAGGTTGCAAGCTATAATGGTGTTGACATATCTTTAGTAGCCTGGAGAGACAATAAGGTTGTAAATCTGACCTCTAACTTTGCTGGCAAAAACCCTACATCAACTGATAGTAGATTCGACAAGTCGCAAAACAAACATATTATGGTAGAGTGGCCTTTCATTGTAGCAGAATACAATCGACACATGGGTGGTGTGGACTTGATGGACTGCGTAATGGGCCACTATAAAATTAGACTTCGCAGTAAACGTTCGTTCATACGACTACTTTATCATTTTCTTGGTATGACGATGTGCAATGCATGGTTGCTATATAGAAGAATTCATGCTGATACCAACAATAAGGATCGGGTGCTAAATTCCGCCGATTTTAGGCTAGAAATTGCTGAGACATTAGTAAAATATAAAAAAACGAACCGGCTCAAACGTACTAGTGATGAAGAATCACTGATTCAGGGTAAAAAGAAGAAAAGACCATGCCAGTACATACCACAAAAAGAGGTCAGATTGGATCAGGTAGGACACTGGCTTACATGGACTGAAAAGAGGCTGAGATGCAAACTTCCAGGATGTAAAGGAGCAGCCCAAACAGAATGTCAAAAATGTGGTGTGGCCTTATGTTTTAACAAAAATAATAGCTGTTTTCAAATGTTTCATACTTCTTAACTTTTGGTATGTTTTGACACCATGATGCACTTCTGCATCACGATGTTTTTTTTCAAAAATATATATTTTTTTTTTAAATATGATTTTTTTAATTATTTTTCCCATTATGTATAGTTATCGTACCACCTATAGGTAATAAAATACATTTAAAAAAAGTTCTTGCGCCGTAAAGGGTTAAACAGATTGAGTTAACTACAAACAAAGGGAAAAAAACTATTGAAAATTGCAAAATTTAAATAGAATGATGAATTTATGGAAATGAGTATCGGAAAAAGTGAGTTTTCAGTTTGGATCTAAATTCCGCTGAGTTGGTTATGCATCTCAATTCCATAGGAAGTTTATTCCAAGCTTCAGGGCCGGATACTGCGAATGTACGATCACCAAACTTAGTGCTTAGGTTCTTTCAACCTTCCAATTGCAGATGATGTCGCTGATCTAAGAGTTGACTGCCTTAGACCAATATTTTCCGGAATGCATAGTCCAGAAATATAGAGTGGAGCCATTTCATTGATAGATTTAAACACCACTCAGCATAACGAGATAAAAGAGAAGAAGCGAAAGAGATAAAAGTAAGAGATCTGGAGCAGTTTGGACATTTTTACAAGCAGTTCTGCTTTTGAAGTGGTGTGCTTGAATGTTTTTGTGATCGGTAGTTTTACATCAGTGCTTGTGATTGGCAGTTTTACAAAAGTCTTTATAATTAGTTTCTGAGCTTTAAATTATATATATATATATATATATATATATATATATATATATATATATATATATATATATATATATATTGAGAGCACAATACGAATAGGATTATTCAACCAATAAACACACAATTATTCTATTATTATAGTAATAATCGTTCTAAATTCGTAAATAAAGAGAATTCGTTACAATTTTTTTTTCGAAAAAGGTGCAGGTAAAACAATACAACATTACAGTGAAATTAACCCAACCTAACCTAACACGACTACGAACCAAATAAGTACGTATTTATTTATCATCACATTAACAAAACGCTTTCCAAAATAACTTGTTCAACATTATAGCGCATTATGAAAAAACATGTTCAGAATTCACATGAAAATGCTAAAAATTTCTGCAAAAAAGTAAGGCATTTATTCAGCCCAGCGGTAGGCATCTACAGGTGTAGAAAAAAAGTTGAAATAAGTGGCGGTCGAGAGCAGAAATCAGGATTAATGTTCGCGGGAATATGCTGTTGGTATTTCTACATTGATTATACATACATAATAAATAATAATACAATGCATTGGTATCGTATAAATAGTATAACTTACAATATACTCTACACATCTACATAACACTGGAACGGCAGCAACAACCAAAATATTATTCATAGGATTTGAAACCTAAGAAGCGAGATTAAGAGTCTACAATAGAGTGCTGATACCAGATGTATATGTATACTAGGTATAGTAGTGAGGGTTCCATGCCAATTCAGAATCAAGTAAACTCAACAACTCTTTAAAAAGTCATTAAAAGCTACGAAAAACATAAGTAAGCTCAAAAGGGGGGATCCAGCAAAATCTCACGTTACTTGAAAATAATATACGAAGTGACCCAAATTTATCTCACCAAGGGGGGGAGTCTAGATTGGAAGAAAAACTGCTCACGTAATTAATGTATGCCCTCTAACCTAACGTAACCTATTTACCCATTTTTTTTATATTCTTTATCATCACTCTTTACGACCTTTCTGAGGTGGTTCTGATTTGGTTTCATTCCGAGTTGGCCGGTTACCAGAAGTGAGGTATGGAAATAGCAGATAAAGGACGAAATAGGCTGAATACTGTTAAAATAAGACCCCAGAAGAGTACCTATGTTGTAAATCCATGTATGACAGTGTGTAAATCCATAAATGTGGAGATGCGTAAGCCCATTTTTTCTGTATTCATAAAATAACTCTTGGATACAGTTTTTTACAAGTTTTTCGACTACCACACTAAGCACATGCCCGTATTATGGTACCTAGTCGAAATATGTATCCATAGTTATATAAATGTAATAATAATGACCCTAAACACGGCTAAATCCATTTCAAGTAACTTTTGTTTCAATTCTGAATGGTGGTCTTACACCAGGCCGATACGGTCCGCTATGAGACGTGCCGCAAACATATTATTTTAAATGGATAAATTGTGAAATATAACAAATTATTCAAATAAAAATTATGTGCGCACGCCGGGTTTCGAACCCGCGACCTTCGGATTGCTAGTCGAGAGTCGTACCCCTCGACTAAGGAAACCGTGTATTATAATTATTATTGACGATCAACACAAATATTATCTATTCTCAATGCGATGACTGCAGAGTGGTTTCAGATCAGAATCGCGGTAGTCCCGGGAGACCGAAGACAAAATAAATGAATGTATGGCGCGCCATGGGTGGGTTCAAAACTGTAGGAGTCCAGAGCGGTAAACAAACTTGAAAAATAAATGTAAATCTGATATATTGCGTTACTATCCTAACGCGCAACAATGTCAATAAAAATAATAGCTACGGAATATGGCTACCTAGAACAGGAGCATGTCGTGATTCTAATTTAAATTCAATTTAAGAAATTTCAATAACAAAATGTTTGGCTAAACAAAAAGTAAGCACCTACACATTTGTAGGTACACCCGATTAAATCTTTTTAACGAATCTAAAATGATTCAATTACGGAAAACATTTTAGATTAAGAAAAATCCATCAATACTATGAAATTAAAAATCGATGTGATGTGTGAAACACTAAAATTTAACGAACAGTAAGCTCTGGCTGATTCTACACAATGTCTGAAATTTACACATACCTATGTACGTAATTTCTGTATCAATTGACCAAGACGACATATTGTTTATTTCAATTCATAAAACTTGGGCCTAGCCGGATACTAATTATCATCGCAGCCATAAAACATTTCGAACTGTCTCTGGAAAAGTAATTAATTTGTGTAAATAGATAAATAATTAAAGCCTATAAACATTTATAGGCTTTACACAAATATACAAGTGGTTCAAACAAAGTAACATTGTTTCATTTATCTATAATGGATAACCACAAAGTTATAGCTAAATTCAAAAGAATAGTAATTAATTTGTTCAGAAATTGTCACAATGGAATTTAAAGATTCGTGTTTTCCTCAGAAATCATTTTTTCAACACGTTGAAGGAGAATTTATTGAAAATGAATGCTGCTTGGCAAGAAAGATGCACTGATAACATTGATACAATAACTATAGATTAGCCCTCCCTCACCTAATTTCAATCCAAAAGTGACACCACCTATGACTTATTTCATAATACAACTACCGATAGAATTCCGTCGCTTGCGGACGTAGTTGCTTCGCTAGGAAGAAATTATTTTTTTTAATCAAAAATGTTACTGTTCTCGATACGCCACCTCGATTTTATCTATTACGTATCTATTTTTAAGTATTCATATATTGATTAAATTGTTAATAATAAATATCCACACCGACATCCATATCCACAATAGGTACCTAAAATATTTCTAACTGTAACAATTATTGCCTATAATAATTGTTACCCTTTGTGCTATGCATAAAAATCTTGTCTTAAACGTTAGTTTAAAAATTAAAAATAATTATTATTTCTAACTGCCTTAATTTCGTGTTGTGAAAAATTATCTTGACCGAGATAGCGATTTCGTTGCCGCGAACTTGCTGGAAGACGAATTTCCTCCACGCAGACCAACAGGTAAAAACCAAAGCTTCTTGCGATCTTTTGACTGTGATATAATGCAATTTCTTTTTGATAAATGTTTTC
Source organism: Limnephilus rhombicus (assembly GCA_929108145.2). Classification (NCBI taxonomy): domain Eukaryota; kingdom Metazoa; phylum Arthropoda; class Insecta; order Trichoptera; family Limnephilidae; genus Limnephilus; species Limnephilus rhombicus. The sequence goes on from CAKMYE020000009.1 coordinate 1,689,252, forward strand.
GTAAAACAATATTTTTGGTTCCGGTATCATTTTTAAGGCCCATACGCCATAGATATCTATACTTGGACGACGATTGAAAATGAAAAATAAATTGAGAGACTATTAATAATTAAGTTTTGCTTATGAATACCAAAGTTAAGTTACCCCTCTCGCTCAGTGTTTACAATAATGTCATAGAATGAACAGAATACATTACGTCTGTTTTGGGATCAAGTCAAGTGCCAGTGGTAAGCTGTATGTAGTAAGTCGGATCCGAGAAGACGCAGAAGGGTCCTTGAGAGCACTGAGCAACTTGCGTGTACTGTGGTACTCACCCTGACAAACAAGAGAAACAAGCTCACGTAGCAAGCAACTTGAGTGGCCTTATAACAACCAATAAACAAACCGCGTAAAACAGACGCGCAGTGATGACAGAGTTACAGAAATATGTTTTTAATTGTATGGTAATATAATACATTACAGCAAAAATACGAACATGACAGAAAATGCCTACTGTTAATAGTCGATTAAAATGAGTAGGTACTACTTGATAATATGGAATTGATTGTATAAAAAAAATTTGAAAGTAGTATTCTTTCGATGCAGCGTAATCTAATTAATTTTCTAGATATAATTTTGGGCAATATGGGGTATTGTTTAGATATTTCATCCAGGGTCTAGTCTACAGTAACTGGATGCGTGTGTGTGGAGATCAACTCTTGATTCAACACGAGTCAAAATATATTTACAACGGAAACTTTTGTGTTACAATAATTTGCACAGATTTAATATTTATCTTGCTTAGAGGTAAAGCAGGTAGAGAGAACGAACACTAAAACCGGAATGAATTTGCAAATGAAATTGCGTTGTCACGCACCTAGCCAGAGAGTGGTGACCGGTGATGCCATTGTGTAAAATCGGATAAAAATGGTATTTTATGGTTGTTCGTTGCTTCGCTACACCCTAATAACTCAGTGGATTAGAGCAGTCAATCGTTTTACAAAAGATTTTCAGGCCTAAATTAGTCACCTACAGAAACTGTAACTAGTTTGGGCGCTATTGCCTCCCCACCCGACATTGATTTTAAAGAAGTGTCAACATAAAAAATATTTCTACAGAATATTAAAAAACAAACTTTGTAAATTTTGTTTAAGGTTGATTGGTTACACTAAGTAGGTACCTACTGCAAAATCATGTGATTTTGGTTTGAAAATGAGAACCCTTAGAAATATTTTAGATGCTTTAATTAAACACTGCGGGCATAACACATATTTTCCATTGAAAAAATCGAGTATTTTTTATTACTCTTTTTATAAGCCCAGAAAAGAAATAAAGTATCAGACCTATAAAAACTGCTTTAAAGTTCAAAATCTCCGACTTACGAACCCCTTTTCGGTTATAGTTTTATTGTATAGTGTGGGAAATTAAATTCTTTACAAAATGATCGTAAAACATTCAAAATTTTGCTCCTGAGCTTCGCAAAATAAAATAAAACGCGCTTTGCGGCGATGTTTTTGTCTTAAATAAATCCAAACAGGCGTGAATTTTAATCTTGACGTCATCTACACAAGGGAACGTACCCATACTACGTGACCAACTTTTTGCAATTTTTACCTCCCCCCGGTGACCAAAAACCTATGGACCCCGCCGCTCATTTGTACCAAGCGTGGTATTTTGAAGACCCCCCCCCCCCGAACAGGTCACGTAGTATGGGTACGTTCCCTAAGGAGTGTTATTGTTAAGAGCCTGAACCCTGATTTTACACGTCGTGGTGCATCGCCTTATACCTATGTAATTTAAGGTTAAATATAGTAAATATATTTTTATTCACCGCTGAGGAAGGTTCAGGATGAACCGAATAAGGTTGGATTAAGAAATAATAAAGTGGAATTGAAACAAAGTTATTTTATTGTGTTTATTACAATAAAAGATAATTCAGCAGCGAAACTTTACCTTTATGTTCATTAGATACATGATATTATAGGGTGTCACATTTCCACAGAATTGGGAATCTTATGAGGTAGCACATAAAATAAAGTGTTAGGAGGTAGCTAATTATAAACTTCATATTTCCATACATCACACTGCAACATGCAGGTATTAATTTTAATTATTACAGCATTAAATTATTCCAGCAGCAATTAACATAAAACGCCGGAATTTTTATTGGTCATTTCTATCACTGGCACTTTTAACAAATAGCGTGGGTAGTATATTTACCGCGTGTTGTTCATTTAATAAAAATAAAAAAAATATTAACTCAGTACGGGTTCTCTCTAAACGACCGGTTAGGACAGAAACCCAAATAATTTAATTATTTTTCGAGGTCTAGCCCGTTTCGGGCGCCATTATCACAACTGTGTCGGGCTGAATAATTAATAAGATGTCACAACTTGAGAAAACTGCTCCAATTTCCATATTAAATTGGATTTATCACTAGATTAAGTTAATAAATCAGCATAAATACGTTCCTCTAGATAATTATTAATGTATTTAATCTGTACCACGTTGTTTTCCATGCATAAATGCTATGAGAAAGTATGAGACTGCAGAACAGAAACGAGTTCGGAGGAAGAAATACGTCCAGAGAGAAGAAATCTCAATGTAATCAATGCGCCTCTTAACATCCAATAAAATAAGACAAGAATCGAGTTATGGGATCGCCATAACGCGAGCTGCCAGCCTACTGCAAGAAATACTGCCGACTTAAGTACTAAATTATAAACTTTATGGTACAAGCGTGTAGAATCAGAATCTATTTGTAAGCAATCATATAATAATTTGTGATGAAGTGTGCTTTTTGCGTGGCTCATGAATTTGACCATTTGAATTGGAAATTAATTCGTACTAGTGTATACTTATACAACTTTCAGCACGATCCAAATTCTAGAGCGAATTATATTTTTCATAAAAAAGGATGAAACGGATTGGTTTCATAACATGGTCCGAAAAAACTAGAGAACATTATTTACCATGGATCAAATTAACGCAGTAAAAGTAATAAGTACTCATTTTCTTCAAAACCACCAGTGATATATCCATATGATAATTTTTACGATAATCCAAATACGTATTTATAGCCAAGTTTAAGAATGTTCAAATGAATTCAGACGTTCTTGGCTAATCCATTATGTCTTCGATACGCAGTCGAAATACAAGCAGTGTTAAATTGTATTCTTTCACTCATCACATTTATGTAAAACAAATGATTTATTATATAGAGCTTAATTGCAAAACCCTCTAAAACGACTTTCTTGCTAAATTGAGACAAATATGTCGTTTTGTTAGTTTTTTTGTCGGCTGTGTGTAGATTTAATCATTTATTGCAAAAGTTTATTTAATCCTTTGATATTTCTTTCAGCTTAAAAGTCAGGGTTATTCGCAAATTCTAAAACGTCAGCGATTAAGTTCAAAATTCCACTGAAATAAAATCAGTCAATCACAACGCTTATTGATGATTACAATATCCAAAATCCAATATGGCTGCCACAATTTTTTCTAACAAAATTGGAGCGCGTGTTGATGTCATTTGCGGTGGATATTTTACGGAAGTTGAGATATTAAATGTGCCAAAACGTCTTCTAAATGAAGCCAGAAAACCTTTAAACCAAGAAACAAATGGAAAAGGATTGTGGATACCATTAAAATAAGTGGTCAATCGATTGCGTAAATTAAATGGTAGACACTTACTTGGCAACTTTGAGGTTTTCCGCAGACCCATTTTTGATTGAAGAACCAGAAAATATGTTTAGGACTTACCTGAAACAAAGAAAAGAAAAATCATTAGCAAACATTAATGATACAGAACACAAGCACAGTAGCAAAATCCATTAATGGTTTAAATTACGAAATTCCTGTTTCTTCTCCAATTTGGCAAGAGTGTGTTCGTGTTGTGTCCGCCGCTTTTAACTTAATCGCCTCTTAAACGTCCCGGAGCACGTCCAACCTTGATCTCGTACATTATTTAGTATTTTATGTCGTACATCATTTATGTAATTACCCTGCTGCCCCCCGCTGCCCCCTGGCCGACTGCGGCTAGTGCCCGGTAGCTGATCATGTGGAATTAGGCTTTAAGACTGGAAAATGAAATATCATACTGTGGAAATTGACAGTTTACGTGACGAGGTAGCTAAGGTAGCGTTACATTGACTTACGGTGAACCTGCTTATTACATATAAACAGGGGTACCTACTGATAATGTTATTAGTAAGAAACGTAAAAGAGCACTTAGTGACAACTGAGATATTATTTTCAAAGAAAATAATGCAATTGTCTTTTTCAAACGAAGTCTAGAATTTATTCTTACATCTTTAAACTGCCAAATGTTGGTGATGATTGATGATATTGAAAAAGTTCCTTTATTATTATAAAACTGTAACTAAATCAATGTAAAACAATTATTAGATACTAGCAAAGAATTGAAAATAAAATTTAAAAAAGACAAAAGTACGGAAGGATGACAAAAATAGCTCAAAATGATATATGTAAAGAAACAAAATATTGACGCAGAGCAATGAATGAGAAAAACTGTAGTATTGTGATGTAAATTTGAGGACAAACTGAGTAAACAGAATTAAATCCGGAATAATCAACCTTCCGTCGGCTATTAAAATATTCAGTACTTAACTAAAATTATTCACTATTTCCGACAGCTGCGCTATAATTCAGAAGTATGCAGGGAATAAATAATGTCACCTGAACCAAATAATTAAAGTGCTAACTCTCACGGAAAATGAATCATAAATATTATAAATTCATGATGAAAGAGAAAGGGGCCTTTTTGGCCCAGAGCTCTGAATGCTAATATTTCAAAAAGTCAAAAAAAGAATCATAAATGTATTTAAACTTTCAGAAGAAAGAATCTGTGAATTTCAGAGGATTATTCTTCTGATTAGCAAGTTTCTCGACTATACGATTTGTGAATTTTTTTTAAGTCTAATCAACTTATTTTTCATCAAATCCAAAACATATATTCGGTACCTACTAATGGAGCAGCTATCGGAAAACAGAGAGCCATGGCTTCCACCTACCAAAATTACCAGAATCCAGATAAGATGGTCGAAAATGGACTTCCCACGAACTAAACAAACAGTGTTGCATATTTGACGAAGCTGCTAATGAAGATAGTGTTTAATGAATGGGGTGGTCTGTCTCGGTAAGGAATTAGGACTGTGGGAACATGGTACACGGAGGAGACTGGTACAGACCAGTGGGTGGATGTTAACCGACGGTAATTCACAGATAATTGAACTTGTTTTATCGAAAAATTACCATTATAATTTTGTAAGTAATGTCAAGTAGGTAATCAAAGTTAATTTACCGGCAGCAAAACGAAAGCTGTGTTATAATAATTATTGTTTGAAAATGTATACTTATCTAACTAAAAAATGTTTACCTCGACAAAACTAATATCAATAAACAAGAGTTTAAACAAAGAACGCCCAGACAAAACGGAAATAAAAATGCCGGGGTATTCCTTGGGTAAAGGGTCGTAAATAATTAGGTTATTATTAAATTCGTTAGGCAGACAAGTATTAGTTTTGAGGACTGGGGACTCGCTAGTGTTATTAATACAACCATAAACAATGAATAATGTCCCAGCACAGCAGGCACACGAAACTTACATAAATATTATCATACAATATTCTAACAGAGAGCTACAACAACAACAGCCCTGTAAAGAATTATCATATTATTTGAAGTAAGTAAAAATCAAGGTTAGTGATTTGTTTGTTAAGTTGATGTTTACTTTGTGGATATCCAATTCAAATAGTTTTCATTGCAATAAATATTATTATTTAAATCAAACATTGGCCGTTTGAGTTAACCCCTCGGGCATATTTTGTTAGAAGTTTAAAATACTTCCGCTTTAAAATTCCAAATAAATGGAATATTTCTGAATTATCCGAAAACTGAAAATTGTCTTTGAAAGATGAAAAATATAATTCGAAATAAACAAATAATTTTCTGAAAAACATATTTTTTAATGCAAACATAAAAAAGTTTTAAAAATAGCTCACATTGCGGTCGGATGCTTTGGTTTCATAAAGTTGTACATTTTAATTATTTTATGGTTAAGTTTTAGATAAAACCGTTCAGATCATATTTCTCACCATGATAGTAAGTAATAAGTGGTAGATTTCTATGAGACCTATATGAGTTGTTCCTGAAAGCGAACAAATTAGGTTATGGAGGGGTTATGGCATTTTAGATTCGACGGCCGGGGTAGTCCAGCGGTAAGGCTCTTGACTCGCACTCCGAAGGTCGCTGGATCGAATCCCGGCGTGGCAAATAAATTTTATTTGATTAATTTGTGTTATTTCACAATTTATTCATTTAAAATAATATATAGTATATTTGCGGCACATTCCAGAGTGGAAGATACTCTCAATATCGCCCTGGTGTAAGACCACCATTCAAAATTGAAACGTTGCTTGAAATGGCTTTAGCCGTGTTTGGTGACCAGATCTAAATAGCCAGGTACTTCCCCACCTTCCTCTTCCTATCTCCTTCCCCTCCCCACTACCTTCAGCCTCACATCATACCCCAATTGGGGATGCCATAGTCTCACTGGCTCCAGATGGGAACAGTTGGGACTCTTGTGCGGTAGTCATGTAAAAAAAAAAAAAAAATGCCATGTAAAAACTTCAATTCACTATTCACATCATATCAGAATGCAGTTCATTTCACGAACAATGTCCCAAATAAAAGTATATAAGTTGCGTTATGATAATGATGCAATAAATCCAGTGTCGTAAATCAATAAGATACGTGATGTACCTACTATTTTCACGTTCCGAAACTAATATTATGTGCGATCAATTATAAGAGGATTGATTTTAAAGTACCCAGAACCTACCTAGTAGCCCAGTAGTAACACGTACATTGATCGGACTGCAGATGCTATGCTGAACTGCTGAACAGTCCGAGTCCGTTCAAATGGACATTAGACAAACCAGTAAAATATGTGCCTAATCTCGTGTCAAAAATCAGTCCAGTCTATTTTAGTTCCCAGATACCGAAAGTTGTTATAATGCATTTTGAGTTATTTAACTTCATGAAACTGGAAAACAATTTTTAATTCCATTATTAAATTAACTGACTTCTGAATGTATTATATTCACGTTCTAATACGAATCCAACTAATCAACGAAGGTTATCTCAAAACATAAACGTAATAGTTGTTACCTATTAATATAATGATGCAGTTTAATAGAAAACCAATTAATCGTTACAAAGAGCAATGATGTAATTCAATAATCTTTTAATGCGAATCATGATGTTATTATAATAGATCTAGATATTACAAATTTACACGCGACTTGAAGTCGGTTCTCTGAGCGGTGATTAATTAGTATTATTAAGCCTTTTTTAGGCTCGACTAAAAAAATCATGACTCGGCGGCTGAATTTCTCTCGAGTGATCGAACCAGACATTGACAGAACATGTTCGTTTTCCATTTTGATTTATCAAGACAAATGAGTCGATTTGTTATTGAATCAAACCAACCGCCTGGAACAAAGCTGCCTCTTTGAATAAAAACGGACGTGTGGAAACGTTCATATACCATTCACAACATACAAGTCTCGTAATACAATAAGAACTGATTAGCTCTACAAAACAATAAGTAAAAACGACGATTGGAAGATAAATGGTTTGGATGAATGGAAGGTAGACGAGATGGCTCCTTTCTTGACCTTAGATTTTTTTCATGATAAATCAACTTGCCGAATGCAGACTTCTCCAAGTTATCAATACTTCAGAATAACGCAATCAATAGGCCACTTGCATCACATTTTTTTTTATTTTTTTCCGGTTTAGGCAAATATTCAAAGACATTCCGTATTTTTTTATTTTTTTTAATCGTATTTTTGAAATCCTGGAGATTTTTTGAAAATTTCAATCCGAAAAATCAGACCATTTTTTTATAAACCGGAGAGACGGGAGATAATTTTATAGGTGTGAAAAAAACGATAATTGCATAGCTCAAAATCATTTTTAAAAAAAATAACGTTTTCCACACGAATGGCACAGGAGAATAACGAGGCATACCAAAAATATTACATCTCATAAATATTTTTTTCTTTGATCCATCTTATTGATCATAAAACATTATATTGTACAGCGTCTATATGACTAAATTCAATGAAATATACTTGTACTTGTAAATTATAATAATAATAAGAATATTACAAAATTTTATTTTGTTAAAATCAGCACCATAATCATTATACTTCTAAAACACGTACCGACATCATCTTCACGTTCTGAAGAGAACCCCGTACATCATAAATGTACGGGGTTCTCTTCAGAACATCTGTCAAAAAGTGAAACCAAATGATACGTTCGCAGAGAACAAACAATGAATCTAGTGAACGAATTCAAAAATTCGCCTGAAATAAAAGTGATGCCATATAAAAAAAATAAATCAGTGTGAAATTTTACAAAATTAATAGGAACATTTTCGGAGACGGGACATTTTCATGTAGTGACGTCACGAGCCCAAATAATGGATTTATTTATTTAAAAAAAAAAAAAAAAACTGTACATTTCTAAACAATTTTACTAACATTTTCGTAATCTTAGTAAAAAGATCTATCCACGTGATTTTTTCCAAGTCGTTATGAAATCCATGCAAGTGGCCTATTATCGCACAGGGTGTCTTGACTGAGCTCGGGCTCATTCAGGAGTGGCGCTTGGTGCTGAATATATCATACAAGATGCACTGCAAATATCCCATATAAAAATGTTATATATTTAGCTACCGTACAAAATATATTTGTCCCACTTGTTTTTCTTTGTATTTGTTGATGACTAAGATACCCGCCAAGCGGAAAGAATGGGGATAATCAAGGATTGCCGATTTACATCACATTCACCACTGAATTCGCGAGCTCACGAGGGTTCTTATGTGTTTCGACATGGTCGACCAAGGGCTCCATAATCAACACTCACAATATGTGTTGACAGGACGATTATTGATTTTCAACTAAACTCTATGAGATACTAGCTGACCCGACAAACGTTGTTCTGCCATATAAATTATTACTAGTGATTATTTTGGTTGCTAAATAAAAAATAACGAATGTATTGTAAGTGTGTGGGGATGGGATCTGTGACAGAAAGAGGAATGGAGCCGATAAAAACAAAAAAATACCAAATAAAATAGGAAAATGAAATAAAGAAAATCAATATGAATTTCGAAGAGCTATTTATTGAGTGTACGATATTTTTTGTAAGCTAGTCTTTTTTAGCCAACACAAATAAGCTCGATCGTTTGCCCACGCGAATGCACGCAATGTATCAAAATGACGCGACGCTTCTCGTGAATGTCTTGCTCATCGGATGAAAGTTCGATGCGCCATCTGTCGTTCAACAACATAAATAATTTCGTTCTGTTTGAAATACGAAAGACGGTTAAATTTGTTCATGCTAAAATCGCGATAAAAAATGGGAGGGTAGGGGCGTAGGGGTAGGAGGGTTAAAATTTGGGGTTATGGGTATTTTTTGATGCCAAATAATAAAAAAAATACTAAAAAAAAATTGTCATAAAAATTGATTTTTTTTCTGGATAGGGACACACACCCTAATCACATACCAAATATACATAAAAAAAATCATAAAAATCGATCAAGCCGTTTCGGAGGAGTGCGACCACAAACACCGTGACACGAGATTTTTATATATAAGATGATTGTATTTAGTCGGCATAAGGTAGGTAGGGAAAAAAAGTATTTTGTAGAAATGAATTAGAATTTTGGAAAAGGATTCAAGCATTAATGCTAGGTACCAACAGTATTACTACAAATGTTGTGAGGTGATCAGGTGGTGAGGTGTTTGTGTAGTGGCACAACCTTCGATCAAGTATTGTCAACATTTCGTGTATCGTGTATGTGACTTTGTTCAAGATCATTGCTCCTTTTTGGCTCTTTCACGTCTAACTTCATTTGAGGTGGGACACCTCAACATCTCATTTGAGTACCTCACACAAACTAATTCTGAAATCGTGCCTAGCAACACTAACATCGTTGACAATAAATAATAGCTACTAGTTGTACTTCGTAATAGTTTATCGGGTTTATCTTGTTAGTCGTAGTTGCTCTTAGTTGTTGATTAATCGAGATCTGTTTATCAGGCGGCCCTAACAGTATCGGCAAACTAAATCGATTAATACCTGTACATTGAATAACATGGATAGGTATGGGCGTATTGTGACTATTGGATTAATTACTTTCAGGTGTGTAGTGTGTAGATAAATTATAAATTTGCAACAAGACTGGATACACCGAGCCGGACCTGACGTGGGTACTGTATGAGAGCTTTCAGAGTTCTCAGTAAAAACGCCCTATGAAAACAAAATATGTAAACAGGTTCTCCCTTGAGTGTGTAACCTAAGTAAAGAAGAGAATTATATGGTCGTTACGAACGGAATTCTGTCAAATGTAAGTTTACCTTGGAACCTTGCTTCTTCTGCAAACAAGACAGAACACTGGTGCCACCTGTTTTTGTTTTTATAAAGAATTCCATTCGTAAACCCAAAACTCTAGGAAATTATATTATTTTAATAAAACAAAATAAACATGGTAAGTAGGTTCTTCAACCGTTTTGAAAAGCAAATACCGGAGTTTTAACTCTACTTGAAATTAAGAAATTTTTTTTTGCAACAGGAGGCCCTGAGGAAAATAATTTCCCTCAAGGCCTATGTCATCTTAGGGGTTGCTGCGTGGAGGGCTTTTGGAAAGGAAATAGGCATAAGGGGTGGTTAGGAATCTAGGGGTCAGTGTATCCAGGAGTGACAGAAGTATGAATCCATCCCTCCCGCTGCGGTGCGAGGCAATTTTCCGAGACAGTACAGCTGCAGAGAGCAAAGGGACTCCCTCAACTATTCTCTCTCGATCCTGCCGATCTCGATGGGCAGACGAATCCGCCGCCAAGACCCAGACAAACCTCACCCCATGAACCCGGGCACCCCTGCTAACATAGCGAACCACTTGGGGTAATATCCAAATGGCAGAGGTGTTAGTTATCCAATAAATGGTTCCCGGGGCGGCGGCACCCATACCCGCCTCCCAAATCATTTATGACTATTAATGACTATTTAGAAACATTTATTATGTGTTTGTTACATAAAGTTTTTTTACATTATCTCCACACAGGAGGCCCTGAGGAAAAAAACTTGTACTACACTTATACGTGCTAGGGGTTAGTTCAGAAATGGATTTATGGCTATACTCTCGCATCGTTATGTCAGATCCGTTTTTCTAGCAGTGAGTGGTAATCAAGGGATAAAAATATTAATAAAATGCACCAGTTAAATAAAACGATGAAGTTTTAACTGACGTCCCAGCGAATCACTCAGTCGCCAGCTGCGTGGCCGAAAATACTGAGAGCAAACAACATGAAGAATCGTATAAATATTGGTGGCTACACTTAAATCCAAAAATAACAGAATTTAATACGTTTACCCCGGCCAGTGTTTGCCGAGGGCAAAATCAATATTGTTCTTTAAAACAAATCCCTGCCTACCGCGACTGTGGATTTTTAAAATTCGGGTCCCATGAACTAAAAAGCCGTGTAATAAACGGAAAGGGAATTTACGAGCCCGCGAAGAAAAGTTATATTAATAAATTGTTTTGAACACACGCAAATTATCGCCCGCGGCAGCGTGCTTTTCTAAAATATTTTTTCCCGGAAACCTTAAAAATCCAAAACTTTTTAATCGGGAAACACTGAGGACTTATTACCTTTTCAAGGTCGAGTAATCTCCGAAAAGCTTTATTTTCGTGTTAAAAGATGCACGCTGAAACTTAAAATATCTTCCCGCAAAATTCACTATTTATAACAATTTAATTTGGAAAATAATAAAAAAGTCACGGAAAATAATAAGAAAGTCGTGGTTCACAGCTACGGATAAAAACAATTAAAACTAAACTGAAATATTAAGCTAAGCTCGACCGGTCAGTGGTTGAGTGGGCATCGCGTTTGGGTCCCACCCAGGCGTTCCTTGCGATTCCTCGGCTGGCTAAGTCCGCCATCACGACTCAAGCAAAATTTCCGGCATAATGTGGTGGTAGTAGGAGATTTTCAAATATTGTCGGGTTATTCGTAACCCGGGAATGTTTACCTTTCTTTAAAAAAAAATATATATATATACATATATAAGTATAATAATGATAAGTGAGTTGGGAACAAGTGTATACACAGGAAGTGGGCACATCAATTTAAAAAGGACACTTTTGAATGTATTTATGCACACCGGGATTGTCGAAAATTTCAAAAAAGAATTATGTACGAATTTATACAGCCCGCAGTCCACTCTTACACAGCAAATGCCAAAAGTTACTGGGTGCGTAGCGATGTTTTCAATTCCGTTTAAATTTAAGCTAGCGATTCATTTTAAAAAACGTTGTTTTATATTTTTATGTCATTCTTCAGCTTCCCAACAAAAAGTATTATTAAATTAAACTCTTTTTTTATCCATCCATTTCAACACCGCGCTAGCTAGGGTATTTTTAAAATAGAGAAAACCTACTGACAGCCGAAAAGATTTAAGATTTAAGACAGCAAAGATCAATAAATACATACATGTTTTTTTTAAATGTATTCGAGCAAAAACAATATAAATCTATAAATAAAATCCTCCAAGAAACCTACATCAAAAGATTCCAGGATTTTCAGAAGGGTATCCATGAAAAGTATTACTACGAAACATAAATAAAATCTCATGATAAAATAATAATAATGTTCCGGGGATATTCGTATTGTATCGCTCGTTGAATTGCCTACAGAAAGTTGACAGATTTTGATCTCCTCTCGAACAGTTGGGCGGCCGTGGAGTGAGGGCACAGCAACTCGTATTATAGTTAAAACGCCGGGAGACAGCCTCCTCGATGTAAAGAAAATATTTATACATTATTTCCTTTGAAAGGCAGCAAGGGTGGAGAATAGAGCGCAAACATTATTTTAAACTCAAACGATTTTTAAAAGGATTGAATTGACGAGAAAAAGTAATCACTGCGGCCGATGGCTGTAGTACCTAACTATAGCGGAAAAAGCTTCTAGGAATAAATTTTAGTGATTTAGAGCCGATGAAATCCAAAAATGGGACGTAAATGCATTTGCATTTTATTTATTTATTAAAGAATGATAAATAAATTACTTACTTTTTTTTATTATTTCATACAATTCTTGAAAGTACACTACTATGTTTTTTTTACTACCATACTAGCCTAATGCCCGTGTTAGGGTAATCAATTAGAAGAAGTGGCGTGTTTATTTAGTTTGTATAAATATAAGTCCTGACGAAGTAACTAAGTCCACAATGTCACACTGTTATTACCCCCCCCCCCCCCACACCCCTCCCCCTGGTGATCAAAAACCTGAGGACGCCGCCGCTCATTTGTACCAAGCGTGGTATTGAAGACCCCCCCCCCCCCCCGAATAGGTCACGTAGTATGGGTACGTTCCCTAACTATAGCAGCCTTGTATTTCTTCAAAATACAGAGTAACTCATGAAGGAAGTTATAGGCACATTACGAGTTTTGAACATATACAAATAATACCTACGCAACATATACAAATAGTGCCACGCACACCATCGTTTAACCGACGACGTAGCGCTGACGAGCTGGACCAATAGTCATCTTACTTAGCTAATCACGCGGCACTGCGGCTTTTCATTCATTCATCTACAAACATAATATTACCGCACGAGACCAACGCGTATGCGAATGAGTCGATGTATGCTTAGTACTATTTCCAGCCAATCAGCGAGGGGATCGAAAGATAATGGCACAACTTTATTATTCATTTTTCGTTATTTCGTGTCTGAGTCACATTTCGGCCGCTGAACTACAATCTCTTGGATAAATCAGATAATGTCATCATTATAACGAAATCAATCCTTCCGATCGCATAATGCCAACATTAGGACGGAATGGGCGGCCCTCAGTTTCGTTATTATTTGCTTAGCTTGAAAATATTTACATACTTTCTTAAAAGAGAAACACTTCCAAAGAAACTTTCGCAATTACACGAGTATAATGGCTATCGGATTGTTCCGGTCATAAAAAAGGCATCAAAAGAAAACCTTAAAAATATCTTTATTTTTAACAGTAGTAAGGTAAGTTTACGTGTATTGTAGGTAGGTAATTCTGAAAGATTAGAAAGTTTTAAAAATATATTATTAATATGCAACGCAGGATGACTTTCTGGGTTCCACACACTTTAAATGTAATAATATAAGCCTGACAATCGATTAAAAAAACTTAATCATTAACTTTGATAGTAAAGTCAAGAAATTTAGAGGGACTTCTGTATGTCGTGCAGGCTTTTTCCCCTCAAGAGCTGGTTGTTATTTATCAAGTAATCGTGCCTCTTTTTCTGACCTGCCAGCAGCACCCGAACACGTTTCCGAGTGCAGCCGAATTCATCCACGTAACCTGCAACAATACGTGACCTCATTTTGTCCAATTCTCGGGCCGGTCGTTATTTTATTCGGAAGCCAATTCCAGCAATCAGTCAATTGCTGGCCTCTAGCTGTTTCGTTGATACCGACGATTGCTGATGTCCAGCTGGGTATAAAAAAGCAACAAAAGGCTTCAAAGGAATCGAAGGTGTTGCCTTCAATTTATTTGTATTCAGACATGATAGATGGTATTCGATGCATTGGAAACTTTGTTCGCTTCGATTGTACAACTTGGAATTTAATTAAGTAAGGAATTCGTTGTTTGTATTTTCTGAATACAGCTTATAAGCCGTTGTTGAAACAAAGTTTTTGTCAAGTAGTTCACTTGTTAATGAGTAAGTCTACAGAAATATCAACACAAAAAGAAAGCGTTGGACCAGAGACAGAAAGCGCAACGCACACCATGGGATATAGAACTCAAATTTTCACTGAAAAAGTGGGAAGAAGATATATTTATGTATAAGGCAGTAGGTTGCGCTTTTTGAAGTTTTCGAAATCAACTGCCGTGATAATGAACTCAACATAATGCCGACGAGACCGAGATCTCAAAACCATCGGCCCCGTTAAGTGGAGAAAATTAACTAATTTAATAAGAATTTTATGGGTGTAAAAAAGAGAAATACACGTGTAATCAATGGAAATAACAAAATTGAATATCGTCGCCCGAGAATGGTAGTGATCATCTCATAAATCACAAACACACTTTTGAGATATTTAGATTTAAAGATATTTTTATTAAATGAAGACAATATTAGCGAAACTCAATCGAAAATCTGAAGACAGAAAAATCAGAAAAAGATATTGGTTCCACTTGGACTCGAACCCAGAACCCTTTGCTTACATGGAAAGTGCTCTACCAACTGAGCTACGGAACCCATATCAAATTCGGTCACTTTACAGATTATTATTGTTATCTTCATCTTCAATGAATGATTATTTGTTTTGCAGAATTCTCTTCATCATCTCACTGTGCAGGTTTTACCTTTTACAAAAAGACGGTGACATGAATATGGATTGCGGCCGTCTGAAAAAATGAATAGTGCCTTTAAACGCGATGTTCAACCGCCTCCTCTTGCTTTGCAAAACGAAAACAATATCTGGTTTGGAGCGCGGAATATTGCCCAATTTGGGTGGAGCTGCCAATCCCTGCGCGAACTTTGTCCGCACGGTTTGCCACACAATATTCTATGCAATATACGGGATCATTCAATTTGAGATTAGATATCAAGTGTACCCTCTGCTATAGGGATTAACAAAGTAATCTGCGAAATTATTAGCTTGCGGCCAAACAGTACGACGTGTAATTAACTGAATTTAAAGTGAGGGAAATTTGTAAGGAACAATTAATTATGAAGACCTAACAATTTTTCTGATATCGAAATCGAGTTAAAGAAAATTCAAATAAATACATATATTTAAAATTTAAACAATACACGCAACCATCAATTACATTTAATACTTTAGTCAGGTAAGAATGTTAACGAAGCATGGATCGTGAGCCATGACAAGGGTGTGTGCCGTTCTATTTCTATCATATCTGCAAACAAAAGGGATGGTTTATTTAAAAAAAAATTCAATTGTAGATTTTAGAATAAAAATAATATTTCTGACACTCCGAACTCTAACAAATTGTAACCTTTTCGGTACAATCGACTAAATTATAGTTGTATAAACATTTGCATAAACATATTTATTAAAATATTCGCACATTATCAGTCGCAAAGGGGTTTACGTTAAGTTCAACTATAATAATGTGTAGGTATATCATTTTTTTTTTTTTTACATGAATACCGCACAAGAGTCCCCAACTGCTCCCGTCTGGAGCCAGTGGGACTATGACATCCCCAATGGGGGTATGTTGTGAGGCTGAAGGTAGTGGGGAGGGGAAGGAGATAGGGAAGAGGAAGGTGAGGAAGTACCTGGCTATTCAGATCTGGTCACCAAACACCGCTAAAGCCATTTCAAGCAACGTTTCAATTCTGAATGGTGGTCTTACACCAGGGCGATACTGAGAGTATCTTCCACTCTGGAACGTGCAGCAAATATACCATATTATTTTAAATGAATAAATTGTGAAATAACACAAATTAATCAAATAAAATTTATTTTCCACGCCGGGATTCGATCCCGCGACCTTCGGAGTGCCAGTCAAGAGTCTTACCACTGGCCTACGCCGACCGTCAAAGAGAGCAAAACCGTATAAAGAGCGTAAAACATCGCCAGCAGATTATACGGAAGCACAAAAACGCTATTATATTATTGGACCATTGTAATTATTTCTGTGATGATTAAACCTTGTTGATCATCGTGTTCATCGCATTAATTGCCACTTCTTACGAACATCGCTCCTCCTAATGGTAAATTGACGGCACCGTCACCTCCATACAGGGATGTATACGTAGACGGCAGTGGCGGTTTGTAGGGTTGAAAAGTGAGAGAGCACACAAATATAATTTTAAAATATTATCCACAAACCAACATACCACGTTTTATGTTACCTATTTCAGAAGAATTATTCCACGGGCTGCTATGTTCATTTATCTTTTGTATAATGTTAATGTAAGTACTTGCATACTGCTTACTAACCCGGTATGCATGGGCATTGGAGGGTCTAGAGTCGTTCAAATAAAAGTAGCTTCGTTCAATAAAAAAGTAGTCTTGACGTGTGCGGAAGGAGGAAACCATATTTAGAAAGATCAAATCCTTATAGGTACTACTGCACCACCCACCTTTACATGTTGCTTTTACTTTCCAAAATACACTCGTCAAAGAATACATTACATATTAATATTAAAATATTTTTCAGGATTAAATAACATGTGTTCACAATAATGTCCTCTGCGTGCGAACCCTATCTAAATTTCTTTAAATGGACAATATAGTGTTAATTTCAAGCGACCTCCCAGGTAAGTATGGTCCTGTTTTCATTAAATTTTAGGCAGCATCGCGTTCATTGGTCAAAATATTGTACACATATTTTCGTATCGGTGATCAATGAACCGATGTATGCAATTTTTAGCCATAAGTTGTTTATAATTGTTTGCCTAGCTTATAGTTTTTTAGATTTTAGAAATGTATTATAAGTTTGTACAGCGCCCTTGAGGTGATTTTTCACAAAAACGGCGCTATATAAATCATCCAAATATTATTATTATTATTATATGTTTCCTTATAACGCCGTTGGGAAAGTGGTAGGGTCCCCACCAATACCACGTTAGCGGAAGATCAAATCAAGGCGACGCATGGCAGCAAAATAATAGGTTATCTAATCAAAGTAATCCGGCCGCCACAATAGGGGCATTGTGCCTAGTATGGTGGTCCAAAATATTGTAAAAAATTATCAATTGAATTAAAAAATCATACACGAACTGTGCTACTTAGGAAGTGTTGTGAGGCGCGCCTCATACTAAACAACGCGTGACAAAAACGAAAATATGAACGGGTAATTTTAAAATTTAAGTAACTTTAAGGCTTACAAATGGTAATAACTTTACGGCTTCTACTGTATTTAGTAAGTATAGATATGTGATTTTTCTCCACAATTTTTCAAGGGAGACATCCTCCCCTGCCCCATTGCACGAGCCGCCACTTGTGGACAGTGGTAGTAGACAGTCGGTACAGAGCAGTCTCAGGACTCTGTGGCACAGTGGGGCCAGCCGTAATTACTGGCATGTTAACCAAGCCATAAAGGGATCATATCTCCCGCCTCTCATCACGCAAGCAGCATCCCCAGACGTGTTGGGTTTCCTCGGGGGGATTGGGTAACAAAAGACAGTCTTCCCTTCAGCCTTTCTGAACCCACACTACCCACAGCTACAGCTATAGACATGCTTGGTTCAATGATATTCTTTGTATTTGTCGGAATAAGTAAAATAAACCCGCCAAAGGTCACCCTTAAAGAAAATAATGCCCATGCGGGTGTATTATATTTTTCTCTTAAAAGGTTGTGCAAAATGGACAGGAGTGGATGTTAGAAAAGCATTATTCAGATATTTCACCATCGTTATATTCAATTGGATTGAAAGCTCAAAGCTTTTGACTTCTTGATTATGTATCGGGTTTTATATAAATAATTCTTTGATTGTGATTCACAAAGATGATAAGATTAATTCTGATTTGCGATTCTAATAAACGTACTGGGCAGGCAAAGAAGCGAACTTTTATTCGTCACAAATAAACTAATAGATTTTTAAAATATGTGTATTTAAAAAATTAAGGCCCTCGCGTTACTCTTCTTCCAGCGGACTAAGGTGATTTTATTCACGAAAACGGCGATATATAAATTAGCCAAATACTATGTTACCTCCCGTACCATCTCTGTAGATAGTGCAGATAGCTACTGCTTTTCTCATTTACATAGTAGTAGTAATAATAATAATAATAAAATAATACCAAATTATTTAATTAAACTTACCGACTTTGTTTTTGTTGCACATCAACGACCTTTTGTCATGTGCACCAATTCACTATTATGCGGATGACAGTACAGTTCATGATAGCTTTTTGTTTAACAAGCCCCCAAAGGGCTCACAAACTCCAACAGCTCGTAGGGCTTTGAAGCAAAGAATGGACGGTTACCTCGAGAGTGTTTTCTCTTGGGGTAAAAATAATCTCGTTGAATTTAATGTTTCAAAGATCCAATCTTGTCTGATTACGTCTAAAAGGGATCGAAATGAAAATCTAGTCTCTTTCAACGGAAGCAATCTTCCGAACAGGCCCTCCATTGATATGCTTGGTGTAACCCTAAGTGACCAGCTCAGGTATGGGGGCTCCATCGAAGCCAGAGTAAAGTTAGCCTCCCAAAAGCTGGGCGTACTGTATAGGGCCCGCAGATACTTTAATAGTACACAACTGCTAACCTTGTACAAATCACAAGTACGCCCCACGGTTGAATTTGGCAGCCATCTCTGGTCTGGAGCTCTAAAATACCTGAAAAATACCCTCGACTCTGTGCAGAAACGGGCGGTCCGTTTGATAGATTCTCCCATCTTGACAGACGGATTGCAATCTTTAGAGCACAGGCGTTGGGTGGGAATGTTATCCTTGTTCTACCGGTATTACAATGGAAGATGCTCCGAGGAACTAGCATCATTGATCCCTTCGGCACCGGTGCATAGTCGGGAAACACGCAAAACGCGTGCCCAACATTTGTACACGGTTGACATTTGTCACATGAGAACGGGTCGTTTCTTCGGCTCGTTCTTGTGTTCAACAGCTCGGCTGTGGAATGATTTGCCGGCCTCTGTGTTTCCTCCTTCCTACAACATGGGTCTCTTCAAGACCAATGTTCATTCCTTCCTCTCCTCAAAAAGACCCTCCACACAGCATCCCAGATGACAAAGGCCCTGAGGGAAATTATTTTCCTCAGGGCCTCCTGTGTGGAGTTAATGTAAAAAAAAAAAAAAAAAACTCAAAATAAATTTTCTTAAAAATTAAGAAGGGTTAATAAGTCGATTTCGCCAGAAGGATAGGGCACACAAGGAACATAATATAACAATCTATTACCTACCCTTAAATGCGGTACAGGTTACATAAGGTTCAAGTAGATTGTAGGGGTTCGCGGGCAAAGGTCTGCAAACTTTCGGCTGAGTTAACAAAACGTCGGATATGGGAAGCCACAGCACGCGTGCCGGGTAAATAGCTGTTACGCCCGACCGACAAGGGGATACGGGGACTTGTAATAACTTTTGGAATATTTGAGGAGTTTCTAAATTCAAAATGAAGCGCCGATTATTCGGCGAGGAAAACTATCCAAGCCTGTAAAAAGTTTTGTGTGAACCAACAGAGATTAAATTCTCTGATTTTTATAGACTAACCCTACTAATTTATTCTTAAGTGAAATTCTGTAATTTGGTAAACATATCTAATTGATATAATGCAACCGATTTTGGTACAACCGGGCCTTCATCAATGCAGGTCAAAAGCAACCTTACTCTCTGCCTTGGCGAAGGTCATGGTTAGACCGAAACCGGTGGGCGTACTGGTATAACTCATAAAACGATGTACAAAAAGCAACAAGTTTCAAAACGGTCTGCCCTGAAGAAGACACGGTTGTGGCGAAACCGGTTGACGTGATTTTTAGAACAGGTGTACAAACATAAAGTTGTGATTAATTATGTTCCAGCACATAATATTTATAAAAAAATAAATGTATTATTAAATACCAAATAATTATTCGCACAAAAGCTCCCTAAGGGATTTTGCAGTAGAAAAATAATATTTTTTTTTCTCCTCAGAATTATTTTTTAACTCTCGTTTTTATCTTTCAATTTTTTTCTCAAATATACTTTACGCATACCTAATAGACTGTAAAATGTAACCTTATTACTTGTTAATTAAATTATGCAGTGTGGAGGTTGGAAAACCCCCACAATGAAATAAGAAAATACATACATAATGTGCTGAAAACAAAGTCAAGAGTTCAAAATAACTTTAATGTAGATTTCGCTTATAACCGAGGCTAGCGAGAATATGTGATTTTAATAACTCAACAAACCTTTTTCTAAAAATATCTTTATAAACAGTTATAAAATATTTACAAAAAAAAGTTGTATTCATTTCTGATAATATGGATGTTTCAAAGGTCAATAATCTAATTCTGAAAAAGAATTAAATTAAACTATTATTACTAGTGGGGTTAATAATTACATGCTAAAAATATATGTATATAAATTGTGAAGAAGCAATAAATAAATAAATAAATTGAAAGCTGAAAAGAGAATATTGACCTGAATACATTTCATTTAAAACAAAACTGAGTAAATTTCATGGTAGAAGATTTTGTTGTTTCAGCGTACAGATTTTGGGATAGGTATATACTGTATACAGGGTGTTAAGGGGCGCAATTGATTTACTTTACCCAGAGATTCCTGACTTTATTTGGAGTAAAAAATGTACACGAAATTTTGGTCTCCGGTAACTGTTTTGATTATTTTTTTCTCTTCAATCCTGACGAAAATAAAAATCATCCACATGTCATCACTGGTCACTCTATGAATCTAATCTAATCTCCCAACCCCTAACCCCGACCCTAACTGTCTAATACCCGCAGATTTTTTTATGTTTAAAGTTTGAAAAAAAAAATCATGAAAAATGTCACCGGAGTGCAAAATTTTATTTATATTTTTTAATCCAAAAGTCGTGAATCACTGGTTAGTGATTGATGTAAGTGTAACCAGATATGAAAAGTGTAACCAGTGATTCACGACTTTTGGATTAAAAAATGTCAATAAAATTTTGGACTCCGTGACATTTTTCATGATTTTTTTTTCAAGTGGTAAGTGGAGTAGATCCCTTATCACCCAGCATAGTTGTGATATAGTTTTGTCATTATATACATACATAATGCAAAATCGGAAAGTGTAAAATAAAATGAAAAGCTATAAACCTTAAGAAAAGCATATTTTGTCGAAAGGGAGAAAAAGTTGAGTACAGCTACCAGGACCGAACTCGGACCGATTGATTATTACTATTAGAGCCCCCTTCAACCTACAAACAGGGCTACCGACCAACAGTTCACAGCACATTAAAAATTACAATGCTGCCTTTTTCACAATTTTGTGAAATGAAACAGAAAATAAAAATGAAATGTAAAGAAACAGAAATAGGACTTATTTATTTATTTATTACACGCTCAGATGGGCTTTTACAAGTTAAGTATCAGTTATTTTAAATACTTTAAAACTAACACAATAAAGAAAATAACAAGTGTGACAACAAAAGAATATGATAAAATAAAATACATTGGTAAATAGCTAATCCACAATGATTATCCCTTGCATGTCAACTGGGAACATAGTTTTCCTTTTTTTTTAATTCCAGTAAAAAGAAAATTACATTTTCACTTCTTCTTTCATATGGTGGAGGGTCAGAGGGGGACATCTAGGTCTGCGAGCCAGTCCAGGGCCCCAGGCGTTGCTCTGTGGACCTCATCAATCCCGCCGGGGAATGGAGCGGGCATTCGTTGACCACATGTTCGGTGGTCTGCACCGCACCGCATTAACACATCGCCGACTCTTTAAGGCCCCATCTATGCATCATGTGAGCACAACGGCTGTGGGAGCACCTTATCCTATTGTTAAGATTTTCACTCATTTAACTATGAATAATTAAATACATTAAACTAAACTAAATATTTTGTAATACAGCGCTATTCTATTTCATTGCTTTATTTATCAAGAACAAAAATTAATTCAAAAAAAATTAATTTACCCTGCTTTTTTTCGTTGTTAGGCCTTGTGCGCACTAGCGGCTAGCCGCGTAGGCGGTCAACCGCGCGGCCAGCCGCGTTTTTATTTTAGTATGCAACCGCTCATATCCGTACGCACCCAACCGCCGAAAAATTTCATACTAAAATGAAAATGCGGCTGGCCGTGCGGTTGACCGCCTACGCGGCTAGCCGCTAGTGCGCACAAGGCCTTAATGTCATTTGGGAGGCAATTTTGTAAGTTGCTCCCCTCGTAACCAATGAATTGTTTACTATAGTTAGTGTGGATGGTGTTTAAATGTATGTTATGGTGTTGTCGTGTAAAGTGTTTGTGTACTTGGGATGTTTTAATGAATTCTGTGTTCGCATGCATGAGTTTATTATTTATTTTGTATATAAGGAGACATGTATTGTAACTATATTCATATAGTTTTCTTAATGTTAAGAGTTTTGTTTCCATATATAATTTATTGTGGATGTTCTGGGCTTGCAGTGAAATAGTTTTTTGATCACCTTGTTTTGTATTACCTGTAATTCATTTATGTATGTTTCATATGCGTTTCCCCAGATTTCAATACGCTTGTTGACAGTTCGATGAGATTTTAATAATAATATCAAACAATTAAGTGAAAATTATTTTTGTAAGCTCCGTTTTCGTGTTGTGAAATAAAAGGGACGGGAACCGAAAGGATTTATTTAAATAGCTACTTCACAAACATTATCCCTCGCATGTCAAACTGAGAACGTATGTTTTCCTTGATACGCCTGAAACAGCTTTCCGTTTCCGCTAACGGGCGATACGAACGCGGAAGCATTAAACGCCATTTCAATTTAGATTTGAATTCGCTCTACGAAACGGCGGCGAATAAAAACAACAGAGTCGCGCACGCGATGGGCCGTGTCGATAAGGGCGACATTTGTTTGGGCGACACCACCGCAGTAATGCGCGCTTAACACGCCATATTAACTGGACTGCGAATAAAAAGAAAATGCAAAACACCGCCTTAACGCCGCCAAAATGTCGGGTAAAAAGAGACTGGCGTATCAACGAACTCTTGATCAGTTCAATTGTTTTAAACTAACTTTGTGATAGTGTAACTCGCTTTTTCAGTTAATTGTATACAAATATACGGCAAATAAATTTTAGTTTGTTTGTAGAAATATGTAAACATTGTCAAAGAACTTTTCGCTGGGAGAAAATCTGAAAAAGAACTTTAGATGTAGTGCCTCAAGCTCTTGGCGTTAACTCTTTCATATCCAAACATTAATACTTTTTTAAATAACCAGACAGGTGTTTTTCGGGCAGAATTTTAGGGTTTAGAC
The DNA here is from genome assembly GCA_929108145.2 of Limnephilus rhombicus. NCBI lineage: Eukaryota > Metazoa > Arthropoda > Insecta > Trichoptera > Limnephilidae > Limnephilus > Limnephilus rhombicus. The sequence goes on from CAKMYE020000009.1 coordinate 1,713,227, forward strand.
ATACGCAATTAGGCGCTTCTGGCGCTTTTGTTAAAAAATGGTAAAAGGATATAGACACCTTAAATGTGTTAAAATAGCTCATCATCATTTTCTTCCCCTTGTCCTATTCGGGTCGGGCACCCATTACATCGACAAGGCTCCTCCATACGTCCCTGTCTTGTGCTGATTGTTCGGCCTCTGTCCATGGTAGACACATCCGCCTCGCCCAACTGTGTCTGGGGCGGCCCACTGGACGTCTACCCTCTGGAATCGCACGCAGTATTTTCCTCGGAATTCGCTCATCAGACATCCTTAGTACATGCCCAAGCCACCTCAGTTGTGATTTTTTTATGAAGAGTTGCAGTGGTTCAATGTTTAGATCATCTTGGATCGTCGAGTTTCTTACATGATCCCATTTCGTAGCCCCTGCCACTCCTCTCAAAGTTCCTCATTTCGGCAGGTTGGACTTTAGAGCGTGTTCGTTCATTTAGTATCCATGTCTGACGGCCGTAAGTGAGCGTCGGGCGGTTTACCGTTTTAAACACTGCCTTGATGCTGAGCTCGGCTTTTCTTATCACTGAGCTGTAGAGAGGACTAAAATAACTAAATAACATATTTGAATTTGTTTGTAGCACGAGTAGATACCTACTACTGCGTTTTATTTATTGGTATTGTGTTATTCCTACAACTTATTTTTTTATAATTTAAAGTAAATCAAATTTAATAATGTCAGTGATTTTAGTATTTTTATTTATTTATTATTGTGACAGCTTGTTCAAGACGATTATCAAATTGTCAAAAAAATACAAAAAAAACTTTACGAGATGTTTATAACCTAGTTAATCTACCTAGTTAATAATAATAATAATATTTGTGGGGAGGATAGTCAATAACTATAATAAAATAGTTCTGAGGAGTAAAAACTTGTTTAAATTCGTGCATGTTTTTAATTTTAAAAAAAACTTGTAGGTTTAGTACACCGTATTCTACACTTACACCGCGAAACTACGGAGGTGTTCATGAAAAACTTGGCCAAAAATGTAGACTCATTTTTCATTCATTAGTGCCGAAAGAAAAAAAATATTTTGAATTATACACAAGTTAATTTTATTATTTCTTCCTACTCGGTCAGCTCTTCTTTTAAAGATTTGAAATGTGAGGATGGCCATTCTCAGATTAAGTGCTTAACTCGCAAAAAATTATGTTTTCAGGCGTCTTAAGCTTACGCGCTGTAGTGCTATACAACGAAAAACAGCGTTGCCAAGATAGAATCAAATATTTACCATAACTAAATTGTTTTCTCTTTCTTTTAGCTCTCAGATTTCAAAGTCAGTGGTCGAGAGAGGGTTAATTTAGTGTTGGTGTCGTATAATTGCGGTGAATGTAATCGTTCTGCCGAGAGTAAGTAGTTTGTGTGGCGAAAATGGATCTTACGGTGTCACGAGTTGGTTGGGAGGAATTAATCCCGACGACACCTTTGACTTGACTCGGAGGTGTGTTTAAATCGGATGGAATACAAATGTAAACCGAGCGTGCTGAGACTATCAAAGGACAACAATCTAAAAGGGTCGCTGACAAAGACGGAATAAAGAGTGCTGCTTACGATATTTAAAGGAATCAGCTTTTCTTAAATTGCCGTTTAGAGGTTAATGTAATAGTGTTCTTCAATTTCTTCTTGATAAACCTTCCAGAGTCGAGCTGGACTTGGACCTACCTGAAACATATCAAATTTTGAGGATTCTTGGCTAATCTGCATCCACCAGTAGATCTCTATAGTTCTGTTAGCGCCTTTTTTTTTACGAACCGATAACGAAAATCAAGCTTTTTTTTCTCTCCCACGAAAAAAATTCTCTCGGGGTCTGTGTCATCTTTGGTGATGCTGTATAGAAGGTCTTTTTAGAAGATGAAGTTCTGGGAAGGAAAAAGGTATGAGGGTTGAGTAGGAATTTTGGGTTCAGTAAGTCCAGGAGTGACGAACGTATGAATCTATCCCTCCCACTGCGGCAAGGCGATTATCAGAGAGTTCTGCCGGAGACATCAAAAGGTCTCCCTCAACCAGTCTCTCCCGATCCGACCTACCACGCAGTAGGTGGACAGACGCACACGCCGCCAAGATCGGGACAAACCTCACCCTAGGAACCCGGGCACCCTTGCTAAGTCAGAAAACGTAGCGAACCACTTGGGGTGACCTATTGCAGAGGTGTTAATTATCCAATAAATGGTCCCCGGGGAGGCGGTACCCGTACCCGCCTCCCAAATTGGAAATAGGCAATAGGAAATCCAACTGATACGTGATAGTCGTGCTTCGTGCCGCCCAGTACAGGCTCACACGAGTGTGAACATTGTGACGGTAATATCAGCCACCTTTGTCTTGATCCTAATTCAATCTTCATATTTCGCAAGGAGAATTTTCGTCAATTTTGTCATAGCGCCCTCCTTCAGAGACCACGTGAGTGCTGGTTGAATGCATTTATTGAAAACAAACGTTCATAGGTGTAGAAGGTACCGTATTTAAGTATATAACTAATGCATCTTCTGTGCTTGGTTTCATAATCCGCTCATGTAAACAATTCAAAGACCTTATTACTTTCAAAACACTGTATTTTTTATATGTTAGTAATATCCTTGAATATGCATCTCAAGTATGGAACCCACGCTATACATTACACAAAAATAGAATTGAAAGTGTTCAAAATAGATTTTTAAGGTACCTCAATTTCCGCTCTTTTCAAACTCATGAAGACTCTGCAAAATTCTTCAAAATACAGACGTTGTCAACTTGCCGAAGAAATATAGCAGATTCGGTAACGTTATTAAAAACTACACATAACTTTATCGATAGTCCTGATCTTCAACGCCTATCATTCCACGTTCCAAATCGTAACAGTAGACAGTCGCTTACTTTTAATCTCCCTCTTTGCAAGACTTAACTCCAAACAGAACTCATTTATCTACAGATCCAAACATTATTTTAACTTAAATTATTACCACATTAACATTTTTAACTCGACATTACGTGATATAAAACGAAATCTCACTAAGCAACATGACTCAATCTAGGAAGTTCAATCTACCCCTCCCCCTATATATTCCCGTCCTTAGCCTTTTAATCCTAATCCTATATTGCTCCTCACCCCCCCCCCCCTTATTATTATCTGTGGATAGTTCATAATGAGCATTATTAACCAGTTTTTTTATTGTATTATTGTGTAATTTATGATTTGATGTCAACTTTCCCAAATATAAGTAAATTAAATTAAAATATATAATAACGTCTTTCAGGTAGCGGGAGAAATAAAATTTAAAAAATTGCACCTTTTCATCCTCGGTACGAAACCACTTAATTCCAAGCAAGTTCGGTGGGTAAGCTAATAAATAATACCAACCTTGATTCCGATGTTTCCTTTTTCTGTTTTAGTGCCCGAATTTCGAGAGTGGACCAAATAATTTATGGAGGCATGAAAAAGGTTAGGTTCTTTCAACCAAAACCGCACTGAAATATATATCAGTTCTACGTAGGTTCGCACATACAAAATACAGACTACCAGTCGGCAGTACTTTGTTCCCATTAATTAAAACCAATATATGGTCATCCATTACACACTCGAACTTTAACTTAATTTTTTTTTATTCGCGAAAATAAACGCCGAGAGCACATTTAATGGATGAGCACTTAACATTAATTGAAAACGCCAATCCTTTTTATTGGTGGCGATTAGTCTGGCGTATTCAGGAATTAACTTAGATCTCAATTAGTTGATATTATTAACGTTTATGTTCAAGGCAACTTTGGACACTAAAATACAGCAAAGTCACATTCAATTACGACAATGATTTATGAAGGACAGAAGTTAACCAATTTTCTCTCAAACTCGTAACTATCTAGGTACTTAGTCGCTGCGTGGCGAGAAGCGAACATCCTTTAAAATCTTAATTAGGTTCATTACATCTCTATTTCTAAGCATCACGCCGATTCCTCGCAGAGGTAGGCAGAGAAAATAGACTGCTAACAGTGGCGGTCCGTGAGTTTTCAGTGAGCTGGAGTGCTAAGATTGAAAAATACGACATTACTGATGTTGAGATAGCTGAATTTTTTTTTTTATTTTTTTTTATTTCTATTTTTTGTATGAAGATATTTCAGAATGTAGATGCGGCGCATCCCTTGACAGAAAGAATCCTGAATATCTTCATGAAATTTTGAAAAAAAAAAAAATCATTTTCAGCTGCAACTATTAGCTCACTCAAAACTCACGGACCGCCAATGACTGCTACATAACTTTGTCTTAGCAACCCATCCTGACTTCATTCACATTCATACATACTTATCAATTATTTTTGTGTCTTATAATATCTATGATTAATACACCTTTAAATGTTTTGGGAAACTTCCAAATAAATTTGAGTTACTTGTGATTAATAGTTGATTTAACAAGTTATTGTAAAGATTACAATGAATATTAAACTGCACAACTGACATCTGTTGGGGTATAGCAAAACTTCGTATAACTAACTATACCAACGACATCTATTTGAGGGTTGCTGAAACTACGTGATTAACCTATAGGTATACTACAATTATTATTACAATATTTTACTACAATATACTAAATACGCTTAGCGAATCCGTTCTAAGTCGAGAGATATTCGCAGCATTTAATGTTTCTATACAAGAAGATTATAATGTCAGAACTAATTAAAATATTATTATCGCTTACAGTAAAATGAGCTGGTGCTGGTAAATTCGTTGTTTTTTTTATGAAAGCACTTTAGCAAACTCCTAAGCTGACGAAAAATTCAAGAAAGTATAAGAAGATTCTCATATACATGTATGTATTTGGATAAAGGAAAAAGTTCGCTTTAGGTAACTTTCAACACTTGCTTATATGAGAAGTCTCAATGTGTTTTCACATATCCAATCTGATAACATTCTCAGAACTATTTACCTCCTCACGTATTCTGTACTCCGGGGGTTAATGAATGGTGAGGCAAATAGCGATTCTCATTCTAGAGCTGAAACCCGAAGGAGAATAATAATTAGCGTGCTACTAGGGAGTAAAGGTCGATACGGCGCGGTGCCGCGATGGTAGATCAGGAGAGAAGAAGCGTGAAGCGGTAATGATTAAAGACCAGGCAAGTACAAGAATACTACTTGGTCGTTAGAAAACAGAATCACGTACGAGATCATAGGACCAGATGTATAACTGCATTAGGTGTTTTATTGTAATGTATCTTGCACATTTGATGAAAATGTCAACTGTAATTCAAAACTGTGGTGTTGCAATTGAGAGTTATTATTAATGTGACGACGAGAGCCAAATGGCACGAGTCCGGTGACCAAAACATTGCAATGCACATATAACTTTATACACAATAGACAATATACAGTGTTAATTTTAAGCGACCTCCCAGGTAAGTATGGTCCTGTTTTCATTAAATTTTAGGCAGCATCGCGTTCATTGGTCAAAATATTGTACACATATTTTCGTATCGGTGATCAATGAACCGATGTATGCAATTTTTAGCCATAAGTTGTTTATAATTGTTTGCCTAGCTTGTAGTTTTTTTAGATTTTAGAAATGTATTTTAAGTTTGTACAGCGCCCTTGAGGTGATTTTTCACAAAAACGGCGCTATATAAATCATCCAAATATTATTATTATTATTATTAACTTTAATTGCAGATACTAATAGATTTAATAAGAGCTAACAGCTGAAATTGTTACAAATATAGGGGTTTTTTTTTACTTTAGCTCCACAGGAAAATAATTCCTCTCAGGGCCTGTGTAATCTTGGAGGATGTGGTGTGGAGGGTCTTTTTAGGAAAGGAAGTTCTGGGAACATGGTAGGAATCTGGGCGTCAGTGTGTCAGTGTGGACGGATGAATCCATCTTTCAACTGCGGTGCAAGGCGATTTTACGAGAGAGTACAGCTGGAGAAGTCAAAGGGACTCCCTCTGCCATTCTCTCCCGATCCGGCATGCCATGCAGCTGGTGGGTACACGCATAGACCGCCAAGACCCGAACAAACCTCACTCCATGAACCCGGGCACCCCTGCTAAGCCACCAAACGTGGTAAACCACTTGGGGTGACCAATGGCAGAGGTGTTGGTTATCCAATAAGTGGTTCTATAAAGTATAAACAGATACTAATCATAAAGCAGAAAATAAATACTAATCATGAAGCGGCTTAAAATCCTAGAACGACGATCTATGGCATCATTCTTATTAATATTATAAATGCAATAGTGTATTTGGTGTTTGTTTGTTTGTTCTTTTTTCGCATTGCAACGAAGCGACCGATTGAAGTTATTCTTTTGCGTAAGGAGAATTGGAGAACTGGAAAGTGACACAGGCTACTTCTCATCCTGGAAAAACATTTTATTCCCATTGGAAAATTTTTAGGACAGTAATTTCTCACTAACAACCGCGGGGAAAGCTAGTTCTGTATAAATTTTCTGGTGCAACGCAAATCTTTCATTTCTCAAAAGGGTTTTAATACTCACGAAAATGTCAAATGCAATAAGAAAAATATAGTTCGGAAGAAGCCAGCTAGTAAATTAACCGCCATTAATTAAATGTACGAGTACTCTGTACTGATTTCTATTCAACACAACTCAGCACTACCCCAGCACTTTTTCAGAGTAATAAAAAATACACGACTTGTCTTTACTGCATAAAAATATATTGCAGGGAACTCAAGATTTATAGTTACTCGCTGAAGCTAATGATTAAGTCTTAGATTACACCAAAACGGGTCGTAAAATTTTATTCGATCATAAACTATAATTTGAACATGCAAATTACCCTGTAAAACAATGAAGTGAGGTTTATAAATATGAAATCCGAAGGCAGCACTAACTACCTACTCGGAAATCCGGTGTAAAAATCTCACAAAGATTAACGAGCCGGAAAGAATTGCGATTAAACGTCGCTTAAGACCGACACAAAAGGGAGTGAAAGAAAATGCTGAAATACTTAAAACCGAAAATATCTAGATTCTACCACAAGGGGTCACCAACCTAAACGGTGGTCATTGTCACATTTTAAGTGCCAAAATCAATTTCATTAAACAGAGCATCTGTCAAACGTATGACTGTTATGTACTAGACCCACTTCAGCATGTCGATAAAAGGTGCCTACGGATTAGCGACAACGAGGAATAAATGTATCCTTGTGCGAAATAAATAAAAAAATAATATATATATATATTTTTTTTTTTCAAAAGAGTGTTCCTGATGATGGTACGGAGGTACCGAAACCGGTAGAAGGAAGAAATAATAAAGTGACGTAAACAAAGTGTTTTCTTTTTATTTATTTAAATAATATTTTGATGATTGGCACAGTGCCATTTTTTGAAAAATCACATCAAGGACGCTGTATGAATGTGTAATATATTTCTATAACGCTCTATCTTATTACTAACTACTACATGAGTCCTATCTATCCTGGTCAAATTTCGAGTAAAAATTAACTTTTTCGTAATACATTCCTTGTCGAATTTGTACAAAACAATCACAAAAAGTAAGTAGGTTCGAGTTTATAAATAAAGTTTTTCGTAATACTACATATCAGTGATGTTAAAGCAACGGAACTAAACTTAACCAAAAAAACTAAACTTAAAGGCTTACATTCTGCTCGAATTTATACAAAACAATCACAAAAAGCAAGTAGGTTCGAGTTTAAAAATTAAGTTTTTCGTAATACTACATATCAGTGAGGTTAAAGCAATGGAACTTAACTTAAGCAAAGAAAGTAAAGTTAAAGGCTTAAACCTTGGCACGTAAGACTTCCAAGGTTGGGCACACCTCCCCAGGGGATGAAGGATTCGACTGAAACAGAAACGTACCCCTAAGCCGGGGCATTGTTGGTGGGCTGTATTGTCTCCCGGGGCGGTAAGTGTGGCAAATAAATTTACCTTTGTTTCCCGGCAGCTGATTAATGTTTCGCGTCTCCGAGGAGAAAAACCTAAGTGAAAATGAAAAACAAAAATGGACGAATTGATGCTGATTCTCTGTTGTCAACAGGATTACATTTATAACCGGGTGTTATTTCGACGCTACGCGGTGTAGAGGAAACATTACAAGACTCTGACTTGATAAATCTAACGGTTGCGTTTTTTTGTTATAGAATATTCTCGACACTAGTAGTTCCTGTATTGTGGAGGATATTCTAAAGGTGGAAGTTGATTAATTTTACAGGAAGACCAAAATTAATAATATTAAGTATCTGGGCTCACTAATCCACAGAGACGGAGGATGTGCAGCGGATGTCATCCATAGAATAGGTGTGGGATGGATTAAATTTAGATCCGTAACAGGAATATTGTGTGACTCCAAAATGCCTATAAAACTGAAAGGAAAGATATACCAGACTATTGTAAGACCCGCAATAAAGTATGTACTATTTATCTATATATAATAGACAACCAAAGTATGATCGACACCGATATGAAAGTCAACTGATGTCGACAGTTTACTAAGAAACCTTTTAACTCCTAGGCCGCAGACTACACACACCAATGACATAAATAAAAAGATATGTATCCATATAATCGAGCCTACTTCGGGCACACCAACACGCACTTCATCTTTCGGTTAAACACTTCATTGTTTCTTATCATATTTGGTTATTCAGTTTGCACCCAAAGTAGTTACATTTTATGGGTAGAAGAATTACTTGAGAAGGGGCCTTGAAAATCTGGCAAAAAGAAATCAGTCAGAGGAAAACTGCTAGAAAACTTTGAATCACGATTGATGATGCTTTGTTATATGTATGACTTCCACAACATTTTTAGTCATAGCAGAACGATGAAATTTATGTGTAAAAATGTATAAGATTTATTTATTTATTTATTATTTATTATTTGTTATGTACAATACGATTTTTTTTTTCCTTACCCTCCTCACTAGACAAAGTCTGTTCTGAGGCTGGTAACTAACAATTTCTAATTACATAAAAACAAATAAGTGGTAAAACAAAGAAAAAAAAGAAACATATATATTATAGTAAACATAATAATTAATAATAAAAAATAAGAGGAAAATCAGAATTTAAAAACAGAGTAGAAAATAGAAAATATATAATATTAGATATTAAGAATATTACTTATCTCTCTTCTTTCCTTGACATTCAACCAGTTTAAAAATCTTTTGAAAACCCAGTTCAAATTATTAGATGCGACGTAGGTCTTTGTTTGGGCTACAAACTTATTGAATATGGTGCCAAGTAAGATTCATGTTTTTTTGCAAAATTTGATTTGATATATGGTACTTGTAGTTGATTGTGTGTGTTTGCTCTTGTGTATTGCGAGTGAGTTATGAAGTGTGGTGATATTTTTATGCAGTTTTTGTAGATGATCTTCTTTATGAATAGTTTATTTATGTCTAATAGGTTATTGTTGATCATTATCTGTTCTGTCGGATGTTGATAAGGCTTTCTAAACATAATTCTGATTATTGTTTTATGATTAATTTTAAGTGATTTGAGGTGAGTCTCTGCTGCTGCTCCCCATACTGAAATACCATACATTAGAATACGACAGAGTGCATAATATATATTTTTTAGCTGAGGTAGTGACATAATGTTTCGAATTGTTTTGAAGATGTAAGAGAGTTTCCGTATTTTTTTTGTAATTAGGTTAATTTGGAGATCCCATTTTAAGTTATTGTCAACAGTTAAACCGAGATATTTAATATTTTGCGCATAGTCAATTTTGTCACAAACACAGCGTGAGTTAGTATGCAAAATATGCAAAATATTTCAAGTGATATTAAAATATCAACCCATAAACAGGGTTATATTGCTGTAACACATGTTTTTGTGTGTCCGATGATTGAACCTTCTTCTACAGGGACTGGAGTGAATATTGCTAACAACTGAGCAAAATGCCAATTCGATAAGACCGACATTTATATCGGATATTAATTGCTTTGTACGAGTATATGTCCGCAAATATATGCGTGATTGCCAACAAAAGTTAATAGAATGCGTTGTCATCGACAGCGAGTCTCTCTGCCGAGTTTCAGCTAGATCGGATGTCGGAAAGTGGGTTAACTTCCACTTCGTTCATTCTTTCAAGAAAAAAAAATCTAAATTCAAATAGAACATTTGAACAAATAGAAAATTCAAATAGATGACTGCTTTGGCCAATTTAAACGACACCAATAAAAAAATGAATACGAAAATCATAATCTGTAATGACATGTATGTTTGCATGTTGAGAATGACGGCATCCTTCCTCGTCCCGCCAGATCGCCAGACAAGAGCGCCAATTAACACCCAACAGGACACGAGCGGTAAGTAGCGCTGGTTATGGATATGGCCGGGCACGAGATTGGTCCACCGCAGGACAGGCAGGAAGAGGGCAATGAGAGCAATCATTGCACGGAAAGGGCAACACTCGTGTGCATTACCCACTACTATACCTACGGTGAGCTTATACACTATTCAGTTGATCTACATGTATTTGAAAGCGCAACGGCCAATGCTTTTGTGATAAAAAAAGCTTTGCAGCAAAAACCGTTTTAACCTCTTGAGGCCTCGGGCATTTTCTGTCAGATGGTCAGAATATTTCCGCTTTGCAACAAAATTCAAATGTATGGAAGATTTATGAACGTATCTGAAAACTAAAAAACGTTTTTAGAAAGATGGTGAAATGTGCTTTCAAATTTTATTATCAGAAATAAACGTACAATTTTATTCAAAAGATCAAACATAAAAAAGATATAAATTTTATCAAAAATATTAAACATAAAAAAAGTTTTAAAAATGGCTCACCTTACGTTTTTTCATTGATAGCGAAAAAAATAAAAAACGCTGATATTTTTTTACAGAAATGTTTTATAAACATCATCACCTCACTTTTTGTCGTTCGTTATATGTAAAAATAGTTAATAAAAATTTCACAAAGTTTTGTAATTCTATTTCAAATTGCGATCGGAAACTTTGGTTTTATAAAGGTGTACATTTAAAATTATTTTGTGGTTCAATTTTAGATTTTTTTAGTTAATTTACATAAGATCTTACGGATCCTAAACAAAACAGGACAATGAAATTTATTGTCTGTTATATAAATTCGATTTTTGATGAATTTAATATACCGAAAGTAAGACAAAATCGACGTTGCTTCGAACTTTTTTTTTACGTTTTAAATTAGCTTCACACAGGGGGCCCTGAAGAAAATAATTCCCATCGGGGCCTACGTCATCTTGGGGGATGCTGTGTGGGGGGTGTTTTTGGGAAAGAAAGGAGAAGGGGATCTGGGAAAGAAAAAGATATGACGGGTGGGTAGGAATCTGGGGTCAATGTGTCCAGGAGTGATGGACATATGATCCACCCCTCCCACTAAGGTGCAAGGCGATGTTGAGAGAGAGTTCTGCTGGCGAGGTCAAAAGGTCTCCCTCAACCAGCCTCTTCCGGCCCGCCACGCATTAGGTAGGCAAGCGTTACTGCCGCCAAGACCCGGACAAACCTCACCATGAACCCGGGCACTCCAACCAAACGCTTAATTTTACATGACATTTTAAGAGAAATATCACACCTAAGGGCTAGTTTCTCTTCATAGTTATTAAGGTTACTTATTTCTATGTGTACTGTTTAGAAGCGCGATAATGGGAGTAATTTGACAATGGGTTGAGTGATATGACTAGGGTGTTTTGTCCTCGAGCTGTTTTTCCCTAGCTCTTTTGTCGCAACTGATGGTTTTCATCACATCAGGCGATCAAGTCGATAAACCATATATCTGCGTGTGTTACTTGCCATGAAGGTACCTACTAGGCATGATGTGCGCGCACTTGAGCATTGAACTTCCCACGCGCGGTGCGAACGGTTTCTTCATATCCGGAGTGAATGATTTTCCCTTGTTAATGCTAGACTCAATGCATGTAATATGCAGTCGAGAGCAATAATAGTAACTAAAGCTAATAAGAAGGTTGAATGGTTTCCTACCATTATACAGGCATTTCAAGCTCCTTCAGTACATATTAATAATGTATTTAATAGATAAATTAAAATTTTATTGACTGCAAAGGCAAAAGGTTTAGAGAATATATTTTGAAATTCCTTTACATGTTAGAGATGTGTTTTGATTTTCCTTCACGTTTGATTAAATAAACCCTATTTAGCGAAATTCTAACCATAGCCGGTATGGTCCGAAATTTCTTAACTTACGATAGACTTAAAAAAATTAATACGTTTGTACAATTAATAATTAGTAAGATATTTTCAATTATTATGGATCAATTACCAGCCAATTATAAAATTATTTAAAAAAATAATTCTCAACTTTTTTTCCTGACTCCACACCTCCTGGATCTAAAATAATTAATAATAAGTAGGAATGTATCTTATAAATGAATGAATCTATCTTAAATAATCCGTAACTAGTGTGTCCAGTAGTTACGGATGTTTGAATTCATCCCTCTCACTGTGGTGCAAGGCGTTAAGTCTCCCTCAACCGGTCTCTCCTAATTCGGCCCGCCAGTATGTGGGCAGACGCATCCGCCGCCAAGACCTGGACAACTTGTTATTATATAGGTATCACAAAAGATTAAAAGACAACTTAGCAACGAAAGCCGTGGTGCAGTAATGGCCTTCCGTTGTAACGATCGACTCGATATGGAAGTCGATCAATATGAATCGGCAATAATTAGATATATTTATTGCGGGAACCGATTAAACCCCAAGTTTTCTTAAAAAAATGATAACTCCTTCATTTGTACACGAAATTGCTTCATACGAAATTTTATAGCACAGTAATGATCAGCAGGATCCATTTCTAGCCGAAAAAAAGACCCTTGAAAATTCAAGTCTCTATGTCTATGAAAGGCGATTTTCAGACCACTGTGCGGTGTCGTTATTGCAGTATCTAGTGCGCTTTACGGCCAGAAAAAATAAATCCATTGGTTTTTATATTTCGGAATAAATACATAATTATTATAATTATACTTATTTTAAATCTAGAAAAGAGGAGAAGCGCAGAATCCACAGTATGTATGGACCTGGACGGACCGCGCCTGGTGCCTAAATCTGTAAAATTTAAGAAAAAAAGACGTATGGCAATTATTAACAATTCACAGCGTCACAAAAATAAGACAAATTTGATAAAACTACAGAGTATTTTATCTTAAAATATCAAAAAGGTTTTTTTTTTAATAGTAAATAAAAAATTTCAAAATCATTCCTTGTTTTTTATCCTATCGGCCGTAATTGTTAAGTCGAGTCGAAAGGAGCAGGAAATACGTAAACTCGATTTAAAATGGCTAGCCTCCCGAACTCACGCTGTGCGGTCCATGCAAGAGGAAACTAACATAATTCGTACCCCGGCGCGGCGGGAGAAAATAACATTATACCCGGTTGTTCTTTATAGGGGTTACAAACTGACTATTTTTAACGGAAGAATTCGAGGATAATCGAATTAATTTTTTACCTGGTGTTTAAGGGGTGTAATAATTTAATGGAAGGAATATACCATCCAAATTTAATTCTTCTAACCTATTATCACATTTACCCGAATGGAATTGAAACGTGGGCAGGGCATACATCTTTGACGGCCTTCGAAGTCGAGGTATAAGGCTCTGAACTAGAAACCGGAGATTGCAATTTGCGGGGCAAATAAAATTTATTTAATTAATTTGTGTTATTTCACGATTAATTAATTATAAATAATATATAGTACATTTGCAGCACGTTCCAGAGTGGAAGACACTCTCAGTATCGCTCTGGTGTAAGACCGCCATTCAAAATTGAAACGTTGCTTGATGTGGCTTTAGTCGTGTTTGGTGATTAGATCTGAATAGCCAGGTACTTCCCCACGTCCATCTTACCAAATTCCTTCCCTTCCTCACTACCTTCAGTCTCGCAACATACCCCGATTGGGGATATAGTCCCAATGACTCCAGCAGTCCAGGGGAGCAGTTCGGACTCATGTGCAGTATTCGCATTTTAAAAATACATCGTATAATGCATACTTTTCTGTTTTGCCGACTAAGACATCACCCAAATAAAGAATTTGATGATATAATATTTTTTTATTAAAATAATATTTGCAACGAATAATTATATTGTAAATATGTAATACGAAATTTTTAAGACCATAAGTATTGTGGTGATATTTTTTGGGATGTCATACCTTGTTGCGTTAGCCTGGTTTAGCCAACGTTTCGGACAGCATTCTAGTGTCCGTCGTCAGGGCAGATATGTAATAATGTGTGTATAATAGTGTGTAAGATATGTAATAATAGTGTGTAATAACATGATTAGACATCTTACTCTGATGATGGACATTGTAATGCTGTCCAAAACGTTGGCAAATGAAGGAGGCAGCGCAACACGGCATAATAACCCAAAAATAAATCACTAACAAATTTCTGAAAAATGTTCAGGCAGTGGTTCGATCTAAGAAAAGAGTTGAGAATATTTCAAGAATCAATACGATTTCTCATTTAAATGCGATGACTGCGATGACAGAAAATAACATATTTAGGAACAATATATTTTTAATGCCTTTCTGTGACGTCCACTTCTTTCTTTAATCACTTCGTTGATCATCGTTCTTCAATCACCAATAACTAGTTTTATGTGGGACCAAATATAGAAAACTCAAAAAATAGAAAATAACATAACACTCTAGCTACTCTAATTACCCTGAAACTCTTTACAAAAACTCACTAATCACTTGATAAACCATTCTCTATACTCTGCAGAGCATGTAAAACCCTCAGAGTAACAATATTACCATACACACAAATATGTATATTTTAGCACGCTGTGCGTCGGCAGTCTCAATTGGCAAATTAAGAGATTCAATTAGAACATTGTGTAATAAAAAATATTAAATTTGAGTCAGATTCGTATCAAAATGACGCAAACGACCAGATGATATTGCTCTGTATCTGACAGGCTTATGGCGTGTCCCAAAAACTCTAACATTGGACTAGAAAAACGAGCATAGATACCCAGCTCGTGTATTCAAATCATCGACCAACAAGTCGAATACACAGCACCATAAAGAGATTCAATACAATATTATCCAGTGCAGTACATTTACACACAATATCTAGCATTTAGTTCATTCCGCGTTCACACAGTTCCATGCAATCAGACCACCATTCATTAACCCTTTCACAGGCAGTGGTGGCATATTCCAGCGACGTTGGATCGTAATTATATTATGTGGTTACTGTTCGCTTATAACGGGACCGCATGACTAACGGGTTACCATTTACAACGAGATTATCCCACTATTTCTTTCCATAAAATAGGAACCCAGGAATGGTCAGTACCTACTAGTAAGTTGTTCAGAGAAATAGTTTTAACGAAATGTAATTCAAGTTTTAGTTCTCGCGTATAGTTGACAGATCGGGCAATAAAATCGAGATATATTTAATTCCTTCTGTAACTGGAGGATTCCTCGACCTTCGGCCCCTTAGATGTATAAATAATAATAAAAAATTGATAAGGATACATCCATGGCGACCAATATCAAAAGCGGTACGACATGATTTAACTCAAAAGAATCGATAAGGGAATGCGGAATACACACCCAACTTTATTTAGAAGGCAGTGCAAGGAGACCCTGCAGAAAATAATTTTGCCCAGTGAGTACAGTGTGTAGGATTTTTTTAAGGAAAGGGAAAGAGAAAGTTCTAGGAAGGAAATAGGCGAGGGGTGGGTAGGAATCTGAGGGTCAGTGTGTCCAGGAGTGACGGACGTATGAATCCATCCCTTCAACTGCGGTGCAAGGCGATAGGTCGAGGTATTCTGGCTGGAGAGGTAAGAGACCTCCTCAACTAGTCGCAACGCAGCACGCGGGCAGACATATCGGCCGCCAAGACCTTGACAAACTTCACCCCGTGGACCCGGGTGCCCCTGCTAAGTCACCAAACGTAGCGAACCACCATAGTGACCTACGGCAGAGGTGTTGGTTATCCAATAAGTGGTTCCCGGGGCGGCGGTACCCATGACCCCCAAATTGTGTCGAGGTGTGTGTGTCCGTGTACTTTTTCGTAACTTTTCTTCAATGTTCTGTTTCGTCACTATTCTGTTTTGTCTTGGAAACGTAAGCTTTTCACATCATCAGAGTCCGCTACATGTAAATAATAATATATAAGGGGGCATACATTAATTACGTGAGCTCAAAATGGGGGGGGGGGGGGCAGCAAAATCATCCAGAAAAGAATATACGAAGTGGCTCAAATTTATCTCACCAAGGGAGGGGAGGGGGTCTAGATTGGAAGAAAAACTGCTTACGTAATTAATGAATGCCCCCTAATACTTTTATACAAGTTTTTTTTGTTACCATTTGTGTGCCATTTGAGGTTATATTAAACTAAACGTATAGTTGGATCGTAATAATTGGACATCTATGTAAAACTAGTGCAGACCCGTGAAATATTATGCTTATAGTAAAAGTCACAATAACAATAAAATATCAATAAAAAAAAAACTCCGATCAATTGCCTGAAAGACAACTATGCTATCCATTCTTCCACCAACTATTGTAATAATGGCGGCAAAAGTTTATTATATATATACATACTAGCAGACCCGGCCACACATTGCTAAGGCTAACGAAGCTGCCCGCTGCCTGAATTGAATATTTGAATTTCTCGACTTTTCTCTACTATAATAAGCATGTTTTTATACATATAAACCTTCCTCTTGAATCACTCTATCTATTGGTGAAAACCGCATGAATATCCGTTGCGTAGTTAAAAAGATCTATGCGCCCATACATTTTGAGCGACATTATCAAATAAAATAATTCAAATCAAATACCTACTTACTCTAAGCGTTCATTGGTCAAAATATTGTACACATATTTTCGTATCGGTGATCAATGAACCGATGTATGCAATTTTTAGCCATAAGTTGTTTTATAATTGTTTGCCTAGCTTGCAGTTTTTTAGATTTTAGAAATTTATTATAAGTTTGTACAGCGCCCTTGAGGTGATTTTTCACAAAAACGGCGCTGTATAAATCATCCAAATATCATTATTACTATTACTCTAGGACATCTATTTTCCAATTTCTTCCGTAGAACGAATTTCAAAAGTGACTATAGTACGGCCCGCCAGCCGTTTTAAATCACACAAAAATATGTTTTCTTTAAATTTCTCGGCTTTTCTCTAATATAATTTACATGTATTATACATATAAACATTCCTCTTCAATCACTCTATCTATTGGTGAAAACCGTATGAAAATCCGTTGCGTAGTTTAAAGAATTAACGCGACTCCATTTTATACTATGTAATGATGTAATGATAATGATAATGATGATATACCGAAAAAATAGTGTATATTTGAAATTTTGAATTTTACGTAGATACACACATCCGTAATTTTATTGTTAAATAACCACACCACAAGCGCCAAATTACTCTTCCTAGATCTTGCATTGTCTTCCCAGAGGCTACTACCTAAATCAGGTTAATATTACACGTATGTTTGTACGCTTTAATCTTCCTGACAGTGGCGTCATTATCATGCAAAGGCTTCTTTTGGTAGCCATAAGTCCTCTCGCTGTTCATTATTAAGCCCAGTTCAGAAGCGATGACGGATTTAAAATTATCATATTCTATAAACCTGGCTTTATATGCCATGACACTAGCGGACCAGCGCAGCGGGCGACTTACATATTAGCATATCAACAAACTATAGTTCCGCCAGCGAAAACTTCATCGGCCGCCATCTATCTATCTACGTATCTACCGTTGGATTAAGCTTTTTTAATACAAAAAATAATAATAAATTTATTTATTTATTGAGACACAAACAGGATATTTATACAACATTTTTGTGGGTAGTATATAATAAATTAAAACACAAATATAAGTACGCCTAGACTAATGTGTCTGCAGTAATCACATATGCATTTTCACAGAAGCAAACTCTTGAAAAACAATGCCAGTATTATTTATACATAACTTGAAAACTTAAATACAAAATTGAAATCTGAAAATTAATATAACAACAATTTTTTGTCATATTACTTTATTATTTATTTACAAGTGCACAAATTGTGGAGATATTTTTTGAAATATGTTATATTATTTAAAAAGATCGTTGTATAACCGAGACATTCTAGGCATAGGATTAAAATATCCAGTATTATTCGTAAAAATTTCAGTCCAAAATATGTTAAGGGTTCTTGTAGATTTGGGCCTGGCGTATAACTTGATTTGGTTGACTAAGTTACTGCCTACGCGACTATTCACAATTTTATAAAGCATTAAGAGGTCATTTATGTTTCGTCTTTTAACTAGACTCTCTAAATTGAAATATGTAAGTCTTTGTTCGTACCCGTCTAGAAGATGGTGGACACCTGATCGGTAAGACAAAATCCGTGTAAATTTTCTTTGGACTGATTCGAGTCTAGATACCTGTGTAATATATTGTGGATTCCAGACTGTTGACCCGTACTCAAGAACACTTCGGATTAAGAAATTGAATAGAATTATTAGGCTATTAGAATTCTTAAACAGTTTGGTTGTTAATTACGAAAATATATATATATATATATATTATTTTTTAGTTGTCCAATAGATTTTCTACAACTATATAAATTATTCGTTTTTTGTTCGCCATCAAAACGGCATACGTATTATTTTTTTCGTTATTTGTTTTTGGGGTGTTATGCCGTGTTGCGCTACCTCCATCTTTAGACAACTTTTCGGAGACCGTTACAGAGTCAATCATCAGGGCAGATGGGTGACCACATCTGCCCTGATGGTGGACATTGTAAACCCGCCAACTGCGAGCGGAGCGGACTCCGTGCGGACTCCGCTCGACTAGCAAACGTTGACTGCATACAAGTGCTTCCATCAAGAGCGAATATGCAGTTAACGTTTGCTAGTCGAGAGTCCGTACGGAGTCCGCCCCGCTCGCAGTGTAAGGCGGGCTTAATATATTCGTGTGGAGTTTTGTTTGTACAAATGCAGACATGCTCGTCCGCTGACGGACGAGCATGTCTGCGGCGAGCATGACGTCTCAGGCAAGCGACAAGCATTTTTGTATAGATGTTCGCCCGATAAATCAATCCACACTTGTGAACATGCTGGCGTTACGTCATGCTCGGACCGATTGCAGCGAACATGCTCGCGCATCTGTGGGCCGCACTAGCAACCAGAAACACCTATCTACGTCATAATCAAAATTGAATTATTTTGAAGTAAGGAAGGATTTTATAGTATTTTTCAAACAAATTATACTGTTTTATGAAAATTTTAAGATTTAAAATTTTTATAAGTAGGTAATATATTATGATAGAAATGGTTCCACGCCAACTGAGAATAAAGTCAAATCAACACATCCTTGAAAAGTCATTAAAAGCTATGAAAAAAAAATAATTTTAAATTCCAATTTTTTGTGTATTTTTTATCACTCTAAATGACGTAATAGAAATTGTGAAACATTGTGAAAATATCCCTCCATTGCAGGAAAGTTATTGAATATCATTTTTGTAATCCACATGTACTCACCCTATCGAGTGGGGATATTCGAATGTCGTCAAAAATATCTCAATAAATAGATATTTATGCTATGGATGTGTTACAAGTTGCAATATTGGATGGATGTGCAACAAGTTGCGCACTTGAAGTGAAATATCACAAAACTGGGCTATATAAATACTACATTATTATTATTATAGTTTCGTATCGGTGATCGATGAACCGGTGGTTGCAATTTTTAGCCATAAGTTGTTTTAATGGTTTGTCTAGTTTGTAGTTAGAAATAAGATTATAGAAATACATTATAAGTTTGTACAGCGCCCTTGAAGTGTTTTTTCACAAAACCGGCGCCATACAAGTCATCCAAATTTTATTATTATCTCAGTGAAGGTTATACTTAATCTCTCGTGCCATGACTATAGTATCTAAGTCGAATATCCGTATAAGCATTCCTAACACGATTTTCACAGAACTAAACAAATAACAACAATAAGCGAAACTAGAAATCTTTGTGATTGCCTATTCAGAAATGGACCGCTTATTCGGTTCAAAAAATCTATGAGCAAGTATTTCAATTGGAAGGAATCATTAAACACGTTCGAGATTTTTTACATAAAGCTTTATACACAAAAGGAGCAAAAAAACAGAAAGGCAAGTAGAGCAGATTTACTAGGAAGTGGAACATCATTTGCTCGCTTTAGAGAATAAACACTTGACCTCTTTTAGTCTGTGACAAGTGACAAATGATGATGTTTTTTGACAGTATAACAGCTGGAGGTCATTTATTTTTAAGGATTTTCTCCTTTTCGACAGTGAGAGAAAATGTGAAAAGTGAATTAGCTGAACGCCCAATATTCGTATTGAATTTAGGACAAAAATAATAATTATTATAAGCAATAACTATCAGCCTAAAACACTCATTCACATTGAAAAATCTTCCGAGAAAAGATACATGACGCCAACGGGACTTGAACCCGTGCCCTTCTGATTGCCGGTCAGCTGCTCTCCCAATTGAGCTATGGCGGCTTATCTTATACCCGCCAAAGGGTTCAAGTCCCGTTGGCGTCATGTATCTTTTCTCGGAAGATTTTTCAATGTGGATGAGTGTTTCAGGCTGATAATTATTGCTTATAATAATTGTTACCCTTTGTGCTATGCATAAAAATCTTGTCTTAAACGTTAGTTTAATAATTAAAAATAATAACAAAAATAATAGTAGATATGTCCGATCAGAAGATGAATTATTGAGTCTTTAAGCCCCCTAGTACAAGTACAAACAAATCGTTAAATTATCGATAATATCGATAAGTAACAATTTGGGAAGAGGGTATGAGTATACACAATTATTGGATAACCAACACCACTGCCATAGGTCACCCCAAGTGGTTCATTCCGTCTGGTGGTTTAGCAGGGGTTCCCGGGTTAATGGAGTGAGGTTTGGCTAGGTCTCAGCGGCAAATTCGTTTACCCACCTACTGCGCGGCGCACAGTGGGCTGAAAATCGCCTTTCATAGACATAGAGACTTGAATTTTCAAGGGTCTTTTTTTTGGTAGAAATGGATTCTGCTGATCATTACTATGATTTTAATGTCAGTGCCATTGAAATTTTTCTTAAAAAAATGATAACTCCTTCATTTGTACACGCAATTGCTTCATACGAAATTTTATAGCATAGTAATAATAATAATAATAATAAATTTGGACAACTTATATAGCGCTGTTTTTGCGAAAAATCGCCTCAAAAGCGTGTAATGATCAGCAAAATCCATTTCTAGCCAAAAAAAAAGACCCTTGAAAATTCAAGTCTCTATGTCTATGAAAGACACTGTGCGGCGGGCCGCTTGGGAGAGACTGGGAGACCTAACCTAGACCTCTCCAGCCGGTCTCTCTTGACTCATCGGTTTACACCGCAGTGGAAGTGATGGATTCATAAGCCCGTCACTCCTGGACAAATTGATCTCCAAATTCCTACCCACTCTTCATACTTGTTTCCTTCCCAGAACTTCCTCTCCCTAAAAAGACCCCCTACACAGCATCCCCAAAGATGACAAGCCCTGAGGGATTTTTTTTTCCTCAGGGTCTCATCTGCGGACGTACATTTATGCGGAGCTAATGTAAAATCTGTAATCGTTCCCGAATACGACTGTAGTTCGCTGATGAACAAACAACAGCCCTTGAAAACTAAATACGCATAGACCGGTCAGCGGTTGAGTTGGCGTCGCATCTGGGTCCCACCCGGATGTCATGAGTTCAATTACTCGGCTAGCCGAGTCCTCCATCGCGAGTCGCGACCCAACTAACATTTTCCGGATATTATTATGATTATTCGTAACCCGGGAATGTTTTTCTTTCTTAAAAATACATAAATACGAATATTTTTAACATACCTACCTATTCATATCCATAGTAGGTACCAATACTGCATCATAAATTATTTTATGATATTTTATAAAAATAATTTAATTATTAATAATGATTAAATTTTAACTGGCAGTTAAAGTAACGCGGATGTTAAATAGGACCACGCGCTGTTTCAAGTGTATTTTTGCTAAAGTAATAGTTGTCAGTGTGGCCAGTCTAAAAAGCAGAATATTTGTCGGAATTATGTAAAAAAACGCATCGAAATATTTTTTAATGCCGCAACACCGTAAACCAAATCAGAACAACTGTCAAAATATGAAAATATCCGGCTTTATTTTGTGTCGCGTCATAGGATCTGTTCCGATAAAAAAATATTTGTATGAATATTTACAAATAAATGACGACTTACTTTACTTTAATTTAATTTACTTTCCAGTAGTTGTGATTGAAGTGTCACCTATTTTACGATATCTTCAATTCAATTTATTTATTATTACAAGCAATAATTGTCAGCCTGAAACACTCATTTACATTGAAAAATCTTCCGAGAAAAGATACTTGCCGCCAACGGGACTTGAACCCGTGTCCTTCCGATTGCCGGTCGAATGCTCTGACCACTGAGCTATGGCGGCTTATCAAATACCCGCCAAATAATTCAATATATACTAGTGTTTCATTCAACAATTACTGCTTGTTATATTTTTTCCCCCTGAAAACAACCAATTTATTTATGGTATCGAAAACATTAGAAAAACGTACATTTTATAGCTTTTTTTAAAATCCGTTGGTAAGTTGTATTACATTAAACGAAAGTAGTAGGTGCACAAACTATACTAGAATTTAAAGAGCTTGTCTTTTAAAGGCAGTTTCACTCGCTAAATATGTCGATATCAGATACGATTCTGTTCAGGCCCTACCTACTAATGTTATATTTTTGAAATATTTATGATACATAAATTGATTTGAAGGTCTTGTAAATCTTGCGGTACATTCATTATTAAAGCTTGTCTTTTAAAGGTAACGCTAAATATGGCGATATCAGAATTGATTCTGTTCAACAGCAAGATTTTTTCGACAATTCGAAAAATTCGAGATCATCCCAAATAACCAAATTCGTATTCGTATTTCCAAATCCGTTCGAAATGTTTTTGGTTTTCGCTGCAAGACATATTGGATGAGGTATTCATCGTCACTATCATCGTATTCTACAATATTTATCACGTTTACTGATTAGTATATTAGTAATCAATGTTGAAACACGCAATTTCGTAGTTTACCTCGAAATGCCTCAAACAGAACTGTCAAATATTCCAATATGCCGGAGTAACTCTAGAGAAACTATCGGTTTTCGGAAAGTAAAAACAAAAGTTAAATTGATTGAAAAATGCATTTTGGTGAAAGTTAACTATAGTAACTGCTTTTTGTTTTACTTTACTCTAGCGAGCGTTGAAACAGACGGCCCTAAAAGTTATTAGTTATTATCTATTTTAAGTCGTCCGAATATTCGCTGCATCGTTGTAAAATACAAAAAAGTGTCAAAATCTTAAGGCCTTAAAAAGTGAAGGACCTGTAAATAATAAATAGTCCCCAAACGACCTAATAATACGCTGCTGGAGACATTTCAAAAAAACTTTATCTTCGAGATTCGCATTTCAGAGATTCTTATCATATCTAATAAAGGAGTGACATCGCCTATTGAACGTGTCTCCATTTTTATATCTTAATAAAGCCAATATACCTTTACAGTTCAGTCGAAGCCAACAGCTGTCGTCAATAACTCGGACATTCCCGTGATACGCTTTCGACAGATCAGGGGTACACAAACAGAGGGAGACGAACTTATAAAACCAAATTAATGTTAAAATTCATTTTATAAAATGCACAAGAAAAATATTGCAAAAAGATTAATAATTATAAGGGTTTTTGCTCAACTATATTATAATCATTTAGTTATGTGGCGATTCGCTTTACCGCAAAAGGCACCCTTGAAACGGTTTGAAGTTAATTCATTATAAACGATATTTCTTCCTTACTTGTGGCTTGCATATGGGTACCTTGTTTTTTTAATTGATTTTATTTACACATTCAGACATCATTTGAAATTTATGTTGCTCTCTCCAATGTTTTTTTTTGATATGTACAAAATGAATTTCAGTTTAAAGAAAAAAACTATTATTATTGTATATCTAGGTACCTGTATTTTTTGGAAATCTTAATTTTTTTATTTATATACGAATACCGCACATGAGTCCCAACTGCTTCCGTCTGGCAGTGAGACTATGGCACCCCCGATTGGAGTATATTGTGAGGCTGAAGGTAGTGGGGAGGGGAAGGAGATGGGGAAGAGGAAGGTGGGGAAGAGGAAGGTGGGGAAGTACCTAGCTATTCAGATCTGGTCACCAAACCATTTGAAGCAACGTTTCAATTCTGAATTATGGTCTTACACCAGGGCAATACTGAGATTATCTTCCACTCTGGAACGTGCCGCAAATAACCTATATATTATTTTAAATGAATCAATTGTGAAATAATACAAATTAATCAAATAAAATTTATTTTCCACGCCGGGATTCGATCCCGCGACCTTCGGATTGCGAGTCAAGAGCCTTACCGCTAGATCACGCCGGCCGTCTCGTGATAAATTCGTGTTAAGAAAATAAATTTTATTTAACAATTTTTTTAATACATATATTACATTTATTATGACTGTGTACCAGTTATCGCGTGTTTTCGATGATTCTAGTTTCACCCAATTACGGCCATCTTCAGACTGGTACATTTAAAACTTTTACTAGTATGCTCGTACTTACAACACATTAAAATGAACCATTCCTAAACTTAAGCCAAACTTAAAACACACCTTTTCAGACACTTGTATCCATAAACTAAAATATCTTTCACATTCACATTCAATGCCCGCGACACTGTAAATAACTAATTTGTAAAAATTTAGAAAAAAAATCCTATCTGTAAGCGTTTGTAAAGGTCATTTCATGAACATCCTCTAGTCCTAAATTCTCCAGTCTTTCAAAATAAATATCAACTTTACTTTTGCCACTAATCTTTTCATAAATGTAATACTAATAGTGATGGGGATAGCAAATGTAAAATCGAGCAATGTCCAGTGTTTTATATAGAACGTCCTCCGCGTGCAAAACCGTATCTTTACCAAGCATAAACTTTCTAATTAAAGTGTGTTTATCGGAAGTGACGTGAAGTGCCAGTTAAATAAGGTTCTGTATCCATTTGTAAATAGTAAAATTAGATAGAACCTAATAATTCTTAATAAATTGTACAGCGCCCTTGAGGTGATTTTTCACAAAAACGGCGCTCTACAAATTATATAATTATTTGTTCATATGAAGCGGATACTTTGTGATGTGACATTATTAATTTAAAATAAAACAATAACTTTGTAAACACCACTTTTATTTTTATACTTTATGCCGACCGGGTTTCGCTACAACCGTAAAAACGCTGGCGCCAAACTTATTCATAAAAACGACATCGGTCTAAGGTTGGATAATTTAGAGGCACTTGAACTTAGGAAAGCCATAAACACTAACACTAATAGTAAGGTAGTAAATAACCAACTTAATTTAAATAAAAGTCCCATACTAAGATTGTTCCCTATTGATAAAGAACACGTCCGTTCCCTTCCCAATTCTCCATCTATGCCTCCCTCTTCCTCCACCACTTGACGAGTCCAGCCCAGCCCATTTTTTGTTTAAAATATATATTATAACACAAATGTAACCTAATGTTAGTAGAGTATTATACTGCCCCGATGAAGCTACGGTTGTAGCGAAACCCGGTCGGCATAAAGTATAAAAATAAAAGTGGTGTTTACAAAGTTATTGTTTTATTTTAAATTTAAAAAATATATAATTATTATTATTATTACGAAGAGACTCGAAACAATTCTTGTAGGTAGCTTTGTAGGTATACTTTTTTTAATAATAACATAAAATCGATGGTTTTCTGTCCCTGCTGCAAAGTGATAGAGGATCGATCGACGTCTTTGTACGGCATCTCCCAACGGCGTCTTTGAACGCTTCGAATCGGGCGAATAAACAGCCCACTTTATTAAGCCCGTTTCCCTGCGTCGGCCGCGGCGTGGGGCGTCCTGTTACTGCATTCCTCCGGTGCCTGTTCTGGTAGCTGGTACCCAGTGTACCCACTGAACCTCTCCTAGGCAATAGGTAGCCGGCGATTAAGTGTTTTTAATTAACGCGGGACAGGAGTCGCGAACGCAGCTTCGGCTACTTTATATGAGGCGGTCAGATCAGACAGAAAATAAATGTGAGAAGAGAGTATATGCTAGTAAGTAGCATTTTCTATTAATTTTCAATATCTACCGTGAAAGGATATAACGCATTGAACAAGTAGTTTACAGGGCCGACTTTTAAGTTTTTTTTTAAATACATAGTTTTGTTATTAATAATTACAATAAAAATTTATTTAAAATTAAATAAATGCAACACTGGCGTTAGAGATTTTGGTCTATTTTATGTCGAAGTCGTGATAAATATCTTTAAAGATCGCAATCCGCTTATGTTTCCCCTCTCCTATAACATGGTTCTATTCAGGTTCACTCATTCCTTTCCTAAAAAAAACTCCTCACAGCATCCCCAAAGGTGACTTTGGTCCTGAGTGGAGTTTCCTATGTGATGTTAATGTAAAAAAAGTCAATTCTAAAAAGGGAACCATACCAATCTGACTGAAGGTCTGTTTTCGTATGAAGATCTTTCAGTTTGTGGATGCGGCGCATCCTTATAGACTGAAAGAATCGTGAAAATCTTCATACGAAAAGTTGAAATTTCGAAAAATAAAATAATATTCGTTTTCAGCTGCAACAACATCAAAAACGTTGTATTTTTCAATCTTAGCACTCTAGCTCACTCACAGACCGCCACTGGTAGGTACATAAAATAAAAATTGATTCAGAATTAGAAATCTTGGATACAAAACAAAAGCAAATAGGTAGGTACAAATTGATAAAAGTACCCACACAAATTGGTACAAAATACCTAACTATCAATTTCCAATCTAGTAAGGTAGGTTGCAAGCATTGGGCAGGTACTTCCCAGAGTAATTTATAAGCAGGTAATTACTAATTACATTAGTCGGTTAGTGTTAGTGAGACCACAAAGTTAAGGAAGCCGCCGCGGCCGGTCGCTGATTGGCTGTTTTTCTCCCGCCTAATGCGATCGGTTTCACCAGGAAACGGAAGTTCTATAATCCGTTACTAATCTCATGAATGGACGGAATAATTGCATTCCCACCTGACCAGCTTTTTATGGCGTTTAATGCTTTTTCTAAGATAAGACAGTTTGTTTTTATTTTTAATGTAACCTAAATAACATTTCTTTATGTTACAAATAATAATAATATCATAATAGTAGATACCTACCAAAACAGAGCAAAACAATAATTTTGTGTTACCGTGGATGAATTGAATAAAACGTTATTATCACAAATTATAAATTCTGTGCTGTCTCTGGGTAACTCCAATTCAATGACCTTTAAAACTGGGATTTACTTTAATTTTTCAACGGTGACAGATTTTGAGAACGATTTGGCCAAGAAATAAAGTAGCTAGGTAATAAAATTACGTTATCATTACATAGTATAAAATGAAGTCGGTCAAAATGTTTGTGCGCGTTAATCTTTTAAACTACGGATTTTCATACGGTTTTCACCAATAGATAGAGTGATTGAAGAGGAATGTTTATAAATAATAATTAATAATAATTGGCTAATTTATATAGCGCCGTTTTCGTGGAAAATCACCTCAAGGGCGCTTATATGTATTTTTTTTTTTTACAGTGAATACCGCACAAGAATCTCACCTGCTCCCGTCTGGAGCCAGTGAGACTATGGCATCCCCAATTGGGGTATGTTGTGAGGCTGAAGGTAGTGGGGAGGGGAAAGAGGTGGGGAAGAGGAAGGTCGGGAAGTACCTGGCTATTCAGATCTGGTCACTTAACACGGCTAAAGCCATTTTCAAGCAACGTTTCAATTCTGAATGGTGGTCTTACACCAGGGCGATACTGATAGTATCTTCCACTCTGGAACACGCCGCAAATATACTATATATTATTTTAAATGAATTAATTGTGAAATAACACAAATTAATCAAATAAAATTTATTTGCGCATGCCGGGTTCGAACCCGCGACCTCCGGATTGTGAGTCAAGAGTCTTACCCACTGGACTACGGAGGTCGTATATACATGTAAATTATACTAGAGAAAAGCCGAGAAATTTAAAGAAAACATATTTTTGTGTGATTTAAAACGACTGACGGGCCGTACTATAGTCACTTTTGAAATTCGTTCTAAGGAAGAAATTGGAAAATAGATGTCCTAGAGTAAGTAGGTATTTGATTTTCCCTTTCAAATATCTAGTGTTGCATTGCAAGCATTGTATAATTAGTGGAGATCGCTCGTGTCTATCGATGTTCGGTGTTCTCCAGCCAGTAAAATAAAACGTGCTTTACAGCGCGACGCTATAAAAAGCAATCATCAGTGCTTAAGTTGTAAAAAATTGTTAGTAGTATAAATAACAATATTACATAGTATAAAACGAAGTCGCTCAAAATGTATGTTGCGCATTGATCTTTTAAAATAAGCAACGGATTTTAATGCGGTTTCCACCAATAGATAGAGTGATTCAAGAGAAAGGTTTATATGTATAATACATGCTTATTATAGTAGAGAAAAGCCGAGAAATTCAAATATTCAATTCAGGCAGCGGGCAGCAGGCAAGCGGGTGGTATGGATTTTATAAAGGTTGGGTAATGGCGTTGTGTTTCGTTAGCCACAGCAATGTGTGGTGGCCGGGTCTGCTAGTTAATTAATAATTCTTTAGTCGAAACGCGTTTTTCTTTCCTAATTTATGTATCTTACAAATGACGTAAATGTTCAAGTTTAATAACGGTGTTCATTCGAAAAGTAATTACATATCTGATCGTCTTTTGAAAGTCTATGATGATCATGTGGCAAACTATTTTAACCAATCTTTTAGCTTCACAAATCCCACAATTAAAAAATCCCGTGATTTTTACACAGGTCTGCGCTTGTATATTTATTATTTTTGTTCATTTTCACTTGACAGCAACAAAGCAACATTTAAAATGAAATACATTACTTCCCGCTCATTTGTAAACGGAAATGTTGCCAGTAAAATTAATTAGATTCAGAAGTTTATTACCCAATTTCCATACATCCTTATTTTATATTTCCTTTTCGTTTCTCATTTCGATCACCTGATTATTGATTTATCAACATCGTTAATTCATATTAAAGAGCCTAAAATTAATGATGCTTTGAGGAAGTTTTTACGAGAAATTGGGTAGATTTTTATGCAAATTATGATGCAGTCGTTTTTAATTTTTATTTATAAATCTGAGAAATATTAAAATAGTTAACATGATGTAATATTAACATAGCCGAAATTTTTTAATATAATTTTTTACCTATATTTGTTTAATTTTAACATAATTTTTTTCTTATTAGCTCGAGGTTCAACATTTATCTTATGAAATCACTCTGCTAATTAATTGTCCAACCGTCGACAAGATTTTGATATCTTTTTGGGTCAAGAGATTCAGTAGTAATCAAGATTTTGAGCATTTATTTATGTAATTTATAGGGGCTAATTCATAAAGGGTTGACATTCACATAAATGATTCCACAGATTCTGTAAAAGCATGTTCACATTCCGAATGAATTAGTAATAATTCTTCTTTGATTGACAAACAATCAACTGCATTTAGCAGCAGAGAAGCGTGATCCGTAAACGATGAGCTTAGTGCCATTCCACAGCGAATAGAGATGCAAACACATTTCCAGCACTCGCAACTTGCAGGACAGAAGAGTAGAACAAACGGCAGTAGAACGTGGAACCTATCTACCCACTAGTTGTGTGTTCAGTTGGCAGCCAATCTGCTGAGTGCTGAGCCCTTTACTTCAGCATGCCTTCCACCAAAGAACAATGGAACTGCGGAACTGTTGCTGTTCGGTTTGCCGTCGAAGTTTTCAGTGCCCGATGGAGAAACTTTATGATGACAATTCTAGGAGTCTTGAAACTGAATGCAGCCGGAACCGACACGGAGAATGACGGTATAAAATTATTATAGATGCAATGATATGTATAGAGCGAATAAAGAAAGTAGTGTGAGAAGAATAGGTATATGACGCAAATGTGAATGGTAGAAGAAGTCGAGGACGCCCGAGGAAAACCTGGCACGGCCAAGTGAATCAGATACTCGAGTCGGGCCATGCCATGAGTCAGAATAATAGAAGAGCATGTATGAGACCATGTGAACGAGGCAAGGAGTGTGTGCCAAGATAGAGTTGTTTGGCAGTCTGTCCTCTCTGCCAACCCTTGCGGGGAAACGGCGTGAGTTAGTTAGTTGTAATGTGTATAGAATAGAATAATATAGAATGCGAGATAAGGAATCAGGGACGCCTGTGTGAAGACATCTCCCGATCAATTGATGAAAATAGTTGAAGGGTTCATCATGTCAATAGTCCAAATCATTAACAAGTAGTTTGAATGTGGATGAACCAAGATATACGAGTATGCGCCAAGATTGAAGTTTGAGGTGTTCTGTCCTCTCTGCCTACTCTTGCAGGGAATGGCGTGATGAATAGATGTAGAGTTCGAACTGCGTAGGTGTAATTTATTTCCGCAATTTGTTTTAAAGGTAAACAATAAAGAAAACATAATCTTATAGTTGGTAGATGGAGGTAATTTAATTATTTTAAGAAAAACCCTTTTTGCAAGTTATGCTGTAAGTAAATTATTAAGACGATTTATTTATTTTCTCTCGTACATGCGCAATATGAATAGGTAATAGTTTTTTCCGTAAAAGGCTAACAAATTCAATTTTGAATTGAATCACCGATATATTATTGTATTACTAGCTGACCCGGCCACACGTTGCTGTGGCTAATAAGACACAACGTCATCTACTGGATGGTTATCCAACCTTTATAACCACAGCCGTCTTTGAGTTTATCGCGAAGAGACAGACAGATGCCGCGGAGTACTTTATTTTTATAATACGTAGAGATGGTGTGAAAGATTATAATAATGTGCAAGAAATGCTTGGGGTAACTAACGTATTTAAGTTAATAAGGATTAATACTCTATCCGTCTAAATAACTTTTCAATTACCGCAATGTACGTGACTTTCAGAAGATAGAATGGGTATAGTAAGCTATCCGTAAAAGATAGATATATGCCTTCGCGGACTTTTTTGTAGATCTATAAAAGAGGAATATCCCACCATGCATTGTTTTGTTATATCCCAAAAGGATTAGGCAGCGTTTTCGATGAAAGCCACCAGGCGGCTTGACTTTTTCCGACACTTCTATCAATTATCGTTATGTTTCAACCAATTTACACAAATCCTTGACAAATTACATACCTAAACCTTCCTCACGAAACACACTACCTATTGGTGAAAACCGCATGAAAATCCGTTCAGTAGTTTTCGAGTTTATCGCGAATAGACAGACAGACAGACGACGCGGGGGACTTTAATTTATAATATGTAGAGATGCATATTGCGTATTTACGGGCGCAAACAAACATATTTTACAGCATAACTTGCAAAAAGGGATTTTTCCTAAAATAATTAAATTACCTCTATCTATGTATGAACGAACAGATTATGAATTAATTTAAGTTTACCTTAAAGAATTAAGGCTCTGCAACCGGGATCGAAAAGAAGAAGATGGAGAGATACAAAATTACGAATGTTAGAGGAGAGCGCTAACATTTACAGCGACAAAATCGATGCGAAAATTGCGAAAATGTTTAATAAAACACGACTCGTTTAAAATAGAGCAAAAATCTCGCGGGCATTATCTTAAACAGCATTTAAAGAAACACTGTGATTTTTTTCATACATATAACTTGTAAAATGACTGAAACAAACGTGTTTATAATAATTTTTGGAGCATACTTTGCGATTTTTTTCTATCGAGGGAATTTTATATAATTTCCGTTTCGGCGCGGGCAAAGTCTAGATATCATCTTCAAGAATAACACATATTTTTTAAAGAGTTTTAAAACTTACCGTGTTTAAGGGAAATACGTAATATATCGGTAGAAATTCGGTTTAAAAACTAAATGTTAGGCTTACGAGTCTTTAAACTCAAAATAAACAGCCATTCATATTCTATATATAATATACATAATACTGCTCAGATGATAGACTGGCCATAATATCTTGGATTTTTTCTAAAGCCAATTAATTCACTTTAGGAAATTCGAACAACAAAAATCTATTATATTTTTTTAATAATTAATTTTTAATTAAATGAAGACAATATTAGCCAAACTTAATCGAAATCTGGAGACAGAAAAATCAGAAAAGATATTGGCTCCGCTGGGACTCAAACCCAGGACCCTTTGCTTACATGGCAACAGCTCTACCGATTGAGCTACGGAACCCATATTAATTCAGTCACCTTTAACTGTATCATACTTCGACTAAGAACTACCAACATTATCTTCATTTTCTTTAACGCA
Organism: Limnephilus rhombicus; assembly: GCA_929108145.2. Lineage (NCBI taxonomy): Eukaryota > Metazoa > Arthropoda > Insecta > Trichoptera > Limnephilidae > Limnephilus > Limnephilus rhombicus. The sequence goes on from CAKMYE020000009.1 coordinate 1,745,563, forward strand.
CATATGCTATCTTTATATATGATTGCAAGATTCAACTCGAACTAAATGCAATCTAGATAGTGTCTGGATAATTTTTTATCCATTTTATTTTTAATACGCGACATCTATTTACTTTTCTGCAAGTCCAGGATGAATACTTATTTTTAATTTTTTAAACTTTTATGAGTAAAATCTCAAATTACAATATTTAATTTAATGAAGACACAAGACAATTTTAGCGAAACTCAATAGAAATCTGGAGACAGAAAATTAATTGTATGACATAAATCACAGGCAGGAAGTTACGACCTGCTTTCAAAAATATCTAAAATTGTCCCATTCATTAAGGTAAAAAACAAAAACTTGCTCTATTTCACAGTCTACAAAATTCAATCAGCACACTTTGCCTATTTGGGATGAAATGTAGGAAAAAAACATCCAAGAATTCTAGGAGTCGATGGACTGTACGAAAACACGCAAACTACAAAAACGTTCTACATCCAAACTTTCAAGACATAAAGTACGAAGGGTCGTAGATTTTATGACAAAGTTCGTTTCTAATTCGACTTTCACGGATGCAGAGCAATCTGGATGCCAGATGGCGTCACTAAATAAAGGAAGAAACAGGATCCTTGAGACGAGGGAATGCAAGTAGAAGAGAGAGAATGAAACACAAACAAATGAAGCAAGGTTACTTATTACCGAACTGCAGCCTGTGCACTGCAATGCACATCACACATGTTGTGTGTGAGAGATTGAATTTTTTGTTGTATCCACAAGGGTAAGCAGTAAAAGCAGTCGCGACAGTTTTATGTATCTATCTTAGCTTTGGTATACTAAAAGAGTAAAAGAGTTCTATTAATAATAATATTTGAATAATTTGATCTATCTTAGCTTTGGTATACTAAAAGAGCTCTATTAATAATAATATTTGAATAATTTGTAGAGCATCTTTTTTCATGAAAAATAACCTCAAGGACGCTGTTTTATTTATCGTAATTTCTTAGCTCTTTCTAACTAACTAACTAACTAACCATCACGCCGTTTCCCCGCAGGGGTAGGCAGAGAGGACGGACCGCCAAACAACTCGGTCTTGGCACACACTCTTTGCCTCACTCACATTCATACATCGTCTCATACATTCTCTTCTATTATTCTGACTTTTGACATGACCCGACTCAAGTATCTGATTCACTTGATCGTGCCATGTCTTCCTCGGGCGTCCCCGACTTCTTCTACCATTCACATTCGCGTCGTATATTTTTCTTACGCTACTTCCTTCGTTCATTCGCTCTACATGCCCAAACCATCTGAGGGTCCCTTTCTTAATCTTACTCATTATGCTTACATCAGCCTTACATTCTTTGCGGATATCTATTATATTTTCATTATTTACTAGCTGACCCGGCGACGCGTTGCTGTGGCTGACGAATCGCTATGCCATATACTGGATGGTTACCCAACCTTTATAACCACCACCATCTGTTAATTTGCATACAAATCAAATCCACACCGCCCGCTTGCCAGCCCGCTCATTCACCACACACAGACGTTCACATATTTCAACCAATTTACACAAAACCTTGACAAATGATATAAATCTTCCTCATAAATCGCTCTATCTATTGGTGAAAACCGCATGAAAATCCGTTAAGTAGTTTTTTAGTTTATCGCGAACAGACAGACAGACGCGGCGGAGGACTTTAATTTATAATATGTAGAGATAAATAGATAGAGATAACATACTTACCTGGCAGGTCACTTTTGATAAACACACTTTTATTAGAAAGTTTATTTTACATTTGCTATCGGATGAATGGTTAGCAATGCATAATTTCATGATGCCAGAACTCACGATTATACCAATATATAAACCATTGCAGGCATGCGTTCATCGAATCCCCAAAGTTTCATCGCAATTGGATGAATGGTTTAGCAACGCATAGACATCTCACATACATCCTCATATAAATACATATAAGCATATTTAGATTATTATGTATATGAATATAGGTAGAAGATATATTATAAATACCATCAGACGCATTGTAAAAATAATCGTGTCTTTACTAATTTGATTCGGTCTGTACTAATTTGTCTCACATTGGAATTATTTTCTCGACCAAACACAAAATAACTAACTTAACTAAAGTTATTATCAGGTAGTAAGTATTAATTGGTGGTTGAGAAACAGGGTGGTTGAGTACCCAGTAGGAACTCAAGGCAGGTAAAACACAGATTTAAAATTTGGTTCAACTCAAGATAAATCTCATTCCAACCAACGAGATAAAGCTACACTAAGAAAAGCACACAAACACTTACGTACGTACGCCATAGAAGCAGGTGGTGGTAACGAAAAAACCAAATACCCGTCAGTTTCAAGTTACTTCACTTGGCGGCCGATGTAGCGAGCAAGTAAAACAAACATAAACATTAGAGAATACGGAGGCCGATGCAGTTTTTTATTACTGGCTCCAGATGCGAGGCTGCAACATTCAGAGCTGCCTGAGAGGAAATGTACAAAGTTGCCAAGGAAGCGAAACCTTTCAGAACTAAGCCGGGAAAGAAATTATTTCGTTCCATTGAAAAGGATTGCTAAAATTGAATAATATTTTTTCCAAAGCGCTATCTTCTTGAAATTGTTGTAAGTATAGAAAACTTCTAAACCTTTTCCACATTAAATCAGAAACGACTACACATAAATATTTAAATACCGGTTTTCGTCAATTTTACAAGGTATGATTTCAGATTTTCACGACCAAAAGTATTTGTTGTTTATTTTTGGGGTGTAATGCTGTGTTGCGCCACCTCCTCCTTTAGCCAACGTTTTGGACATCGTTACAGTGTCCATAATCAGGGCAGGGCAGATGTGTTATTCTTAGTGGTGAAATGTGTGCTTATGTACTTGGAAGCAATACCGTGTCGCCAGCTCCACTCCACTACAAGCTGGTATTACCGTCTACTTCACAATGTTTTTTTGCGTTTAGCTTTGATGCAGCCGTCAATTACTGGATACCAAGAACTATTGAGCTTTTTAGCGAAGCTCCTGTTTTTTTTCTGGTAGAACTTCATTTTAATTCTAAGTTTTTCTTTCACTTTCTATTCATTCCATAATAAAATATCATTATTTTTTATTTTTTTATTTTATATATTCAATAATATTATTATTTAATTTATAAAAACAGTTTATATAAATTTAAATTAAGGAGTTCTACAAATTAAACTTGATGGTAATAAATAAATAAAGCTTTATTTTCAAACATTCTAAATTCATTTCTTATAAAATGTTATTTGGTAATGTGAGCCTCACTGTGGGCTGAAAATATTCAGCATATGCATATAATAACTACGTAACTTATAGTTTTAGTTTCACTCTGAGTTTGTTTTTATAGGCGCCCTTTTTCGGATGCGAGAGCTTGTTTCAAGTTTGTATTTTCATGTACATATATGCCTTATATTCGATTCCGTAAGACACATTGGTACCACATTCCCGGGGAACAAATTTGGGTTATTTCAATCCACCCTACTGGTAAACATATCAAAGTGACCAGTGCAATAAAATGTGTAAATGCTATTATTATGACTTATTTTTTTATAAATATCTAATTCTCAGATACACTGGTCACTGGACACTATAGACAGAGCAGCTTCTCGTATTCCGTACTAAAAAAATAATACATACCTGATGTCCGCGCCCGGGAGCAGCTTGGGAGTTCTTGAAGCGCTCTGCCGACTCGGGTTACGCAGACCAGAGACGCCCACGAGTGGCTGCTGGCTGCTCAAGATGTTAGTTAAATATTGCACATACGTGAGGATAAACAACGGACCAAAACAAAGATATCAAATTATTTGTCTACCAGGATAGCAGGAAAGCAGTGAGGTAATAATATAAGACTGCTGGCGCCGCTGAGCAAACGAAAGATCTCCACGATGAACCGTAAAAGTCTTGACTTTCTCGAATTTTGTGCTGCGCAAGTTCAAATACCTTTATTATTTATAACATCCAGTTAAGATTTATGAAACCCGGAGGACTTGGTACAATAGAATCATAAATCCACCGGCGTGGTTCCGGTACACGGATAAACAGTAAGAAGCATGCATAATCCGGGCGGCTTTATTGAGATTATCGTGTATACTTTAAAGCGACACCACGTCTGTTGTTTTTAGCGAATAACTCCATAAAAGCCTTCTTCATCCACCTCCTGCAGAACTTTTAGAAACAATATCAAATTTCACACCAACATTATTTTGGGAATCAAAGCGTGGTTTATATCGTAAGAATTCACAAATAAATCTTTTAAAATAAACTGGAGCCAGCGGAAATAACTACTAATAAGTGACTCGTCACTAAACATAGCTAGAGAACTGTCAAGCGAAACGTTTTGTTAAATAAAGGGTTTTCTTACAAGAGCGATACTTAGAGTATCTTCAACTGGAATGAGGTTCAAATTAATATACTGTATTAAAATATATTTCGATTAATCCTGTGAAAAACAAGACACAAATAATTAAACATTCTAATATGGGTCCAGAGTAAAGGAGCTAACAGATCTGCCACGGATGTTACTATTGAAAACTGTATCATAATGTTCATAAAAAGATTTGTAAAAAAAAGTCACATGATTTCCAAAGGGTTGACTTCAATAACCACAGTAAGTTTATGTAAAATCTCAAGTGCAAAATTCTAACGGATTCCCCCGCCTATCTTGACTTGGGAGCCGACAGGACACTAAATTGATACCTTACGAAGGGTCCTTCGACAAGATTCACTACAGTGCATTTCCTTGGAAACGAGTCGCATGTGGTCCGTGGGAATACTTATAATCAGTGGCAATTTGCACTTACCTTGCTAAACGGTTGCCCATATTACACTTCTACATAATATATTACATTATATTAAACTTTAAGACATTCGGCAGCAAGACGCTACTTTCAAACACAAACTGAGTAGTCAAAAGAAAATTGTCAGTAGGTAAAAACAATAACTAATAATGCTTAAGGCTCTGCAACCGGGCCCGAAAAGAAGAAGATGGAGAGATACGAAATTACGAATGTTAGAGGAGAGCGCTAACATTTACAGCGACAAAATCGATGCGAAAATGTTTAATAAAACACGACTCGTTTAAAATAGTGCAAGAATCTCACGGGCATTATCTTAAACAGCATTTAAAAAAACACTATGAATTTTTTCATACATATAACTTGTAAAATAACTGAAACAAACGTGTTAATAATAATTTTTGGAGCATACTTAGCGATTTTTTCTATCGAGGGAATTTTATATAATTTGCGTTTCGGCGCGGGCAAAGTCTAGATATTATCTTCAAGAATAACATATATTTATTTAAGAGCTTTAAAACTTACCGTGTTTAGGGGAAATATGTAATAAATCGGTACAAATCCGGGTTGCGGGCCCTTAAATCATTAGTATTCATTGGATGTAATTTCGTACCCGGCATACATTTGTGTGTTATTCTTCCCCCTTCCTTAAACGCCCTCCCTATAAACAATTAAAAAAATTGAATTTTTTTAATGTGTTTGTCAAATTATTTGGTAGACTACGCGTTTATATGGCGCGTTTGTCGAACAAACTACGAAGCAGAGCCAGGCCAATGTGGGCCGTGGGCACAATTGGAGCAGTCCGCTCCGGGGCGTAATTGCGAAGGCGCCTAGGCGCTGGTAATACCTAAACCTAATACCTGACAGTTAAAACAGATCGCTCTTGAGATTATTTTTCATAAAAACGGCGCTACGTAAAAATACAAATCATCCAAATATTATTGTTTATAGTGATACCCAGACTCTTGAGGAGACCAAGACCAACCAGGGGTTGTAGAGCCAAGAGTGATGATGATGATGATAGTGATCACCTACCTAGCGTCTACTAGTTTTGACACAGGGGGTCACAATTTTTTTTTTGAATAGATACCGAAAAAAAGAAGGCTTCTACAAGATATTCATGTTTTAGGCTCTGTGAAAACAAAGAATATGAACGGAATAAGGAAAAACCATCCTATGAAGTGCTGTAAATTTGAAAACGCGACTCGGTCGACAATTCCGAGGACATGCATCGGCCAGCCAGGGTGGGGCAAACCCCCCACCTTACCGTTTGGCTCAGGGTCGACCCTCCTATGAATTAATAATATTTGACAAACGAACAAGTCAACGCTAAATAAAGTTATCATTTGAGATTTTGACAATTAGATTTGTCAAAAAATTTATATATAAAAATGCAAAAATCAGTCATTTTAAATACATGTAGGAATAAAAAATATTTTTAAAATATTTATATTGAAGGATCAGTAGTATTTATCGGTCCAATTAGGGTTCTACCGAGCCGAACCCTCATATGAAAATATCTGGAGTTCTGGAGTCGGTGAATTATTTTCCCATTTGGTCTCTGGTAGATTGGTATTCTCTGATAACTCCGGTAGGTTCTTGTATTGTTTTGTATTTATTATACTTATGTAGAGCAATAGCATAGCATGAATTGTCTAGATTTCTAGATGTGTGGAAAAAGTTGTAAAAAGGTTTAGTTTTTCCTGTGGAGAAGATTTAACCCAGACATAAAATCTGAAGATAATTTATTGGTATCCGGTACCTACTGGACGGCTACACCAACACTAAACGCCGTAAATCACATTATTTGAACTAATTATTACACTGAAATATCGGCCGTAATCGGATTAACGGGCGCTACACGAAATCACTTCCACATAGATAAACATACTTCACCGCAATCTATAACGCTAACCAAAACGTTGGCTAAAGAAGAATAAGGCACAGCACTGCATAGTAACCCAAAAATTAATCACGATAACCTTAATATGGTTCACATAAAACAGTTTGCCAGTTAAACGTAAACACTCTTCAGTGTGGGAAAGACAAAACTGCTTTGTCTCAATCAACAGTTAAAGATAAAGTCAACACTGTGCCATCCTCTCCCCAAAAAACGTTTTCTTGGGCCCGCAACCCGGATTTGTACCGATTTATTACACATTTCCCTTAAACACGGTAAGTTTTAAAGCTCTTCAAAAATATATGTTATTCTTCAAGATAATATCTAGACTTTGCCCGCGCCGAAACGCAAATTATATAAAATTCCCTTGATATAAAAAAATCGCAAAGTATGCTCCAAAAATTATTATTAACACGTTTGTTTCAGTTATTTTACAAGTTATATGTATGAAGAAATTTACAGTGTTTCTTTAAATGCTGTTTAAGATAATGCCCGCGAGATTTTTGCTCTATTTTAAATGACCAACCTTCCTCTTCCCCACCTCCTTCCCCTCCCCACTACCTTCAGCCTCACAACATACCCCAATTGGGGATGCCATAGTCTCACTGGCTCCAGACGGGAGCAGTTGAGATTCTTGTGCGGCATTCACTGTAAAAAAAAAAAAAAAAAAATGAGTCGTGTTTTATTAAATATTTTCGCAATTTTCGCATCGATTTTGTCGCAGTAAATGTTAGCGCTCTCCTCTAACATTGGTAATTTCGTATCTCTCCATCTTCTTCTTTTCGGGCCCGGTTGCAGAGCCTTAATAATAAGAAAAACCACAACTTCGGGACAAAAAACATAATCTGATTTACTAAGTTACGCCAGGAAAACATGTAGGAGGAGAGAATTGAGTGGAAAACTGATTAAGTTTATTGAGAGATAAAACAGAGGATGAGATGATATTATACGGTCGAGACGGTTTAATAAAGATATCAAAATTACTCTTTGATGAATCAGCTTATTTTTATCAGTAGGCGGGGATCGTAACGAAGCTTTTATTTGTAAGGACATAAAATCAAAGGTCTGAGAATAAACAGATTCAGTACCGTGCATTGTTTGTTTTTGTAACTGGGGTGAAGAATTTCCACTTTTAAATAAACAAGCACAAAAATTATGGTTTGTGTAGAATTTATTTTATAGAATATAGATTTATTATAAAACTAGCTGACCCGGAAAACGTTGTTCTGCCATATAAATTATTTCTAGTGAATATGTTGGTTGCTAAATAAAAAATAACAAATGTATGGGTGTGTGGGGATGGGATCTATGACAGAAAGGGGAATGGAGCGCTGTAGACGATGACCGCCAATAAAAACAAAAAACACCAACCATTCATTTTCTCAATTCAATGTATTTCATTAAAGTAACGGACATGTTCATTGTTTGAAAAAGTTAAATGTAGTGTGATATAACGACGGTTAAATTTGTTCATGCAAAAATACTAAAATCTCAATTAAAAAATGGGAGGGTGGGGGTAGGAGGGTGAAAATTTGGTAGTGTAGGTATTTTTATGCCAAATAATAAAAAATGGAAAAAAAATTGTCAAAAGAAATAGAAAAAAATTCTGGTTAAGTATCAAATATACATAAAAAAACATAAAAATCGGTCGAGCCGTTTCGGAGGAGTGCGACAACAAACACCGTGACACGAGATTTTTATATATTAGAAGAGGCATAGCGTAAGTCAGTAGACGTCATTAAGCGGGAAGATTCTTACGACAGAGGTTGCGTGTTCAAAACCTGGAATAGTGCAAACAAAACTGGTTGTAATTGATTTTCGGTGGATGAGTTGACAACCCACCCAGGTGCGAGTTCAATTTTATTCATCGACTTTCCTCCATCACGACACAAGCAACATTCCGCTTTGCGCTATGGTAGTAAGAGATTTTCGGAGATTGGGAGAGAAATAGTATAGTTGGGACTCATACCTTATAAAATAAACGATACACACAATGGTACGATTTTAGATTTTCACGGCCAAAAATTATTTTGTTATTAGTTTTTGGGGTATTATGCCGTGTTGTGCTACCTCCTTCTTTAGCTAAAGAAGGAGATACACACAATGATCACAGATTTAACAATGTGAAACCACAATTCTTTACTCTAAGCACACGTTCTTAATAAAGATAATCGATTTCGAAGCTGATAAACTACTGTTCTTTTGATCTACTGATTTTATATTTATATATTTTGGAAACACTTTATTTTTTACACACTTCTTATTAAAATTTATGTTTAGAGACACAATTCTGTGCTTGCTAATAAGTTTGAAATAAGATTTGCTTTGGTATGCGTGCAGCACAGCACTAGCTTTCCAAATTTTTTGAATTTTTATAGACATTTTGCTTTCAAGGGTTTTATTTCACAACGAACTTGTTATTGTTACTTGATTTTATTTAACCAGGCGCCTCTTAATTTCATTTTTCTCTCATAACATTCCTTATTGGGGGTTACGACATTCCCACAGGCTCACAAAAACCCTTCAAAATGTATATAAAGCACATACGATATCTACTATTACTTTTAATTACATTTCAGAGTGAAATTTTACATTTTTTTATAAAAAGCTTTCAGAGCTCAAAAGCTCTTCTTAGCTTATCCACTGCCATGCAGGTGCAATTTATATAATCTTTAAGTACTTCATACTCCGTGAAAGTATCATCGTGTATCGGCACATGTGCAAGTTGACCGGTCCATTAGGATTCAACTAAGCTATACATTAAGCCATTAACACGGTAGAGCTTTGCAACGATAAACCGAATTAATTCATTAATTAGACAGGAAATTTATCTCCCGTTCAATTCCTAGTAGCCGCTGCTCTCAGCTCGCCTGGCAGTTCAGTTTCTCACAGACGTTATTCGAATGAAGATTTATTATAGACGTCTAGGGGATGATTCCTGAACTGAACTAGGAGTGTATTTCCACTAGAACCAGACTGATATTAATCAATGAATTCAAAAAAAAATTAAAAGCAATGACGGTATTCGAGTACCTACCCACTGCATCCGTTATAAATATTTGCAGCGTTCAAAATAGAAACTGGATTATCAAGTTATTGAACACAAAGCACATAGGGTGAATTGCAGATTTAAAAAAAAAGTTATTGAAGTAGAATGACTATTTTGTTAGGTTTTTACTACAGTTTCATTTATGTCCTACCATTGTTAAGCGCCTTGAGGTGTAATTTCAGAAAAATTAGGTTATTATTTAAATCAATGATTAAAATCAGAGGCATAGCGAATGTTCTGGTAAGCTGATGGCTCAGGTTGACAAGACATTCACAAATGCATAAAACACATTAATTATAATTTTCTATACTCCTTGCAATCGTTCGGCGCACCCAGAGTGATAATACAACCGGATCTCTACTTTGTATAGCTCTTTCCTTGCGTTAATTTAAAGTTAAATTCGTGCGAACTATTTATTAGGCAAAAAAACATGATAATATGTGTTGTGGCTGCTCTCTTTATAAACCTGCAATATAATTGGTGCCGGATTTAATGGCAAAGTCACCGGCAAAAGTCCAACGTCTAGATGACTGCTTCCATGATAAAAATAAGGCCAGCCCCTAATTTAAGAGGTGGACGCGTGTATTGTTAAATAAAGCGTGCTTAGGTACATTGTGTAGTGTAGTTCTTCATCAGAATCAATACTTGTAATTAGTAATGTTTGTAATCAAAAGAGTAATTATTATTGTAATGTTCGATAGAATTGTTAGAAAAACTTGCGAATTGAGCTTACAATAATTTGATGGGGGCGGCTCCACCCCAACCTCCAATCACCGAAGAGTCTTCATTAGTTCCAGCGTCTACTTTCCGGGGCAATAAATCCTCCTCGGACCTCAGACCTCGGCCGGCAACCGGCAACTACTGGCAACCGACAACTGGCAACCGGCATCTCGCCGAACAGCGGGATTAAACAAATAACTTACGTAGGTACGGCACGAAAAATATTAAGATGTGTGCGGAGGCTACTGTAGAAATAAGGGACACACTTGTACAACTACAGGAATCGATAAAACGCAAAGGAAAATTCCACATCGGAGTTACCCAAAGATATTGAAATATAAGTAGATGTGCTATCTGCAGTTTTTACTAGGTGGGACTGCGCTTCCGGGTGTCGCCGATATTGTTTATCAATTAACAAATAAACTAAATGAACGAATAAAGCAAACGAACGTTAAACTAAATGAACGAATTCTTTCCGTATTCAAACTATATTGTTAACCAATACTAATGCACACCTTCAAAAAATCAACGAAATGAACAAATTATTTTTGTATGCAAACTACTCTAATTAGGCCGTAGTCCGGCGACAGATGCGCGGACACCACAGCATATCTCTTTTGTATTTGAATATCTTTGGAGTTACCCAATGTTGACTAGATTTTAACATTACTTTAAAAATGATTGAAGGGCTTGTAAATTCGTGCGCGACATCGATTTATTTGTTGCTGTCCAGGATAAAGTGCAATATTTCATAGAAATAACATTAAATAAGCTGTTCAGCTAAAGAAAAACCTACTTATAGAAAACTAATGCAGAGGCTGAATGGGGAGGCTGGTCCAAAAGTGGACCCAAGCTGAAACTAAAAACGCGACCCCACTCGAAAAAAATTAAATGGATGAGAATTATGATGAAAAAGATGTACAGTTTTTCAATAAATAACTCCATCCTATTTAAGTATTTATTAAATGCTTGGATATGAAATTTAGATATTAACCACACTTGAAGAGTTGACGACTTGTCAGCAAACTTCAGAACTGAGTTCCGTTTCACGAAGACTTGTTGACGAGCAGAATAATTTATTCAATGAAGTACTAATTCATTGATCTATCTCAAGACGCCAATTAGGGTAACAACCGCTAGGAGGCCAGTACTAGAAGGATTGCATTAAAAAAATTACACAAAAAGCAAAATACCACGGCTTACTGTAAAAAAGTAAATTGTCAAACATTCGACTACCTACTCGTACCTCTAAATGAAATTGAATTGTCAACCTATTGGATTCTCTCGGATAGCCTGTGGATCTGGATAATTGAAAATAGATAAGTACGCACCTGGCAGTTCACGTTGTTTTGTTAAAATATTTAATAACCAAAATATGCATGTGGATTTAATTAACATATTGCTAAATAAATGGGGTATTTTAATACAACTTTAACAATTTAAATGGGAAACTACTTCGCATTTTTGTGATGGGAATCAGAATCTGCCCATCAAACAAACGAATCAAAAAGTAGTTAGTCGGAATGAGTGATTTATAGATTCCAATCAAAATGGTCCTTTGTTCAAATGGCCAGTAGAGTAAAGCTTTCAATGTAAACGGAGAACGAAATATTTAATTAAAAGTGGAGCATGTAAATTTAAATTTCAATGCAATTTGAAGTTGTCATTTCCAGCTGCAAAACTATAAAATTACATAATGTGGAAATAATTCAAAATCCGTATTTCCATATTTAATATGAGTTCCTTGTGCAAGGAAGGTTATTGAAAAACTTTCATTGAAACTCGAAGGCAAGCAGCCAGACTGCAAGAATTATTCAAATGGATTCCTGACACCTCCCCGCACGAGAGAGAGGGGGGATAATATGAAAATAAAAATGGGTCGGAGATATTTCAATATCTCTGTGGCATATGAAATAAATAATACCTACGTAATGTGGAGCGCCCCGCGCGGCGAGGCACCAGAAGCACATAACTCCTCAGAAGGAATGAAATGCGGCAAGGAAGGTATTAAGGAATTTAGTAAAGAAAAAGAACACGTTTAGTGATCTAGATCCATCGTTATAGCTTCCTGATCTCATCCACATTCCTCACTTTTCAATAGCGGGGAAAATAATTTTTAACCAACGAGAAGGGATTAAAACAAAAGGTTAAAAAGAAAATTAAACGCGTGTTATATATTTGTCTTTTTTTCCTTTCAGTGACTACTTTCGACATAGTACATTCCTTCATTTAGGTATCGTCAGGTTTTCGCTTTGAATTAGCGGGTAAATAATTCCAGATAAACCATATTCTAGTTAGCAGCGAATACTGGAGCTTTTAAAATTCAAAGGCAATAACTACCTAATAATGTTGCAGCGCTGAGAAAATAAAATATCAGTATTGAAGAAGCGATGCACCGTTTACTCGACTGCACCGCAAATTGCAACGGTGGGAGCAGGTTATTAAAAAGAAAAATAATTACATAATGTACCGTTCTACCGGCGACTAAATGAAAGCAATTAGTTTTATTAACGGCCACGGCAGCCACTTTAGTTGCAATAGATTAGTAAGAAATTTAAAAACCTTTAGTAATGTTTTGTAGGAACATTCCTTTTCTTGATATACATATATCTATAAAGGTTATCATTAACTCACTTTTTTGTCGTTTAATGTAATAATAAGGGACAGCAAATTTATTTTCACAATGTTGGAATATTCTAGGAACGCATACCTTGTCGTTGTTTAATGCGTATTTGAATTCAGTCCTGAAAGGGCTCTACACACGACACTGTGTAGAGCCTGCAGGCAGTGCCTGCAGAAAGAGTGGGTTTGAGCGAACTAGCGCTGTCTCGTTTGTTAAAGGGCCGCTAGAACGAGACGCATGCAGGGACTCTGCGGCAGATGTCCCTGCAGGTCAGCATGCAGTGTCGTGTGTAGAGCCCTTAAGATATCAGATAAACTATGTTAATAACCTCCAATATTTTAATAACAGTGAAATAAAACATTATTCGGCATGCCAAAGGACATTCTATATAATCGACTTTAACACGCTTTGGCTTCGAACTCTGGTTTGCGAAATAATCATTTGTTTTTATTTTTATTAAATTCTAAACTCTAAACGAAGCACGCAGCGTGTGAGTGCGCATCTGTGTGAATACTGCGATGAAGTCAACGAAAGTTGTACTGATACCTTAAATACTTGAATAATTAACACTTTAGCAGTTAAAGAAAAAAGTGGCATAACCACTGTTTTTATAGCTTTATGACAACGTTTCAAACTGACCAATAAATATATCTTACACGACATCAATATGGACTTCCTGTATAGGAAGTAAAATATAAATTTACTAGAGGTAATAAAATACCAACATCTAAGGAGCATTTATAACTCTACGGTTATAATGTTTATAACGTCATCACTACAATTAAAACAACAACAATTAAAAATTTCACAAGTTCATTAGTACATATTGGTCCATAAGTACATCCATAAGTACCCACACCAAATTGGCTTTCACGTACTTAATAATACCTAAATTTTAAATGATTATAATATAAAATTTATTTCTTCAACGCTTATAAGATGCTAGAGGCTTTATAGACAGATTTTATGGCGATTTTATTATGTCTTGATACGACGCTATATTATTATAACCACATGACTTCAAGTCCTTAAAACTAGGGGAATAGAAAAGCTCGTATTATTAACGAATTTATAACATCATTAAGATTGTCATAAAAAAGGCCATATTGTTTTACTGCGATGACTGTTTGGTAAGGAAACGATTGAAGGTGCAAAGTTGCTATCGAAAAAGTATAAATCAAGGCAAAACAAAAATAGCGGCAAAACACGAAAAATTAAGAGCGAATATTACTACATTTAACCTGATAATCGGCGGCCGTATCAAAATATGAGATATTGATAAACATGACTCTTGCACAATTGGGTAAAGAAGTTTTACGGAAAGTAAAGTCAGAATTCCTTGGTAAATGAGAATTTGACTTGAATTATATCATCTAAGAAATTATCAAATGTTTTGAATATTATTGAAAAGCAGAAACAATATTTGCCGATGTTGTCGATGTCAAAAACGATTTAAATGAATTCGTCAATACAGGTACCTACACAAACAACAAAACAAACATCAACATTTTATATACATACATCTCATTCCAATTATAGTTTGCATTCCCCAATACAACTTTTAGATAGTCTTGGTAACAAATACTTACTATAACAATATGGATGTATTTGACAAAAAATTGAACTCGGCAAACTTCAAACGCCGTGTGTACCAACTATTTCTACCTATTTCATAAACTATCGTGAACACCAAGTTTAAACATTTTTATTAATATTATAGTTATTGGCAGAAAATCTATTTTTACTTAACTTACATTCTATGTTACCAACTTTGTGTCAACTCTTTCAACTCTTTATTTTCATTCTAATTTAAAAAAAAAACATGTACTGCATTATACGTAAAAGCGCTCTGTGCGTTTAAATAAATAAATAAATTTGAACAGCAATATTCCGAAACATCGAAAAAGCATTTGTCTCCGTACAATCATTGCCTATCTACATCAAAACTTCTTGGGTTAAAAATGTTTTACGTAACTACAGTTCGTCTAGCATACTTTTCAATTGTGATAAAGTTGAGTTTTTTAACATGCTTCGATCAAACAAAAAATAATGATCACGGGACGTGTAATCCGACATCACTTCATTCTCCAGTCACTCTAAAACCCGACATAAAAAAACCTATTTTTAGTTTTATAATCCGCGTGTCTAGTTATTCACAATAATATATCTCGGACGATTAATCCCATGAACCACAACACACTGGAAGACTTCTTGTCAACTTTATATCGTAATCCCTCGGAATGCCAGTCAAACCACAAAATCTCAATAGGATTATAACAGACGTTAGATGTTATAAGTTTTTTTATTCAGAGCAGACACAAAAAACGTTTTACCGAGTGAATGGACGGCTGTTTAACACCTCTCTTTTGGATTACGAAAAGATAAAAGTCAATCTTAAATAGCTCGGAAAGGTGACCCGAATTATTTTTATCTTAAAAGGATTGAGTGTGTTGTTAGAAAACATCAAGCGGGATTTAATAAGAGAAGGGCCTTAATTTATGGATCGAATTACGTATGCGGTAATAATAAAAATAAATAAAATAAAAAGCCTTTTATTTTTGCAAATAGGTATATTACAGAGTTATAAAAAGTAAAGTTAATATACTTAACGCTATTTACGAAAAATGTAATATGGATCTCTTAAATTATTCATAAGCAAGACCCCTCTCTCAGGCGAAGGTGAAGGCCTTCTCCAAAGAATTCCATTTATCTATTATTTTGTTCACAGGGTTAAGTATTTCTTGTATTTGTGTCACTTCTAGTATTGTCTAGTATGCGGCAATAAAGACTTTTAAAAGACAGTGGTTAAAGATACGAAGTTTAGAATTGACTATGTACTAAGATAAAATCACAAGGGTTATGAGTGGTTAAATCTAGATTTACCAAGAGATTGCGATACATTATATTTACATAGGTACTATTTGTTTTTTTTAATAAATTTTTGATAACGAATGTTTTACAATAAAAAAAAAATCTGTTCAAAAATCCATTGTCCAAAGACGAATAAGATTAATAGAAAAGAAAATTGGACAGAGCGTTATTCTCGAACTATCAAAATCAATTAGTAATAATAATCAATCTTTAAAAATAAAACTCCAACCGAGGCAACAAAAAGTCCCAAACGTTGAACTCTGGTATGAAATTAACACAGCTTTTTTCCGACTTTAATCTACATATTCAGCTGGAAACGTCTTTTACGGAGCTTTGAAAAACAGTCCAAAAATCAGACGCATTTTTTCCTCTCTTTTGGTCAAATTTTCTAAAATTGGGTGCAACCGGATAGTAAAAGTAGTAAATAAATCAAATCAACTTACTTCTTATCACTTTCGAGGAACACGTCAAACTCCACGGCCATCTTACAGCAGAGGGCCTTGCCATTGTGCGACGAGGAGCAGTTGGTGTTTATCATATGGCCGTCTGAAAAAAACATAAGTACACAATTATTAATAATTATCACGAGAGATTCCAGAGTAAAAAATGTCTCACTAAGCATTAAAAACTAACTAGATACATTATATAATTATAGGGAAGGGCATTGACATTGGTGGCATTGAAGTGAGAACGCCGCGCTATTATAAAGCGAGAATGTCCGTATAACCCTTTTCCGGCAGCATAGGTACAATTGTAACTTGGCATTTATAAAATGTGTTAATTTTTGTAGAAGACCTGAAATTTTGTGACATCTCTACATTTTTGTTGTTTAGGTTAGTAAAAACTTGTGAAAAAAACCTTTATCTGCTTCCGAGATAATAACTTTCCATAAGAGGCGGCATGATTAGGTACAATAATGATTGTATCTTCATAAATTTTGTACGGAACTGATTAAAAAAAAATTAAGGCTGTAACAAACCATCTATTTACTACGAAGATTTCCGAGCGTATATTTATTTATTTATTTATCATTAACGCCCTTATGGGCTTTTACACACATTTACATTTTTATGTTTTAGTGCATACAGCTGTGTTTAGAATACAAAGAAAACATAAATAGTTTTTACACATGGTACATAGAAATAAAGCTGGTAAGTAAAAAGTATAGCATTATACAATAAAGAGAAAATATTGATTAGTTCTTCGATCTTGTATACTTTCTAGTGTCCACATCACTTCGTCTCTTACTAATTAGGGTGAAGGATGATATTGGTTAGTTTTTCACCCACCGCCCAGGTTCAGATGTGATCCCTGGAAGGGATGTCACAGCTGTGGGTGACCGATAAAAGGTCATGTTTTAGCGCTAGAGAGCAAGTTGACTCCAGGTGCCTGTCGCGCTACTTCAAGTGAACCTCTAGGGCAGAAATGACCCGAGAAACGTTTCGTAAACGGTATGCTTCAGTACGGAGTTCAGCTAACCCAGAGGGAGAAAATACTCGTTGAAACCCTTTTGGTAAAACGGAGGGCTAAGAGAACAATTAGGTTTTTTCATAAGAAGCAATTACTTTGTGGTTAGACATTATATTATAAAAAATAAAACAACACTTTGTATTTAACCACGAATTTTAAATACAAAGTGTTGTTTTATTTTTTATAATAGAACAATTAGGTATTCTTTGGGAGAACCGAAACAGGTGTCGCCGGTTTCTCAGTGAACCCATTAAGTTATTGTTAAATATTATTATACAGCCTTGCTGTGATATTATTTTTTTTATAAAAATGGTATTTAAAAAATACGGTAAATTTTGGGGATCGCTGGCAACGGTTAATACGGACTTTTTTTGAAAAAATCTTTTGATTCACCTTAATTACATTAAAAGACAACTATTTGCATTGGGGGAAGTGGAAAATATTTTTGTGTAACATGGTTTGTGATACAAAAGAAAGTGCCCCTTTATAACGCCTACTCGCGTCAAGGCAAGAAAAACATCCCAGTTTTCAAGTAGTTTAGCGGCTACGCTAGGTTTGTGTAACATGGTTTGTGATTCTGGCGTACAATCTCACAAGACGAAAGCTAATTTTAATTTTACGTAATCAAATTTAGAATGAAATATTTTCCACTTCCCCCAATGCAAATAGTTGCCTTTTAATGTAATTAAGGTGAATCAAAAGGTTTTTTCAAAAAAAAAGTGCATATTAACCGTTGCCAGCGATCCCCAAAAATATTACTTTTAATACTGTTAACATAAAACCTTGTTTTCATAAGTAATGCACTTGTCTTTGATAATTTTCGAACAAATGTCAAATGTTAGAGTTGTAAAATTGTGCTGCCGGACAAAGGTTAAACGTTATTATCCATTATAAATAAATAGGAGTAGCGTAAATATTTAACGTTTATGACACGAAGTCGTTAAGTCTGGGAGCAGATGTTGCTAATACAGTTTCATGTAAGCTGACGGACGCTACGGAAGTTAAAATCTGTCAGTCTGTACACTTTAACTTTTTACATGTGAAGTAAAAAGTTTGAATGAAGTTTTCAATTTCGAACGGAAAAAACTTCCTACAATCAAATATTATATTCTTTCTTATATACATCAAGTAGTTTGTTAGCGTAAGGCATCAACGGGGTTTGTTGATGTTTGGAGACTATTTCTGTAATCCTACACTCTGTCATCTAAATAACATTGGCGCAGCCGTTACGATACTTACAATTATACTTCCTAATAAATTGTACAGCGCCCTTGAGGTGATTTTTCACAAAAACGGTGCTTTATAAATTATCCAATTATTATTATTGTTATTAATTATATTTTTTTCAAAAAAAGTCAAACAACATTGATTTTATTTTCGTTATTTGTTTTTGTGGTATTATGCCGATTATGCCGTGTTGCCCTACCTCCTTCTTTAGCCAATGTTTCGGACAGCGTTACAGTGTACATCATCAGGGCAGATGTGTGACACTGTAACGCTGTAACACTGTAACATTGATTATTATTATAATGTCCTTCAGTAGATTTTAACAGAATTGAATGTGTATTTACGAGTATATATGTACATATAATATTGAATAAAATGCAACAAAAATGTAAATGAAATAAATACCTATACAAATTGTTTTAAATAAAATTTATATTTTAAACCTTCACAAATCATGAACTTGACGACGTTGCAAGTTAAAATAAGATTCAAACCTAAAGTTTCATCACAACAGAACTCACCGCTAGCCCTTCAAGCCTCGGAACTGTTTTTATAAAATATTTCCGGTTTGCATTAAAAATAAATTTTCCATATTTTTTTAGTGTATTACTGTTTTATGGAGAACCTGAATAAAATAAATAAATAAAAAATTTCTGAACGCATCCGAAAACCATAAACTGTCTTTGAAAGGTGAAGCTTTCAAATTTTGTACGCAAACATATAAAAGTTTTAAAAAAGGCTCATATTACGTTTTTCCCAACTAAAATAACTGATAACGAAAAAATAAAAACAAACACATATTTTATTATGCCAATGTATTAAAAAAAATAAAAACAAAAACACATTTTATTAGGCAAATGTTAATAAGCGTTATCATCTACTGGCTTTTTGTCGTTTGATGTAAAAATATATCTACAATAAAAAGTTTCCCAAAGTTTCTAAATTTTTGTTCAAATTGCGATCGGAAACTTTGGTTTCATAAAGGTGTACATTTTAATTAATTTGTGGTTAGTTTGAATATAAAGCGTGGTGTTTTCTCTTTCTAACAAATCATTTAATAAGCTTAGAAAAAATTAAGAGTAAGGTCTATAAAAAACACTTTCAAGTCCAAACTCTCCTAATTATAAACCCCTTTTCGGATATCTACGGTTTTATTGTTCAATGTAACAAATTCAGTTTTATAATAATCGCAAAAAAATGATATTTACGCCCGTGCAAAAAAACGTGCATTTATTTTACAATACGGCAGGCGGTCGACGAATTTTGTTTTCAAAGTGAACCCTATGCCGTCCACCCAAGGACTACATATTAGCCACACCCATTTTTTTTATCAGTTCTCTCCCGAACGGAGCGGGGAATAAACGTTAGGCTCCGCGTCGCTGAAATCAATTTTAAATTTCCGTTTTATTACAATAAACAATGCGTAAAAAAGGACTTAACGTTTTTTACAGGCCTTTACGAAATCAACTCATTAAAAAAAAATCAAATACCTTTTCCAACCTTTCCAAAAGCTTTTCCTCAAGTATTTTTAAACTCATCCCATAAAGGGGCGTGAATTCCGATTTCGATTTTTTCCTGGACTATTGGACCGCCTTAATTACAAATTACAACGTCAATAAAGGAGAATAAATTAATGTTGATTAATCGAAAAGTCAGTGCCTTCCGGAGCCAATTTGACATTAGATTGGCAAGAATAATTATTCCTTGCTATTTCACATTGATTCCGCCTATATCATTCACCATTAGGCCTTACAATCCATTAGTCTCACCAAGTTTTAGTAGTCCGAATTGATCAATTCCCTTCACTTTCATATAAATAAACCTAATTACTATTTAGGTAGCTACTCCGAAACTAAGCTAACACAAAAGGAACAAAAAGAAAAGTTTATGAAAAATCATTTTCAATATGAATTATGGTATCTGCCGAAAATTCTTTATAAAGGATAAAAGGAGGATAAAATACTAAAATAAATGTTTATTTCATGATATTGGTGCATTCAGTATCAATTTTTTTTTTTTACCTGAGCTCCACACAGGAGGCCCTGAGGAAAATAAATCCCACAGGGCCTATGTCATCTTTGGGGATGCTGTGTTCAGGGTTTTTTAAGGAAGGGAAGGAGAGGAGAGTTCTGGGAAGGAAAAGGGTTTAAGAGGTGGGTAGGAATCTAGGGTTCAGTATGTTCTGGTCATCCGCCTCCAAGACCTAACCTCACCCCATGAACCCGGGCACCTCTGCTAAATTACAAAATATCTAAATACAAAAAATGTGTAAAATATGACAAAAATTTTACATTATTATTTATATGAACCACGGGCATCTTCACAGGAAGTTTTTTTTTTGTTGTATTTCAATATTTTTTTGTATTTAAACATTTGTGAAAGTTTGCATCTTCACAGACAAAGTTTGAAGTTTTTTTTCCATTAGCTCATCACAGAGATAGATGGGAGGCCCCGAGGGAAATAATTACCCATGACCTACGTTATCTTTGGGGATGCTGTGTAGAGTTTTTTTAAGAATGGGAGGAGATGAAGTTTTGGGAAGGAAAAAAGCATGAGGGGTGGATAGGAGTCTGGGGGTCAGTATCTCCAGGAGTGACGAACTTATGAATCTATCCCTCCCACTGCGGTGGAAGGCAAGGAGAGAGTCCTGCTGAAACGGTCAAAAAGGTCTCCCTCAAACAGTCACTCCCGATAAGGGCTTCCACGCAGCTGGTGGGCAGATCCATCGACAGCCAAGAACCGGACAGCTTCACCCCATAAACCCCCTTTGCACCCCTGTTAAGTCACCTACCACAAGTTTTTCCACAAAAAACCGTGCTTTATAAATCAACATTACTAATATTATTACCTACATACCCAAAATCTTACGATCGGGATTATAATGTAAAATCAAAAGAAAGCACCATATAAAAGGGTTAATTTAAATAAATACACAAGGGAAAAGCAGCTTACTTCGCGTGTTGCTCTTTTTCCTCGGTGGCCAGATTTGAAATCTCCCTCTGCAATTTATCGGTTAACCCTTTGTCCCTACAGATTTGCGCGTGGGTGGCATCCACCCAAGAATATATTATAATTCCGAGACAGGAATAACAAACGATCTCTGGGCTTAATCGAAACATTAACACGCGGAGGGTTACAGAAACAAATGGTCTTTAAGCGAGAGAGGAATGTCGAGAAGGCGTAGTACCTTTTACTGATAAGGAAATGGGGCCTGCGTTGTAGAAATTGTACTTTATCAAGTCAGATCAAAGAATGGAAGATGCGAAGGAAGAAAATGGTTCTTTGATGATATATTAATCTAAGAATTTGAATAGGCCTCCTTTGTACCAATATAAATACAATCTTCCCCCTTATACTCGTATCTGTTATCCTGATAGATTTTTTTTTCTTTTGGGTTTGTTCATTGACTAAATTTCAAGCAACGAACAATATCGTAACGTAAGGGGTGTGATGTAAAAAGTTGGTCATCCAAGGGACAAATTCGATGTAATCAAAACTGAAGTGGGTATTTCTTAAAATTAAAAACACATAAACGTAAGAAAAAAAATCGTCAGGGCCTATATCATCTTTGGAGATGCTGCGTGGAGAACCTTTATAGGGAAAGAAAGGAGAGGAAGTTCTGGGAAGGAAGAAGGTATGTAACGGAATCTGGGGGTGAATTTATAATTTTTGGGAATCAAACAGTTATCTCTACATTTTTTTTTGTTATTTTTTTTAAAGAAAGACAAACATTCCCGGGTTACGAATAACCCAACAATGTTTGAAAATCTCCTACTACCACCACAGAAAGCCGAAAATGTTGCTTGTGTTGTGATGGAGGATTTAGCCAGCCGAGGAATCGAACACGCGACGCTCGGGTGGGACCCAAGCGCTATGCCCACCCAACCACTGACCAGTCAAATTCTCTACATATTATAAATCAAAGTCCTCCGCGTCGTCTCTATGTCTGTCTAACTGTCTAACTAAAACTACTGAACGGATTTCATCCATTTTTTAGAAGATAGAATAGGTATAGACCCATTCTATCTTCTAAAACGTACAATGCGGTCTTCTAACACCCATTCTATCTTCTATCACGTACAATGCGGTAATTGGAAAGTTATTTAGACGGATACAGTATTAATCCTTATTATTATTATAATCTTTCGCACCATCTCTACGTCTGTCTGTCTCCTCGCGATAAACTCAAAGATGGCGGTGGTTATAAAGGTTGGATAACCATCCAGTAGATGGCGTTGTGTTTAGCTGACCCGGCAACGCGTGGCCGGGTCAGCTAGTATGATATATAATAAGACAAACCAATTAAGTACCTGTTGGAATTATTGAAATAACTCTATGATTTTGTCTATGTCTACTTCTAGTCGGAAAACACGCCAAACACGCGCCTCACATTTGACATTTGTCACCGAGATCGGGTGGTTTCTACGACTCGTTCTTGAATTCAGCTCAACTGCGGGACGATTTGCCGGCCTGAGTGTTTCCTTCCTCCTACAACATGGGCTTCTTCAAGACCCAGGTTCACTGCTTCCTTTCCACAAAAAGGCCCTCCACTCGCAATCTCCAAAGATGACATAGCCCCTAAAGCCTCGATGACACACGGCTAGTTCACAAGCTACTATCTACTAAGTTTAAAATCGGGAAAATCGGCGAGTGAGATTGTCATGATGACACACAAAACTGTCCACTCGCTCAGAAGCGTAGGAAACTGAGGCCGCTGCTAGCGACAGTAACAAGAATAACGACGCCTGCGTGAACTAATTCTTCAGATGTTTGACAGTCGAAATCAGCTGTTTATCGGAAGCCATGTTGGAAACATAAATAAACCAATCACGAGCAAGCGTGTAGGCGAATAAAGTTGGCGACCTTTCAACTTTTTTTCGTAGATTGTCAACAATCTGCTAGTTGCTGCTAGTTAGCAAGTGACACGATGACACTGGGCGAGTTTACTAACAGAATTTCCCAGATAGTAGTTTGTAAACTATCGAGGCTTAAGGGAAATTATTTTCCTCGGAGACTGTGGTTGTTTGGCGGTCCGTCCTCTCTGCCTACCCCTGCGGGGAAACGGAGTGATGGTTAGTTAGTTATATTATATTTAGTTTAAATTTGATATCTTATACCAAATATATTATTTTCTAAAACTACTACAATATCGTCGAAGGAGCAAGCCAATAATTTTGTACTAGAGTAAATTTGAATGCGAACACAAAAAGTCGTGAAAAGGGGATTGAATAGCAACGTCAATAAACAAAATAATTTTAATTAAAATGAGCATAAACAAAATATGTTTAAAAAACTATCCACTCTTTCACAAGTCATTTTCATCACATCACAAATTATTTTACTGTCACAAAGGCCGCACATAAGTGGTGCATTATTATATTACAAAGCTGCAATTTCATAAACATTTTTCGTCGGAATTTCATAACAATGCACTCGACTCGCTGGCGTTGTGATCAAATGGACCCCCTTTAATAAAAATATGACATAAAATGAACAATTTTTTTCTATAAAAACTCTGTAAAGCATTTATACCGGCATTAAAATTTAATAAACATAGTTGCGTAATTAAAATGTACAGTTATTATAACAAAACTGCGTGGCGCAAAGTTAACAAGAAGTGTGACCCTACGCGCGAGTTTGTCGCTACACCATAGACTATTGTTTAAAATTAGACTTTTTTTTACATGAGCTCCACACAGGAGGCGCTGAGGAAAATAATTTTCCTCGGGGCCTATGTCATCTTTGGGGATGCTGTGTGGAGGGTTTTTTTAGGAAAAGGAAGGAGAGGAGAGTTCTGAAAAAGAAAAGGGTTTAAGGGGTGGGTAGGAATCTGGGGTTCAGTGTGTCTTGGTCATCCGCCTCCAAGACCTAGACAAACCTCACCCCTGCTAAATCACCAAACGTAGCGAACCACTTGGGGTGACCTATGGCAGAGGTGTTGGTTATCCAATAAAGGTTCCCGGGGCGGCGGTACCCATTCCCGCCTCCCAAATTGAAAGCTAAGCTGTACAGCCTGGTAAAGTTATTAAAACAAACAAAGGCATACTTCCTTCGAACAAGGATACTTCAGACTGCAAAACATTGATAAATTAATTTCAAATAAATATAGTTGAGTTGGCTTTCATTTATTACTACGTGAATTTTCGAATGTCAGTGCCAACCCACTTTAACATTTAATTTCATTTACGATTACGTTCGATTTCAACAATCAAATTAAGAAATTTCAATTTTATTAGGGACTAGCTGACCCGACAGACGTTGCTACAGAAGTTGAAGTCTTAGCTACGAGTATTCAATTCGAACTGGAAGAAATAATAAAAAGATAATATTATTTCAAAACCTTCTTATTGCAATGCTTATTGATGCAATTGTTTTTCCCTGCGTGTTCTTTCCCATTCGTCAAGTTTCCTTTCCGCCTCCCCTTCCTCTTCCGCGTCCCCTTCCCCTCTCGCGTTCCCTCTCCCCACTCCCCTCGCCGGCTTTCCCCATCCCGCGAATCCCCCTCCCGCATTTCATACATTCAGTCCCGGTAAATTCAGTTTTCAAACAGCTCCCTTGCCACATACTGCAAATTTTTTATACACATTTCATAATGCCAGAGCTCACCAGTATATATTTATAAGAAACCTTCGCGGGCGTGCTCACAACAACTCACCAAAGTTTCATCGCAATCGAATGAACAGTTAGCAATTCATAATTTCATGGTGTCAGAACTCACTATTGTATATGTATAAAAACCATCACGGGCAAGTGTCACATCAAATCCCCAAAGTTTGAATGAAATAGTTAAAGTCGTTCTGAAGTTGTGACGTGACCAAGGGAAACAGGGATAATTCATTTATATATATGTGGATAACCGAGCTTATGCCTCAATGTAATATTTAATCATCGTCGAAGATAATACCAATAACAATAAGTAATAAGCAGAAGATTGATAAAAACGACGGGATACAATAAGGTGGCAATAGCTTAGTTGGTAGAGGGCCAGTCCAAGTAAGACTCTAGAACTCTAGAGGACCTGGATTCTAGTCCCATTTGCAACCGTTATTTTTTTTTCTGTGTGAGTCCCATTTGCGACCGTTACCTTTTTTACGTGTAGATAGACCTGTTTGATATTTTCAAGACATAATTTTTTTTTCATTTTAGCCCAACACAGTAGGTGCCGAGGAAAACAATTTCCTTATGGGTCTATGTCATCTTTGGGGATGCTGTGTGGAGTCTTTTTGGGGAAAGGAGGGAGAGGAAGTTTAGGAAAGGCAAAAGGTATGAGGAGTGGGGATCAATGTGTGCAGACTCATGTCTAATATCTGGGTGTCAATATATCCAGGAGTGACGAAAGTATGAATCCATTCTTCCCGCTGCAGTGCAAGGCGGTGGGTCGAAGGCTGTAGAGGTCTAGATTACTCAACCAGTCTCTCCCGATCCGGCCGCCAAGACCTAGATAACCCTTGAGGTGATTTGTCACAAAAACGGCGCTCTTAAAAAAATCCAATTATCAAATCTCACCCCATGAACCCGGGCACACCTGTTAAGTTACCAAGGGTAGCGAACCACTTGGGGTGACCTATGACGGGGGTGTTGGTTATCCAATAAATAAGGCATACCCGCCCCCCAAAATTTAGAAAGCTTTCGTGAACATTGAACATGTTATAATATAATCTTTACATAGTATAAAATGAAGTCGCTCCCGCTGTCTGTGCGCTTAGATCGTTTAAACTATCAATAGAATTTTCGGTTGGTTATAAAGGTTGGGTAACGGTGTGGTGTTGTGTTTCGTTAGCCACAGCAACGTGTGGCCCGGTCTGCTGGTATTATTATTATATAATTATTCCTTATATAATATAATATATAATATTATTCCTTCACATGTAGCAAACATTTTGTGGGAATACGTAATTATGTACTCTGAGGAAGGTGCAGGATGAACCGAAACCGGTTGGATTAAGAAATAATAAAGTTGTATTGAAAGAAAGTTATTTTATTGTGTTTATAATAATTATTCCGATAAGCACCCTACTTTGCTTACTGCTGACTTTGCTTCATATTGAATCAGCGATATTTTCAGCAACATTTCATATCATCACATATTATTGTGACTTGTTATTTTCAGTATTCGTCACGTGGTTCCTTCCAGAGGTTCCTCCCTACCAAAAAGGCAGCAGCCCTCCGAAGCGGCCGCCTAAACGAGGGCCCGAGGCGAGGTAATTTAATTTATTCAAGGGGCCACGGTAGCCGGGCAGAACTGAGCATCTCCTCATCTCCTCGTCTCCTCATCTCCCGGCCGGACCCTAATAACAGGCTCCGGACTCTTCCTCGCGGAGATAAGGAAATTTTAATGAAATTACAGTCCAGAGAGGAATTTAAAATCTTCAATTAGCTGTCGCTGCGACATGCATATTAGTCAGAACGGTAGCAGGCAGTGAACCCGTTTAAATCACTTTTAGTTATGTTCCTTTTTAAACAATTTGAAAGTACACCGTGTAATGCGGTGGTCCCGGGTACGTGAAAGTCAACAGCATCGACTTCTAATTGTTCAATTACAGTAGAGAATAAGAATGTATCGTTTCATTTCGATCGCGTTTTTATTCATTTTCATTATATTTTTTATTATGATTATCATTAATTAATTAAACGGAATTTTTTTTCGTTTTTACATTATTATTAACTTCACACAGGAGGTCCTGAAGAAAATAATTCTCTTCAGGATCCATGTCATCTTTGGGGATGCTGTGTAGAGGGTCATTAGGAAAGGAAGAAGAGGAAGTTCTGGGAAGGAAAATGGTATCAAGAGATGGGTCGGAATCTGGGGTCAGTGTGTCCAGAGGTGACGGACGTATGAATCCATCCCTCCCTTCAAGGTACAAGGCGATGTTCCGAGAGCGAACGACTGGAGAAGTCAAAGGGACTCCCTCAACCATTCTCTCCCGATCCGGTTTGCCATGCAGCTGGTGGGCAGACGCATCCGCCGACAAACGTCACCTCATGATTTTTTCAAGATTGTTTACGATAAAATTACGAAGCAAAAACTTATATTATGTTAGCATCTGTGGAATATCAGATCTGCAAATTGATAGGAGTCTATTTTATGTACGTCGCTTCACTCTTCACGCTTCACTCTCTCTGAGACTACACGAGAAAATCAAACTAATACAAATTCAGGTACAAAAATATATGATTATGTAACAAATGTACATGTGAAGTAAAACTCTTTAAAAACAAACTGTTACAAGAAATATTAAAAAAAGATAACATTTAGCCGACGCACCACAAAGAAATGCAAAAACATGTGATTTTGGTTTGAAACTTAGATCACTTGGAAATATTTTAGATATACTGCGAGTAGAATGCATATTTACCTGTACCGGACGGGACGACGAGGGAAAGAAGATTCCCTTCCGGACATCTTCTTCCTTTATTTTTAAGAAGAACTAAAAATATTTGTAAACTAAGACGAGGATGAGTTCCCTCACGGGCCGTCCTCGTCTCCTTAAATGTAGGCTTAAGGCAACTGATATAATGATAATTATGTTCATAATTGTAATGCACCCCGTTTGAATAAAGACAAGGTACTCTTTGGCCCAAGAACGGGCAGCTCTCGGTCGCCTTGGCCGGGGGCGAAATCCCCCCGCGTGGACGGGCGGACACTGCTTCCTACCCTTCCCCTCACCTACCCACCGGGCGGACCAATAGGAACGCTCCGTCTGGGGGAGTAGGTATTTTTTAATCAGAAATACACGTAAAATTCCGAATGTTTTGTCAAATTATGAGAGTTCGGTCTAATCTGTCACCGAATAAATGATATGGACAGATAGACCGGACTCTCCTCTATGTGAATAAATATCTGTAATACATGTCCAATTAACTGTAAATTAGATATCTAAGTTTCCCTGACAAAATGTGGGTGCAGGGACCCCAATGTAAGTTACCTAACATGTCATAATAAAATCAAATAAATTACTAGGGGAAAGGTCATGCGGGTCAGTCAGGAGAGAAGGATAAGGGGAAGAGCTGGGACAACAGAGAACTCTGCTGTGTAGCACACAGCAGAGGCTATAGCCCGCCAAAACTCGAACCACCGGAAAAATGGGCAAAAGGTTCGGGCCCGCCTGCGCCGGCGGCAAGGGCGGGGGGCGGGCTATAAATAGAGAGGTACCCCGGGAGCATTCAGCATTCGACAAGAAGCGTTTCCAACGCACACACGCACTTGACAAACTCGATCTGGTACCGTCTCAAGCTCTTCTCCGCCTCTTCTGCCTGACCTAAGGACCCCTCCCCGGACGTGACTTGAAAACTTGGATTTCATTTCTGCCCCCCCCCTTTTTTGGACGCTGCCTCTTCCTCTTGCGGGCCATTACCGGGGCATTATTGACGAGCATCTTGGCGGCTACCCAGGACTACCCGGCGCCCCTATTTTACAGTCTATGTGAGTGGCGGGAAACGTCGCTTACATTTACCTTTGAAATAATAGCGTGTTTTTATTTACTCTTTTTATAAGCCCGGAAAAAATTAAACGTCAGGCCTATAAAAACTGCTATAAAGTTCAAAATCTCTTACTTACGAACCGCTTTTCGCTTATGGTTTTATTATATAATGTGTAAAATTAAATTTTTTAGAAAATTATAGTAAAATCCTAGTAATATTATAAAGGCGAAAGTTTGTATGGATGTATGTATGTTTGTTACACTTTCACGCAAAAACTACGGAATGGATTTTAATGAAACTTTACAATAATATAGCTCATACATCAGAATAACATACAGGCTATAAGCTCAGAGATCTGGCATTATAAAATGTGTATTAAAAAAAATGCAATAGGTGGTACGATTAGTAAGATTTCTACAATTCTTTATTCGATTCAAATTATTAGGGGAGTACTTCAAATAAATGCGGGAGGGTGGAGGGCAGGAGGGGATAGAGGGGGGAGTGGAGGTAGGGAGCGGTCGAGGGTGGGGGAAGGTGGAGTGGAAACCCCTCTAATACCATGCGAGCTAAGCCGCAAGAAAAAGCTAGTATTTAAATACATGTTTGTGCCTAAGCTTCGTAAAATAAAATAAAACATGGTTTTTGGCGATGTTTTTTTCTTGAACAAAACAGGCGGCTGGTTTTAAACGGGAATTTAAACCGTATCTCCATCGACATAAGGAGTGTGTGTTGTAGTTAGCGGCCTGATACCAAATTTTACACGACGTGATGCATTACCAAGAGTTACAAATTTGACATGGTGCATCGCCAAGAGTTAAACACATGTAAAAACAATTTTGAGGTAAAACTTCTTCACGAACGCTCGACTTGAGGGGTAAGCTGGTGAATGCGTTACGAAAAGTGGTGCTGTGTTACGAAAAGTGGTGATGTGTTACGAAAAGTGTGATGTTACGAAAAGTGTGATGCGAACGGTAATCGATGCGATCGATGGCGAGGCGAACGGTCGGGCCTTTACGCACGCTTGACTAGGGGAGTGATAAGGATAAGGATGGTCACCCCAAGGTCGTAGGTCACCCCACGGTCGTAGGTCACCCCAGGGTCATATGTCACCCCAATGTCAATGTCATATGTTCTTTTATAAATGAAGTTTTACTTCAGTCGTGTGGTCTAAAGCACACTCGTTTTTTTTTAATAAGTAGGTATCAGCTCAACAAGCAAAAATAGATAATTATTTACACCAATAATCAATGGATATAATTATAAAGTAGAGTGAATTCAATGCCTAGTTATAAAAAAGATCTAATTTTAATAAATTAAGCAGGTACACGTACCTACGCCATTAAATTATTAATGGAACTATTTTTTATTGCTCTAAGTAATTAATGAATCCAAATGATGAAAAAATTGTTTTCTTTATAAATAATACACACGCCGTGAGAGTTTAATGCATGATTAATGTAAATTTAAATCAAATCATCTACGTAATTGGACAGGTTTTTTTTTATTGAATGTGTATGTATTTACAAAACAACGTGATGAATAAAAGTTAACTAGTAACACGTACGAGAGTCAAGTGGGAATCTTACATAAGTGAGGCAAGCCCATTACTTACGAAATCGCTAGGGTTATTAAAGTGCATTATTATCACTCCATACGAGGTATCCACATTAAGAATTCAATAGTAATAGAAATGGAAATTTTTAATTGGAAATCGTAAAATAATAATATGCTTTCCAAATAAAAATAAGACGTAGGACGCAGATACAATCATTGGAACGAGTAGGTTTACGAATAAGAAAACATTAAATCTAATTAATTAATCACCATGCCGCTTTCTGGCAGAGGTAGGCGCAGAAAATATTGACTGCCACACAACTCGACTGTCTCGGCACACACTCCTTGCTTCATTCACATTCATATATTGTCTCATACATACTTTTGTTATTCTGATTCTTGTGCCGAATCCAGTATTCGATTCACTGTGCTGATTAATTGTGCCATGTCTTCCTCAGGTATCCCCGACTTCGTCTACCATTATCTTTTGTGACATTATATTCTTCGTTCACTTCTTTTTTTGCTCAAACTGTAAGCTCATGCTATACATGCCCAAGCCTTCTAAGTTTCCCTTTTTTTCATTACCATTACGCTTACATCAGCCATTATCATTACCCATCGGATCTCCGGATTTCCGGATCTCCTCATGTTTAATACTTCGACCTTCCTTAGAAAATAAGAAAATTATAGTATACATTCTGAAGAATTAAAATTTACCTTCACCTATATATCACGTATTAGAAGAGGTGTAGGAACCAGAGAAGCAATATTGTCACTACGAATACTACTTGAAAAAAGAATAAAAAGACACCAAAACACATTCATCGCATTCATACACCTGGAGAAGGCTTTCGACAAAGTTGAATGGAAAAGGCTCTTCGAGATTCTGAAGAGAATTGACATCAAATATAGAGATAGACGAATAATCCAGGCGCTATACAAGAATGAGGCCGCTATAATTAGATGTGACAATGATGCAAAAGAAGCCAGTAAGACAAGGGGTGAGACAGGGATAATAATATTTGGATGATTTATATAGCGCCGTTTTTGTGAAAAATCACCTCAAGGGCGCTGTGGATGCTCTCTGTCACCTGTTCTTTTTAACGCTTATATACAAAGTGCGATTGATG
Organism: Limnephilus rhombicus; assembly: GCA_929108145.2. Lineage (NCBI taxonomy): Eukaryota > Metazoa > Arthropoda > Insecta > Trichoptera > Limnephilidae > Limnephilus > Limnephilus rhombicus. The sequence goes on from CAKMYE020000009.1 coordinate 1,777,347, forward strand.
ACTTGAGAGAGAGAATGAGTCACAGAAAAGTTGTAAAGATACACGGGCAAAAGGTGGATATGATAAGGTTTGCTGACGATATTGCTATGGTTGCTGAAAGCGAAGAAGAACTGCAAGAGGCCTTAACAATCATGCAAAGCATTCTTCAAAACAATTACAACATGAAGATAAATAAAGACGAAACAAAGCTGCTGACTGTAGGCCGAACGCAACATCAGATGAGAGTAGAGATGTCAGGAGTTCCACTAAAGAACACCAAGGAGTTTGTCTACCTCGGGAGCAAAATAACATGGGACGGTCGGTCTAAGAGCGAGGTCGACAGCCGTATACACCAGGCTAGGCTTGCATTCAATAAAAGGTTGAAAATAATAGAATCGAATAATATAGACCTAAAACTGAGAATACTCCTTATCAAGACCTATGTATGGAGTATCTTGATGTACGGCTGCGAAACATGGTGCCTATCCGAAAGAAATAAACGGAGACTAGAGGCTTTTGAGATGTGGTCCTATAGAAGACTATTAGGAATTTCCTGGAGAGACCACATCACAAATGAGGAGGTTCTACAAAGAATCGAAGGAGGAAGGCACCTGCTCAGGACCTTGTCCGAAAGGCGCACAAGATGGATCGGCCATACGCTAGGGGACGCCCACGCCGAGAGTACCTGGAGGACCTGCTGGTGGACGTGCGCTGCTCATCATATGCAGACTTCAATAGAGCCGCACAAGACAGGGAAGAGTGGAAGAAACGTATAGATGAAATTGCTGCAAACCAATCCCACGATTGAAACCAGAGAGAGAGATATATCACGTAAATATCCTCATTGTTTAACATAATTTTCATCATATGTTTCAACTGATTTTACAGTACGCGCCAAACATAAATGCCGACCTGAACTTACTGACTTTAAAATGACCGTAAGCAACGTAAAACATAGTGCGACAGAGAAAGGCGTGGGCGGGGAGGTAAATTCGCCTATTGCGACGATTTCTGTATCAACGTCAGGTCGGTGTTGAAAATTGGCGTGTGCCATAACTGTTGTTTACACTATTGTCTTACTTAAATACGTAAAAAAGGGTAATCACTAAAATGTTTTTTTTTTTAATAAACATTTTTAATAAAGTTTTTTGAATTGAACATTACGAGCATGAAATAAAAGTTCACTCTAAGTTTCTAAGGTTTTTCAGCTTCAGATTTCAGCTTTATAGTAGCTAAAGAAATATATAATTAGAAGATAAATCAGAGAATACTCGGAGCAGGTGGATGAATTCGTGTATTTGGGAAGTATGTTTACGAGAGATGGGAAGGCTGATAGAGATATTTAAAAAAGGGAGAATGCAGGTAACTCTATTAATGGAGGACTGAACGCCTTTGGCGCCAATAAAAAACTGTCCAAAGAAGCGAAGGTAGCCATCCATAATGGAGTACTGATACCTACCCTGATGTATGGCAGTGAGGTATGGAACTGGCAGAGGAAGGATGAAAGTAGACTGAACGCTGTAGAACTGAGATCCCTGAGGCGTATGTGTGGCAAGACCATGTACGATCCTGTGAGAAACGTGGAGATCCGCAAAGAATGCAATGCTGATGTAAGCGTAATAAGTAAGATTAAGAAAGGAACGCTCAGATGGTTTGGACATGTGAGCGAATGAACGAGGAAAGGAGTGTAAGGAGAATATATAACGCAAATGTGAATGGTAGAAGAAGCCGGGGACGCTCGAGAAAGACATGGCACGACCAAGTGAATCAGATACTTGAGTCGGGCCATGTCAAGAGTCAGAATAATAGAAGAGCATGTATGAGACAATGTATGAATGTGAACGATGCAAGGAGTGTGTGACAAGACCGAGTTGTTTGGCGGACCGTCCTCTCTGCCGACCCCTGCGGGGAAACGGCGTGATGGTTAGTTAGTTGGATACATTATAATTTAAGATGAATATATACGTGAAATCCTATTTAGATACTATTTTGATTAATCTTTACGACAAATCGGCTTACAGTATGAACATAAAAAATATTCTACGGATAAATCAAAGCTTTTCTATGTATTGGAATTACAATAAAATTATTATTTACGTAACAAAAAATATAAGCGAAAACCACCAAAAAAATTTTTTTTTTCATGACTTAACTATACAAGAAACAATTTTTTAAAAATACCCCTTTATGGCAAAGGCTATTTTTGAGGTTTTCCGTGTTCTAACTTTTTTTCGTTCTTATAAAACTATTAAGAAGAGGTACAGCTAAATTTCACGCTAATAGCCAAATAACTAAAAATCCAATCGTCAAAGTCGACATGGCAACAAAGATGGAAAAAACCATATAATTTGAAAAAATCCTTGTAAACTACCCATCTCCCTCTACCCCATATGTTATCTATATAAACTCTAGATTAAGAATAATTTGTATCAGTTTGAAGATGACTTTAACAAGCTGAAACCGGTTATTGTAAAAAATAAGTTAAGTGGAAATTATAATTTATTATATTACAATAAATTGTCATTTGAAGCTGTTAATCATCAAAAAGCAGCTTTATAGAAGTATGAATAATTTTTACTATGCCAGTTATATACGTATTATGTACATAGATTTTTCAACATAATACAAGATTCACTCAAAATGAAGGATTGGTGGTTCCGAAATGTACCAATAAATACGGTGAAAGGACCCTAAACTATATTGTACCCAAAATATTCAATAAACTACCAATGACTATCAAAAATAATAACGTTTTTAATGGTAAAGTCAAATATAATCTAAGGAAATGGCTATTAGATAGGGATGATTTATATTGATGCCCTACCGAAGTCCTTGTATTCTTTATTGAAACTCACATTGAAGGAATTGGTAAATTCATTACAATTTTTGTAATACCTAATGTATATGAAACTTTTAATTTACCTGTGATTATATTTCATTTGTTCATACTAAATCCATTTGTACTTTTTTATTACATCAAAACATACTATTTTTTTATTATATCATATCATACTAAATCCCTTTGTACTCTTTTATTATTTAAGGCTTCTAGTGCTACTTACATGTATATACTATTTCCGTAATTTAAATAATCTATTTAATTGATATTTAGCATCAAAATTATAAAATTATATGTATACAATGTTTGAAAATGTACCAATGTTGTCATTATGTATCTGCTGACAAACTACATAAGTAGTTTAGCGGGTTTAAATGTAAATAAAAAAATAAATAAAAATAAAAATAAAAAAAACACTTTCATTTTTTCATACCATTTGGGCACTGTCAGCCTGAGCGTTGTAATGTTCATATTGTTAAGATTAATAGATATAAAAAAGTTGTCTTGTTTTAAAAGTGCAACTTGCTCCATCTTCAAACGCCGTGTTGTTAAAAATCTTATCAAGTATTAAAAATCTAAAAGGCAATAACACGTACGTCGGTTCAAATTAATTTATTCACGAAGAACCAATTAACAGTGTGGCCACTTTCAAATTCACCAAGAACTGGTTCAAATCAAACCATTATTAGGTACGCATTGCTCGATTTGTTCTCGGAGTCGAACCTGCTGCGCTGCTGACCGAGCGATGGGCGTGATCAAGCCCACTCAGTTTTCGGCGAGAATAACCTTCATACATTATTCATAAGAAAAAAATCTAGCCGTACAATTAACAATTCGATTTACATGTAATGTTTAAGATTTACACAACCAAAGAGGAGGAAGTGATCTAGTTTTTAATCATCTTTTTGAACACACTGTAGTTACCTACACTCCATTTCAATTCTCTTCTGTGTGGTTCTAACGATTTTATTTTAAACATGTTTTGTAACTTTCATTGGTAACCGGACAAATCAAAGCAGTGATAAACCTATGAAAAATGATATTTATAAAGTCATAAAAAATGATAAAAAAACAACATTCACTTTGGGAGGCGGGTACGGGAAACACTTATTGGATAGCCAACACCCCTGCCATAGGTCGCCCCAAGTGGTTCGCTACGTTTGGTGACGTAGCAGGATTGTCTAGGTGTTGGCGGCGGATGTGTTTGCCCACCTACTGCGTGGCAGGCATAAATCGAGAAAGACTGGTTGAGGGAGATCTTTTGACCTCTCCAGCGGGATTCTCTCGACCCATCGGCTTGCACTGCAGTGGGAGGGATGGTTTCATACTTCCGTCACTCCTGCAAACATTTACCTTCAGATTCCAACCCACCCCTAACACCTTTTACCCTCCCAGAACTTTCTCCCCTTCCTTTCCATAAAATGCCCCGAGGGATTTTTTTCCTCGGAGCCTCCTGTGTAGAGCTAATTTAACTTAACGTTAACTAGATTAGGTTAGGTTTTTATGATATTTTTTTGCAATGACTTTATATCACTTTTCAAAAGTGTTTTGAACGTCGTGGAACCCTTTTATTAAACTGTGGAAATCAAATCGTGTAGTGAATATCTAGGTATTTCCGCAACCTTTCTCTTCGCCATCCCATCCCTCACCAATTCATAACATACCCCAAATGGAAATCCCGTATTTCCACTTATTTCGACGAATTATTTTGGCACAAAACTTTTTTTCAACACAGAATTTTAAGAATATCTAATATAATATGTACCTACGAGTATTATCATGTATGATTTCAGATTTTCACGGCCAAAAATATTATCACACAACAAAATTTATTTATTTAACACCCCAACCCAAAACAACTAACGAAAATGTATTATCATGTTCAAATTTTAGGCGATTCGTAATTGAAAACGTCGTGTAGTATTATTTTGTTTTCACTACGTATCGACATAATAATCATGATGTACTTAACCTAATATACAATACTGCCGCCATGGATGGAACCATATTGTCCTCCTTGAGAGTCTCGAGTTATGTTAGGAGTTAGTCTGATACTGTATTTTTACTTACGACGGCTGAATAAGAATTTATCTAAAACATGCAAATACCTCGGCACAGGTTCTCCTAGTGAGGCGTTCACAAAGCACTTCTACTAACCTATTGCGACACTAAAAAGGGACAAACATATACATCTATAGGATTTAGCCTGCGAGAGAATGAGATAGAATAAGCGGTTTCCTCTTTGTGTGGTGCTTCTAGCTTCCCCACTCTTGTCTACTTTAGGTTACTGAAGATTTCACTTCCGCCTGTGAAATGCACACTTGTAATTTTTTTACTTACAGTCACTGATTATTAACATTTTTTTTAATATTACTGGAACTAACTATCTACCTAAACTATAATCATCTATAAAAGATATGCACTATAATAGAAAAATAAATAAATAATAAATACGTACACTTGCGTTAACAATATTGCCATTACTACTCATTGGTATGTTACATTCATTAATTTATTACAGTCATTCGCTATCCACCAAAGCACGAATACAGAGTTGACATATTTATAGGTATCTAGTATCTACCTACCGTACATTGATAAATTAATAAATATATAAAAATAAAATCCAAGTAAAAAAAAGGCTGTATCTAAAATACAAGAGATAAACTGTTTATTTTTAATAATAAAGCAGATAACACAAAATTATTACATTTATACTATCACTCAATATTAAAAATATTTGAATGCATTTGAATATTTAATTGAAATTTCAACGGCAACAATGTTTTTTTGATTTCTGCATATCCGTATCGTGCATATTCATGTTTATTGTAAGCAAAAAAGCTCCAATCAAGTTTTTACCGATATTGAACGCTCGTGTTATTGGGAATTATTATTTGAACACGTTTGTGTGTTTATTGCTCATGGCATGCTCCGTGGCATTAAACAATTATTAAAATAAATTAAAGTAAATATAAAGGTGTGAACAACATACTTGTTTTTTCTTGATACGTGGAACTGTCAGCGTCAGTAAAGAACCATATCTGAAACAAACAAAATAAACCGATTAAAATGGGTAATATAGTCAAATAATCAAGGGGGATGAAATTGATAGGAAGGTACATGAATGCAAATCAGGTTAAGGCCCGGTAGTAAGCAATCGAAAAGAAAAAAAATGGGAGATATGTACAGTACATAAATACGAATGCTAAACGAAAATTGTGAAAATGTTTAATAAAACACGACTCGTTTAAAATAGAGCAAAAATCTCTAGGCAAAGTTCTTAAATAGCATTTGAAGAAACACAGATGTTCTTTTTTCTATTTGACTTGTAAAATAACAGAAAAAAGTGTTTATAATAATTTTCGGAGCTTACTTGGCGATTTTTTTCTATGGAGGAAATTTCATATAATTACCGTTTCGGCGTAGCAAAAGTGTTATATCTTCAAAAATAACATTTTTTTTTTAAACTTAAATTGTTCAAGAGAAATAAGTTATAAAAAGATATAATGCAGAGACTTAAATCCGGGTACTAAAACTAGTACCGCATACAACTATAATTATTTGAAAGATGTTGTTTACTTCGTAAGCAAATAAACGAATTGGTTTTACCCCTGTCAAAGAGAATCTCTACATACGAAAGTGCATATTGAAGCACAGCTCGTGATGCAACATAGTACAAAGCATTTGATTCAAACATGTTTTCCAAACAATTCTGAAAATTTTCCGACAAAACGTTACCCGTTCTTGGCTAGGACATAATTGCGTGAAGCTCCAAACATAGCTTTGTTACGAGTAGCTTCAGAATTTCGGGCAAGTACGAGAAATTTAATCAGAGGTAAATAGTTTCCTGACCATAAGGATTCCTGGAATATTTGCCTAATAAAACGCTCCGTCAAAATAGCTTCATGCAGTGGTGGATTGCAGGGGGCGGCTATAAAACCCAGAGATCGGTGGACATAATAGTGCAGTCTGGATAGAAGTGCACAGAACCGCATAGAAATGCATTATCCTGTTCAGCAAAGTATAGAATACGACATCTGAGGGGCAAAGAAAAGTCCAATTTGGGAATTTGACTATTGAGGTGCGCAATTTAAGCAATGGAATCAATTCACAATAGCGTCCGTCGACCACTTCGCGGCGCGCGGCCCGTTTAATAATATTTAAATACCTATGAAACAATATAATATTTAAATCGTTTACAGAACACATTATTCATTGAAATAATTTAACAGTAAAATAAACGGAAATTAAAAATGTATGGTGTCATTAAAAATCGTAGGATGCAAGGCCAAAGATAAGGAATGAAGAATCAATTCCTTTTGAAATTGAGAATTAGATTGAGTGTGTCACAAGATTGAATTTATTCATTTAATTCGGTCATTCAATTTTGCCCACGTCTAGTGCTTACTGTGTATAGTGTCAATAGTGTGTATGTTCTCTGTAGTCTGTTCAGCCTGACATCGGCATTAACGGTGCCAAAATTAACAAATCATCCCCACTGAACCGACTATACGCAATATTTCAATATAGTGTTCGGTTGGAAGGGAATTAGTTCACAGCTGATACAAATACAACCGTATAAGCGGATTCACGTTGGCGGGGATTTGGCGCAGAATTGATTAAAATCCAACTAATAACCACGTGACAGTTCATTTGCAGAGATATCAAAAAGCCGCAATGCCGCTGCTGATCACCATTAAATTACGCTGCTTAATTCGCATTTATTAAGAGATAATTCTCAGGTAATAATATTAAATTACCTCAAAGCAGAACGGGTGGAAGTATACGCTCTTCTGGAAAAAGATTAATGAATTGTAGTCACTTGACTACCAAACATCATATTCGGGCACACAATGTCAAAAACTTTTCAGCCAAAATAAAATGAGTGGTCTATTCAAAATAATGTGCTCATTTCTAACGTAATACTTTGCCCTTCAGGCTTATTATTTTTACATGAAACAACTTAACGTGAGCTAACGGTAATGTTTATAATACATTTGCAATATAATATATGTGTGTGTATGTGTTTTTTTTATTTATTCTTTTAGTAAGTAGTTTTATTTAGACAAAACGTAAGGTGAGCCATTTTTAAAACTTTTCAAATTTCCATTCAAATTCTTTGTATTTGAAAAATTATATTAAAGCGTATTTCATCACCTTTCAAAAACAGTTTTTATTTTTCGGATGCGTTCAGAAATATACCGTTTATTTATTATTAAAACCACAGACATGTTGGGAAATCGATTGAAATTCATAGATATCTGTGAGAATTGTGAACGTTTGAACTGATGCATGATATGGATTTATTAACGTCTAAAATAACCATGATGTAGGTAGTACCTACTTAATGATACATTTTGATGACAATCACTGTGGTAGGGAAATAAAATTCTCCGTTGAGCCTCCCGAGATCGTCGGTTCAATTTCTGACTAACAAACAACAAAAATAAACGATGAATTAATTCACTGACGAGTTTCCACAAACAATTAATTAAATTATAGTAGTATCTTGCTGGTGAGAGTTTAGCTATTATGTTTTAGTTAATTTATATATTTTGATGGAATTGAGTTCCAACTTTCCGATGCCAGCGGAATTTGGCATTCCCATTGTTAGGCTAGAAAGGTAGCACTAGGTGCCTGGCAATAAGATGCATCTCCCTAAGGGAACGTACCCATACTACGTGACACGTTCAAGGGGGGGGTTTTCAAAATACTACGCTTGGTACAAATGAGCGGCGGGGGGCTTAGGTTTTTGGTCACCGGGGGAGGGGGTTAAAAATTGCAAAAAGTTGGTCACGTAGTATGGGTACGTTTCCTAACCCCCACCTTTTTTGTCATATTATTTAATAGCTTTTGCCCCGGCTTCGCCCCCCCCCCCGCATAAAATTATAGCGCACGTCAAACAATTGCTTAGCAACGCTTTGTTTTTCGCGTGGACAATAAACGTATAATAAATAATTTCATAACGCCAGAGATTACCAATATATTAAGCCTAAAGTACTCGCAAATAATGTAGCTTTCTATTAGTGAAAGAATTTTTAAAATCCATTCAGTAGTTTTTGCGTGAAAGAGTAACAAACATACATACATCCATACAAACTTTCGCCTTTATAATATTAATTAACAAACGTTCAAATTAGTATAAGCTTTCCCTGAAGAAGGAACGTTTGTTTCGAAACCGGTAGGATATACGCATTATATAAGTGGTTTATACAAAGTTGTATTATTTCATTTTTCTATAATGGATAACCACAAAGTGATAGCTACATTCAAAAATATACTTAATATTAATAGGATTTATCACACGCCCTAGTGGCTTTTCTTACACAAGCTATTTGTATCAAAGTAAATACTTAAAAATAAAACAATAAATAAAAACATAAAGATAATGACAAAAAAGGGTGCACAAAAACACAAAACAAAATACATAGATAATAATGTAAACAGAAACTTAGAATCCTCACGCATATAATTGAATTGAAAAGATTCTACAAAAATATAGTTAAAGCACAATAAAATTCATAATAATTGAAGATATTTCATTAACAACACAAGCATTAAATTTTAGGCAGCATCGCGTTCATTGGTCAAAATATTGTACAAATATTTTCGTATCGGTGATCAATGAACCGATGTATGCAATTTTTAGCCATAAGTTGTTTATAATTGTTTGCCTAGCTTGAATTTTTTTAGATTTTAGAAATGTATTATAAGTTTGTACAGCGCCCTTGAGGTGATTTTTCACAAAAACGGCGCTATATAAATCATCCAAATATTATTATTATTATTATTATTAACACCATTAGATAATAAATAAAACGAAGGTGTTTTTGAAGAAGAAGACAACACTGATAATCTAAACGAAAATATGAAAGAGAAAAAGACACAGAAAAATAAATGGATAACGGTCGCAACTGAACTCATAACCTCTCGTCTTACCGGGACAAACGCCTTACCAATTCGGCTACCGCCTCCTCTTATTGGAACATCATATTTGACAATCTCGTATTTCAAATTTCAGAATTAACAATATTATCTTCGACTCATTTTTTTTTCAGATTATTATTGGCAACTACCTATTTTCACTGGAAACAATTATTGTTCGAAGAACTGGTTTTGTAACCGAGATATGTCTCGGATAAATATATCCGATTTTATTTACATGGAACACTTAATGGCCTCTATTGAATTTGTAAGGCGTTTTTCCCGGTCAGACGAGAGATTCTGGGTTCGAGTCCCACTTGCGACCGTTATCTTTTTATTTTTCTGTGTCTTTTTCTCTTACATATTTTCGTTTAGATAATTAGTTTTATCTTATTATTCGATGATATATTACATTGATGGGGAATAATCCTAAATAGTTATAAAAAGGGAGTTGTTCTGATGAAAATTTAAGGTTTTTTTTTCTACGGAAATAAAAAGATTAGGTAAGTTGCGAGTCTACTAAACTCCTCTTCTTAGTACTAAGGTGAACCCAATTCCTTCAGCAAAAAAAGGAAAAAATAATTGGCATCCTGGACAAGGCCCAAAGCCAGGGTCCTGCATAAATAACACGAAAAGCCAGGTTAGCCACGCGTGATCCGCCTCCAAACAAGGAAGTCAATATTTACCAATAGAACGATAAACCGTGAACGGAGTTAGATAAGAAATAACCACAATGGAATGAAACCGTTTCTTTTCTACGAACTTGATAAGAGAGCAGTGTTATCCGATAAACCTTTAAAAGTGTAAACAGTTCATTGTGGACATACCTTTGACTCACATTATGTAGGTGGAGGTGATGGATTGGACCACGCTGGTAACCATAACCACGTTTGATCACGCTCGGAATGAGGTTTTTCGAAATAATTTCTTTGACGTTATGACATTACATCCAGTGTCATTGCTAGGGGGGGGGGCGGTGGGGGCGGTCCGCATGGCCACCCGATGGGGGGAGACACCCGACCGTAAAAAAAAATTACGAAGGTAGAATATTGCCACAAAAATATTTTACACATGAACACAGTCTGTTATTTATATTTTCATAGCTCTATGGCTCGGTCGGTCGGGGATTCCCCAAATATTCTATTGTTTTATTTTTTTTCACGTGAACTCAGTTGTTATTCTGTTAGTATTTTTAAAAGTGTTAAAAGACATCATTCAAAAAACAAGGTAAGTGGATTGGATAGTTAATTTTTTTGTAATTAACGATAATTGATAAACGCAAAACCCGAATACAAAAAATAGCAGAATCGATCGATAACTGACTGAAAAATTATCAATTATATTATCTGTATGTTTTTTTCTGTACTTCATTGTAGCTAGTAACGTTTATATTTTTTATGAAGTCGAAATGCGTTTTGAATTTCTCAAATTAAACTTTAATGGGGGGGGGGGGGGGTGGCCGCGCACTATCTTGGGTGACACCACGTTATCTGCACCGGGTGCCACCAATGCTACTAGTAGCTAAGCCACTGATTACATCCAGATACGTTAGTCACTAAACGCAGTAACCCAAGAAAGTAACCACGTGAAAAGATCATCGGAAATACACCGCTTCAAACAACATTGTAACTTTTTTGCAACATTAGACCTCACTTAACCAAGAAGTCTACAGAGATATTTACCTTTAAGCGCCAGGGTATACCCGGAATTTCGACAGCAAGGCGATTTTTTAAACAATGGCAACACATACCCAAGTTAACAGTCTATGTAAACACTAACTAAATAGCGCAATGTCAGGATGGTCGAACATTATATCTTAATGTAAGTCTTAACGAGACCCTAATAATCTACAGAAGAATGCTGAATGTAGAACAGTCCTCTTCCACACCAAAAACCTATGTATTTAAACATTTCTCTACGCAGCCTTCACTAAACTAAAAATCTATGAAATTGGAGAACGTACATATTTAGTATGTTTATTTTTGTCTAGCCTGTTGAAAATGAAACAGTAAACGGACGCATTCAAGCGTCGTAAAAAAACAAAAAGTCCAAAAGCGAAATCACTGACTGGGCATAACTCGTATAAATTTAACAAATAGCGGCCAAATCGGCGAGGGACATGCGGTCAGCTTAGCCGTGTTGGGAAAAAGGCGAAAATGATTTAATAACTCTCCGGTTCGATGGGCAAACATCGAACCGGCCACCGCAAAACGCATCGCCGACCGAATGCATCCGATAGCGTTAATCGAGCGTGAAGGCGAAACCGCGGCCCGGCTATTTATAAACGATGGTCACTTGACTGTGAAGGAAAACCGATAGATGTCGTGTGGTGTATGATTTGTTAATAATGCTATTTATCTCGGTGGGCATTTCGTTAGGGCATTAAAAGTTGGGTAAAAACAGGAAACTCGGGTAATGGAAGGCTGAATGTTGTAGTTGCTAATTAAAAAATGTTAAAGGAAGTGATACTAACAGTTCATAATGGATTAAACTGATAACAATCTTTAGGCAAACAGCTAAAACTTAGAGGTGTTCCATCCACTCTACCCACCCTAGCGGTGAACTTGTTTGATGGGTAGCTAGTTTTTTTAATTCAAATTATTAATTTATTGTAGATACAAATCGTGCGGAATCGTAAAAACTAAGCTATTAGAGGTTATTCGGAAATAGAATTTTGAGTAGGGAGATGTAAGAACTATCGGGAAACATAGTAAAAAAAATACTGATGACAGAGCGGAATATTTGAGAAATTCGTGACAAAATATTTGCGGTACAAGTTAAAATAATATTGGAGGAAAAATACAATCAGGGGCAAAAACATTTTTTACAAAGGCGCAAAAAATAATGTTATAAGCCAACCATGAACAGTTTTCAGTTCGTCGTTTGTAATTAATATTAAGTAAAGGAAAAAGATTAAAGGATTAACGTATTTAGTCCGTATTTAAATACAGCAACATTTTAATAATAGACATCAAGTGAACATAAAACCCTAAATTGTATTGCAAAAATGAAAAATTATATATGCAGTTCACACGCGGTAGAAGTGAAACTTTCAGAAAACTAAAGTAGACAAGAGTGGGGAGGCTACAAAGCACCGCAAAAAGAGGAGACCGATCAGACTATCTCATTCTCTCGCAGGCTAAATTCTGTAGTTGTATGTGTTTGTCTCTTTTTAGTGTCGCTATTTTTCGTGCAACAAAGATGTTCCCATGGTGAAACGAATTTATCGCTTTGTAACTGGTTCTATTTTGAAAATGCTTTCTTTTGACAGTGCGCTTCTGCGAGGTGAATATTGGAAAATAAGGATAAGAAAGTGCATCTATAATTTCTACATAAACGAGCTAACTAGTTAAAGAAATAATAGGTATCATTCCAAAAGATAATCCTAAAACCAGCTACTTTAATAAATTTTCCTAAAAATGCGTAAAGATGTCTGAATGTTAAATTTGTGAGAAGAGAAAGGTTTCCTCTGTTAGCCCAGAAATACGACCAAGGAGTCTGAATAAATAAGGCTTACCGAAATTTTATTCCTTTAAAAATACTTTTACAAAGTCTGCGTAAAATACGAAAATAAGAAGTACTCTCTCAACATGTTGATCCGTATTTGGGCAGTAAAAGTTGGTAAATAATGTATATATTTCTAAAAAGGGTTGGGTTAGGTTAGCTTGGAACCCGCTGTGGAAAAGCCTACATCAAAGGAAATAGTTATAATAAAATATATAAAATTTTGGAAACTTGGCAGTTTTTTAACTTTGGAAACAGTTTAAGAAATATTTAGACGCTATTTAAGATTAAAAATGACAATACTTACTACCATGTCTGACCGTTGTGTTTGGTGAAAAGAGTGACGATAATGACGATTATTCGCTTACACCAACATTTTAACATCCAATATATAATGTTGCGTATACATTTGGAAACCGAAACGCGAGCCGAACCACGATTTAGGGAAATTCCCATAATTCACGGTTCGACCAACAGGTTCAGCTTGCATGTGTATACGCAGCCTTAGGTTAAAAGGGAGATGGGTGACATTTCACAAAAGCGCGGCGTGGGAATTAAGTGTTATTATTATTATAATAATTAAGGAATTTATTCAACTTGAAATAATATGCATAGATAATCATAAATCCAAAATCTACGTACGGTTCAAGAGCCCATTTAAAGTCCCCAGTGACAACCATAGCAATAAAACGACTACGTGGTCTAGCGGCACGCGACCTACACGCACGCACTTAAACACGGTTCGAACCCCATGCAAGATACAAGTCTCATTCACAACACAGCCCATAAAGTATACCCAAAGCAACCCCTCCAGGTCTCCATTGAAATTGTTTGTTATTTTTATAGCATCTAAGTGGTATAATTGTAACAATTCGGTGGTGAAAGAAATAACAAATGACGCTGGAGTGGAATAAGGGTTGGGTTTTGGATATTATGGATGGAAGGATGATTTGAATTGAAAAGAACAATAAAGGAAAGAAAAATTGGTAGAGAAATTTATGAACAAAGCAATATTTTAATCTGACAAGTTGTCGCGCTAACTGCTGAAGTGGTCACGTCGCTGAACCAATTCATGTAATAAACAGAAGTCAACATAATATTATGCTTTGTAAGCAGTTTAAACTATTTCAAAAATACGTACAGATGTATTATGCCGGAAAAGCATACAGTCAAAATTTCGAATAACTGCATCATTGTCAATTGTCACCCAGAAAATATTAATATTTTGGGAAGAAATTTAACAAGGAAATGGATATCGAGGCAAACCCTTGTGCCAATGGAACCACGTAACGACTAATGCAACAAACACTACTCGTTTGGAAAGCGGGTATGGGTACCGCCGCCCCGGGAACCATTTATTAACCGACAACCACCATCCCCCCATAATTTATCTCAAGTAATTCGCTACGTTTGTCGGCTTAGCAAGGATTCCCCGGTTCATGGGGTGAGGTTTGTCTAGGTCTTGGTGGCGAATGCGATTGCCCACCAATGCGATCGGGAGAGCCTGGCTGAGGGAGACCTGATATATTCTAGACCTCTCCAGCCGGACTCCCTCGGTCCATCGCCTTAAAACGTACTGGGAGGGATGGATTCATACGTTCGTTATTTCTGGTCAGATTCTTACCAACCCCTCATACCTCTTTCCTTCCCAGAACTTCCTTTCCCTAAAAAAGACCTTCCACACAGCATCCCCAAAGATGACATTGGCCCTTAGGGATTTTTTTTCTTCAGGGTCTCCTGTGTGGAGCTATTGTAAAAAAAACCTTACCGACTATCCCTCTGAGGTTAGTAGGTATTATATAATTTGGTAAATATTAATATAAACATTATCAGGATGCAAAATTGTAAGATACAGACCAATAAACTCTCTTCATATCCTCGAAACCACCAAATTTAAGGGCCCGTAACCCGGATTTCTACCGATTTATTACATATTTCCCCTAAACACGGTAAGTTTTAAAGCTCTTAAAAAAATATATGTTATTCTTGAAGATAACATCTAGACTTTGCCCGCGCCGAAACACAAATTATATAAAATTCCCTCGATAGAAAAAAATCGCAAGGTATGCTCAAAAAATTATTATAAACACGTATGTTTCAGTTATTTTACAAGTTATATGTATGAAAAAATTCACAGTGTTTCTTTAAATGCTGTTTAAGATAAGGCCCGCGAGATTTTTGCTCTATTTTAAACGAGTCGTGTTTTATTAAACATTTTCGCATCGATTTTGTCGCTGTAAATGTTAGCGCTCTCCTCTAACATTCGTAATTTCGTATCTCTTCATCTTCTTCTTTTCGAACCCGGTTCCAGAGCCTTAATGAGGTGTCCTAATTCATCTGCTAGAGTTATTCCAAACTCCCGCTTCATTACTTATCATCGAAAACTGAATTATAATAATACTGTAAGGGATGGAGAACTGGACCAGTGCCAAATGGCATCGTTCGGGTGCCATAAATTCATTGATGGGATTATACGTATAGCCGGGCGGGAATAGCGGGCCCACCTAGGGCCAGCTTCCCCAATGGTCTCGCGCAGCCCCCGTGGAAAATATCACACGATGTGACCTCAGAGTTTTGAAACCAGCAAGTGACGGTTGGCGTGAGCCCAACGTTCTGATCGTACCTACCCTTAAATAGTGAAAGAAATATCAATTAAATGATCTACTGAAATCTAAGGCATTTCATCAGGTTTTCCAAACGGAGAAAAAAATTGCTATTATTAATGTTTTAATTATTTATTCAACAACCAGAGGTATGTTACATGTATATAGTGCAATTTTAACATGACAAATAATTGTTAAAGATAAATATTTTGTATTTTAAAAGCTTTATTCATTTTTGTATCATATAATTGACAACTTTTTTAAAATGAAAGACATACATTCCCGGTCACGAATAACTCAACAATATTTGAAAACCTCCTACTACCACCACACTAAGCGGAAAATGTTGCTTGTGTCGTGATAGTAGAGGACCTAGCCAGCCGAGGAATCGAACACGTGACGCTCGGGTGGGACCCAAACTATTTGTATACCTTTTCGTTATTTGTTTTTGGGGTGTTATGCCGTGTTGCGCTACCTCCTTCTTTAGCCAACGTTTCGGACAGCTTTGCAGTGACCATGTGTAGACATCTACCGGATCTGCCCTGATGATACATCTACCGCATCTGCCCTGATGATGGACACAGCAACGCTGTCCGAAACGTTGGCTAAAGAAGGAGGTAGCAGCGCAACACGGTGTAACACCCCAAAAACAAATAACGAAAATACTTTTGGCCGTGAAATCTTAAAACGTATCTATTTGTATACCTTTCGTATTCTAGTAAATAATTGGCGCGTGCTTTTTATCAGTGATGATCATCATCAACCTTTTTAGCAGGAGTGGTGGTGTCGCACCCCTATTTGTATTTACAAAAACGGTAATTTTTAAATAAAACTATCATAGGCAGAGTTGCCAGGTGTTCGGTATTGTACCGAACCGTTAGGTATTTTAGCAACTTGTTCGGTATGACAAAAATACCGAAGTATGAGCGGTTCGGTATTAGGTACTATCAGATTTGACGCAATCGGCAATCGATGTTGCGTAGCATCCTTACTTAGTTTTGCCGATTCGTACACGCGCTCACTGTTTTCGAGCCATTTCGAGGATTAGTGTTACACATCAGGTGACTTACGTACTTGTGCTTGATTTTTTTTTGGATTTGATTTTTCGAATAATTTAACTGCTTACATTGTTTCAAAGTCCGACAACCCCCCCCCCCCCCCCCCTTTCCGACGCGGATTTTGATTTGCCAAGGTACCACCGAAATCTAGGGAAATTTCACCTCGAAAATTTTTTTTTGCTCGCTGTTCGGTATTTATTTGGAAAAGACCTGGCAACCCTGATCATAGGATGTAAAAAATAATGCGCCGCAGGCGTAAATTTAATATCTCCAAGGGGAAACCAATTAACGCTGTCGATTTTTATCATTTGGAGAATTAAACAAAATTTAGTCAACAAAACCTTTGGTATTTCATGAAATCTTTAAAATGCATCTAACATCTTAGTCAACAAGAAAAGGGCGGCGCTCCAAAGATGATTTTTTTTCTACACTTTAACGTCGATCAACGAAATATTGTCTTTATAAGAATATGTAAGAACAATCTTATAATTTTGAGTTGCTGATTCACTGATAAATAAAGAATTCTTTCACACAAATAAATTTTCTGAAAAATCTTATGAACTATCTCAGTTTATGATAATTTATTGTTTAGGTTGTGGCCGTGCTTTGTAAAATGCCCTGAGATGGTATTTTATAAAACTGGAACTATTATAAGGAAATTAGGTTATGTACTTCAAATTATCTATATTGTTATAAAACTTTGCCATTTTTAACAATGACTATTTTAAAAATTCATTCCAAATTTACAGAGTTGGCAGTGAAGGGTAGGATAGCAATATAGTTATAGTTAGACATAACTATAACTAAACTTGTATCCTCTTTATAACAGAATCGAGTAGCCTCAATACTCCGAACACGAGGACATTTTTACTGAGTCGTGCATTTTAATATGACGTCGAAACAGACAGAAAAATAATAATTGTGAAAAATACTAATATGTATAGTTGCAGCAAATTTTCATTGCAACGTCTTTTGTGGTTACAATAATTGTTTTAGACTGCAGACAGTTTTCTTACTACTGCGGGCATTTGCACAACGAGTTGCAAGACTCGCCGTTTATTAGCGACGGCAAAAAAGCCTTTTTTAATTGCGGCTTCTTAAGCGATAAAAGAAAAATACTAAAAGATGAGGCAAATACTAACAAAATGCACAAACATAAAAGCTTTTTCAAGTGACGAATATTTTCCAGAAGTGAGTGGTGTCAATTTGTGGACGTGCAAGCGCCCTTGCAGTGTTTCACAGAAATGGTGCTGAACTAAAAATGTTTATTATTATTATGCAATTTTAAACGCGCGTTTAGAAAATAATAAAGTGGAAATCTAGTTACTCACACTAAACGTATTTAAAAAGTAATAAAACTTTATGAACGTCTAATCAAACACTTAATTTCAAAATTGAATTTCTAGATCATCACAACTATCTTCAACTCGAAAATCCATTTCAACATGAGCTATTATGACCTGACACTTTGAAATACTACTTTTTATGTGAATACCGCACAAGTGTTCCAACTACTCGCGTCTGGAGCCAGTGAGACGATGGCATCCCCATGGATATGTTGTGAGGATGAAGGTGGTGGGGAAGGGAATGATATGGGGAAGAGGAAAGTGGGGAGATACCTGGCTATTCAGATCCGGTCACTAAACACGGCTGAAGTCATTACAAGCAACGCGCAACGTTTCAATTCTAAAAGGTGGCGATATTCACCAACTTCCACCATGGTACATAACTTCATATTGTCATTTAACTACATGAAAAAAAAACATTGTTGAAATCTGATGACAAAAAGAATAGCAGCAAACATTAACATCAATTTCAATTTGGGAGCCGGGTATGGGTTAGGGAGAGATTGGTTGATAGAGATTTTTTGACCTCTCCAGCAGGACTCTCTCGGAACACCTTGCACCGCATTAGAAAGGATGGATTCGTTCGTCCGTCACTCCTGGACACACTGACCTCCAGATTCCTACCCATCCCTTCTACATTTTTCCTACTCAAAACTTCCTCTCCTTCCTCCCCCTAAAAAGATCCTCCGAATCTGAGAAAGATCTGAGCGAAATATTTTCCTTAGGGCCTCCTGTGTGGAGCTAATTTAAACAAAAAAAATCCTGTAATTATCAAGATTTCGTTAATAAAACTATTCGGGACGAGTTTAAAACAAACAGAAAGTTGTTACCCACTACAAAATCGTTTACTTACTATTAAAATTCTAAAATTAATAATTTCTCCACGTAGGCGTAGGTACAGAAAAATATCTCGTAAATAGTAAAACGATAGGCACTTTAAAACAGAAAAAACGTAGATACCTACATAATTACTTCGCGCCTGACAATATGTACAGCACTTTTATAAAAATATTGTACGTTACCTATGTACTTCCCTTTAAAACAAGAAGCTCCAGGTATCAGGAGAGCAACAGTCAAAGGAGGAAACTAAGAACTAAGAAAACTTTCTTCCACTTCACTGACCACAGAGGGATTGTTCTACAGTCCACTTTAATGGAATTACCATTCTACAAAGAGTAGAAGACTCATGTTTGAAATCCCAGGAGAACATGAAGCAGAAGAGGTAGTACCTGCCTAACTTCTCCTGGAAAATGTATTCGTTAGAAATGTTCAGCAATACACCAGATTAAATGCAGCGTTCCTTGAAATAGTCGCTTTCCGTCTTTCTTGAAAATGCAATTTAATTAAGCACCTACCTATCTAATGAAAACTTCCGTGCAACCGAACATCTTTCCACTTAATGTGAAATGGTTCATTATTTTATAACTAGTTTTAAGATGAAGATATACGTGAAATGCTATTTAGATACTATTTTGATTAATCTTTACGACGAATTGGCTTACAGTACGAACATCAAAAAAATATGCTACGGATAAATCGAAGCTTTTTCTAGCTTTTCTATGTATTGGAATTACAATAAAATTATTATTTACGTAACAAAAAATATAAGCGTAAACCACCAAAAAAAAAAATGTTTTTTCATGACTTAACTATGAAGTAATTCAAGAAACTTTTTTTTTAAATACCCCTTTATGGCTAAGACTATTTTTGAGGTTTTCCATGTTCTAACTTTTTTTCGTTCTTATAAAATTATGCACAAAATAAATAAAAAAAACACTTTTTCGCTTACTAGCCTCGCGCAAAAAAGATGCTCGATTTTAAAATTTTGCAGGCATGAGATTCGAAAGATTTCTAGCGTTTATATTCCTCTTAATACTGAGCTTTTTCCGAAAAATGGATTAAGACAAATCAAAGAATTTATCTTGACTTGCTTTTTGACGGAAAAATGGTATAATTCAAAGCTTTGATAAAAATTACACCGTGCTGAAAATAATTTTCCGTAGGGCCTGGGTCATCTTTAGAGATGCAGTGTGGAGTGTCTTTTTAAGAAGGGAGGAAGTTCTGGGAAGGTAAAAGGTATGAAGGGTGGGTAAGAATCTAGTCTAGAATCTAGGGGGTTAGTGTGTTCACGAGTGATGGACGCATTAATCCATTCCTTCTGGTGCGGTGCAAGACGATTGGTTGAGTGAGACCATTTGGAGTGGTCAAAGGGTCTCCCTAAACCGGTCTCTCCTGATCTTGATCCTGGCATCCGCCGCCAAGACCTGGATACACCCGTAACCCGATGCCAAATGTAACAAACCACTTAGAGTGAACTATGGCAGAGTTGTTGGCTATCCAAAAATGGTTCCCGGCGGTATCCAACCCGCCTCCCAAACTAGACAATTCGCAGTAAATGACATCAGAGCTCTCCGTTACGAGTTTTTGACCAGCCAAACGCAAGACTTCCTTCATGTTTTATTTACAGTGGGGATTTTTTTGTTTTTCATGAATGATGTGGCATATACAGACCTAAATATCCATCAGGCAACTCTAAATAAACTAACCAATTATAATAAACATTGTAAAATTTCTAATAAAGTGAGTCTATCGGAAGTGACTTGCCAGGTAAGTGTTTTTTTTTTAAATACATACATATACAGATTAATAGAAAAACATATGCTTCTTAAAACTAATTACAATATATAAATTTCTTTTTAACGACACTACCCAATTCAAAAGAGAAAACATTTCTCGTGCTTGAATTTTGGAGAGTGCCATTGTAAAATGCGAATAGGTACAGAGAGTATGTTATTACAAGTACTTAAATTTAATAAAAAAAATATATATATATTTATTTTTAATATATATATTTTTTTTTTAAATTTAAGTACTTAAACTAAAAAAAACTAGAACATATCCTCTAAAAATATTTGATCAGCATATCAAATTGAAAGCACAGTACATACGCGCTATTTGTAGGCACAAAATTGTTACAACTTTATCCTATGTACCTACTTTTATAATACTGCCAGCCCATCCATTTCAAATACGTTTCTAAACCAATGCTATGTACCTACTACCTACTTATAATCTACCTATTGAGTAAATACAATAATATTATTTTTATTTCTGATAAATCTATGCCTGTATTATCTTATATTGTATCCTATTCCAATTAAACTCTTATTTACTTTTATGTCGACTTGTCTTCATGTATACATATATATACATGAAGACAAGTTTTGTTATTATTGTGATGATGAATTTAAAACTTATAATTAATGTCGGGTTGGTCTATTAGTTGTTTTATTTGGGATTTAAAAACTTTATAATTTTTTTCAGGCTTGATTTTATATGGGAGAGCATTGAAAAATTTTATACCTTGATAAGCATAGTGGTGTTGGGAAGCACTTGTTTTAAATTTTGGAATTTCTAAATTGCCCCGTGATCGTGGTCGGTTGTTTATGTTTGTGAATGTTGTTGTTGATGGATTGAAATGATCTTTATGAGTTTGTAATAATGAGTTCTTTTTGAATATTTTATTTAAACTGAGAACCCTAAAAGAGTCAAATAGCTTTGTTGTTGGAAATACAGACGGTTTTCGTAAGATGACTTTTAAAATCAACCTCTGTACCCTTTCTACAGGTAAGAGGTTAGTTTTGAAGGTCCCTCCCCATCCGATTATACCATATTGTAGAATAGATTGGGCAAGAGAGAAATAGTTAGTTTTAATCATACTGGATGATAAGATGTTTCTCAGTCTAATAAATATGTATGTAAGTTTTCATATTCTGGTCACTGTATTTTGGACTTGTTCTTTCCATTTTAAGTGTCTATCTACTGTGACACTCAGATATTTTATACTATTTTTACATGTTATTTGTAAACAAATTGCACTGTCGCATTCCTTATTGTATTCACATTGTGATGAATGGATTTTAATTAAAATACTGTTTTGGACATTTTTTTCTTTCAAAGAGAATGGGATAAAATATGTTTTCTCAGTATTTAGTGAGAGACAATTAAGGTCAAACCATGTTTTAAGTATGTTTATATTGATATTTGCTTTACTCGTAGCTTCTTCCCATGATTTCCCTCTAGTGATAACCACAGTGTCGTCTGCATATGATATAATATCTCCATCTATAGGAAGAGTGAACATTTGGTTTACGTGTATTATAAAAAGGATTGGACCGATGACAGTTCCTTGTGGTATACCAAAAGATGAGGTTTTGGGTTAACTTAGTGTATTATTTATTTTGACATATTGAAGTCTCTCTTTCTGTATCTATTTGTAAATAAAAAAATCTATAGAGCCTAAGAATTCATAATAAATTGTAAAGCGCCCTTGAGGTGATTGTTCACAAAAACGGCGCTCTACAAATTATCCAATTATTATTATTATAGCCAATTTCCTTATATATTAAGTTATATTTTAACATAAGACATTACTACAAGTTAAACGGTGACCGGACTGAGAATGAAATAAACTCTACACCTGAAAGGTTATTTAAAGTGATGAAAAAAAATGGTTAAATAGGTTACGTTAGGTTAGGGTTATGGGATATTTTAAAATTATTTTTTTCATAACTGATTTGATTCTGAGTTGGCGTGGAACCAAGTTAAACAGCTCAATCTAAGCGAAATTCACACATTTTGCACACTCAGTGTGAGAAAACCGCTGTAACGTGTCGGCCACTTGTTTCATTGTTTAATTACCCCGATGAATAGTATAATTTAAATCTCCGCAATCTGGATCTGGATGCGAGTTGATAGATGGGGGGATCCATGGGAACTGGGAACTGAGATTGTGGAAGCAATGGCGTGACGCGTGATTATTTATTACATTAACATCCATTACACGGCTTTTCTCACGTTATAGTCTGGTACACATTGGTTTATCTGTTATACACCCATTAAAACTTATTTTTTCATAGTTCTAATAATATTTGGAATACTAAAATGCATCGTGTACAATTAACAAATTTATTTTCATTCATACGTCACAACATGTGTCATTAAAAGGATTAAATTAAGAAAATAAATTTATTTAACATTTGGAAATATTAATGAAAATAAATTCTCGAGCAATGAAGGCAATTTTAACATGGGAATATGTATGTGGAATGGAAACTAAGCCAAATCGCAAGAAAATATACATTTTTCTAGGACCGCATCTACGTCATGGAGGTTGAAGAGTGATGTAATATTTGATTTTGGATGCTGAGGTTTAAGATTCAAATCTCGTTAAATAGTGTCTGAATACGACCTATCTAGGTACTTAGCGTAATGGAATATTACAGAAAATGAATTGGAAGACACTCTCAGTCACATTAAAAAGTAAACGATTTTAACTATGTTTAGTGACCGAATTTTAATAGCCAGGTACCTTTTTTAAATACACCCACTTGAATTCACTTTTGTTTTCTTAATAAGGAACTCCAGTGAAAAATATTATGGCTTTAAAAAAATATGTTCATATAGACCAAGAAACGCTGATTCTGAATATATAAGTTTTATTTGATAATATTAAATGCAGAGTTTTTAATAAATTATTAAAAAGTGCATTTTTAAACCTCTTCCCAAAACACAGCGTTAAGTTGGCATTACTGAAATGGTTAACGGTGACGTCACAGTTAACCTGTCACCTGTGTATTGTATTGTATTGACATTTGAAATGACTTGAAGTGCACACGTACCTATGCAATTCAACATTTCGTGTTTTTGGTTTATTTTCATACTGTTTATAGAGATTTAGATAAATAATAGTTATTGTGTTTATTGAAACATAATTTAGGCCCTCAACAATTTACGAAAAGGGCTATATTTGCGGACAATCTGCAATAAATTTTGTCTATTTGAGGTTAAAGTCGTGTCATATTTTGACATTATTTGGTTATGTATTATCAAATTGTTTTTAGTATAGGGCTTTTTATACAAGTTGTTACACACTCGTCATGATCAGTGTATTATAAATACCAGTGTTTCTGTATGTATTATACATAAAACAATGTACCTACAAAGTAACGCCTGACACAAAACACGATGTCACATGTATTTGCAATGAAAGAGATGATTTATATTGCACTTTGATTAAATACAATAACAGTAGCGGTGAAATGTGGACATTTTACCAATGTTTTTCTATATTAAAAGCAGTTAATCTTGAATAAAAAACACACCTCACACCTAAAAGTCATTACAAAGCATTCTGCCATGATTATTCTGGGTTCTTCACAGTGTTGCCAACAGTTAGAAGTGAAATTTCCGTAGAATTTCACATTTACGCAATTACCTACGTAGCCACCTGATTGTGTAACACTAATCCTGTTATATGTTAATTAATATGATAATTAATTGGAAAGATATCGGAACTTGGTAAATATACTAATAATACCGTGATTTTCCGAATAAAACACTTTTTGCTACGTGAAGTAATAATTTAAAAGTACGAATACACTATAAATATTTTTCTCCCCTAGATCTAGGGAAATTTCCCTCGACATAACATCACTGATTCAAAATGACAACTTAAAAAGTAAAAAAATTATCGGTGGGTGAAGACCACCATAGATACGGTGCGTTTCTGGGAGTCTTTAAAAATTAAAACTTTGACAATTATTTTAACTATTAAAACTAACTATAAAAATAAAAATGCAGTTATTTAAGTATTAAGGTCTTTATTCATTAAAAAAAATAAAAAAAATTGGACTGGAGTTCTCTATTGAATGAATGAATACCGAGGAATCTTGGAAATGTAAATTAAGCCACTTCCCGACATCAAATCGAGCTGAAACTCAGCAGATAGACTCGTTGTTGATGACCATGCATTCTACCTGATGGCAATCACTCACAAACACACTAAAGTAAACGCATTTTTCATAAAAGTTGAAAGAATGCATTGGCAATGATAACCATTCTATTTGCCGTGTACAGCTTGATCGGATGTCTGGAAATGAGTTAATTTCCGCTTTCAAGGTTTGCTTTCAATAATTCAGAAAATCAAATTGGAAATTTAAATAGACGTACCCATTTTAAAGGACAGAAGATACTAGAACGTTGGGTTCACGACCTCTCGCTGGTACTAGTGTGCACACCAAACGCACAACATTCATTGGCTCCGCCCGTCGATATTTCCACCGCTTTGATACTCTGTGCAGTTTGGTCGTAGTTCGATAACAGCCGGCACGCCTATATGCCATCTTAGATCTATGTTATGTATGGTTCAAAGGTAGTAAGTAGATATCTATTAAATACACATTAACTTTTAATTATTATGTATGCTCCATGTTATATCCTTCACATTTGACTACCCCGTCGGAGGCTATGCGTGACGCAAATTCCGAATGCATCATTGTTTTAATTCAGTGCTCGTTACGCCGAGATTTATTTCCTTCGCTTTTCACGGTCGTGATTTTCCCACGAACACGTGTGGCGTGTGGCTAACCGGTGTCCAGTGGACCATCAATACGTACCCACCAACAGTGGGGTCGGGGTGAGCGAAACTAGACCCAGCGAGAGCTCGTACGGAAATCATCGACATTTGTCCTCCTTCTCACGCGTCTTAGTCAAGTTAGAAGAAACCAGAACAATTACATTACGTACGATCTCTCGCTATAGTAGTATATTTGCCATAGTGCCTGTGTATTATTATAACAGTCGAAATAGTAAATAATTAATGATTTAACTAATCAATTGTTTTGCCATTTCAATAAAAATTTTGACCTATTTGGCGATGATAAACAAAAATAAACAAATATTGGTACAATTTGACTTCAAAAGGCAGGACCTGCTTCTGTCGTCTAAACAGACTAGAAAGTCCTGTCGCATTGAAATGTCCTGTCCTGTGGAAATGACGTCCTGTGGAAATGAATAAATAGCAGGTCAAAAACCTACTTTATTGAGAAATCCGTGATAAGAAAGGTAAAAATCAGGTAGGTACCTATCGAATGGTTTTCATTTTCAGTAAAATACCTATAAAAAATGTATTCACACATTTAATATAATACCCAATTCAATCGACTGAATTAATAGCTATATTTTTTGAGGATTTTATGGGAAAAGCGTTTTTTTATGTGAATAGGCGCCTCACAAGAGTCCCAGCTGTTCCCGTCTGGAGCCAGTGAGCCAGTGAGGATAAAGGTAATGGGGAGGGGAGGGAGATGGGGAAGAGGAAGGTAGGGAAGTACCTGGCTCTTCAGATCTGGTCCCCAAAGACGGGTAAAACCATTTCAAGCAATGTTTCAATTCTGAATGATGATCTTACACCACGGCGATACTGAGATTATCTTCCACTCTGAAACGTGCCGCAAATATACTATTTGTACATGATTTTTAAATGAATTAATTGTGACATGGCACAAATTAATCAATAAAATTTATTTCGATCCAGCGTCCTTTGGATTGCGAGTCAAGAGCCTTACTCTTCGACCACGAAGGCCGTCAAAATCCGTGGAATTAACTAAGAATTAAGGTACAAAATTGATGTTGACTTTTTAGTATTTTGTTGTAAAAAAAGTGGCGGATGACCGCTTTTGTTTTCAAAGGCAGTAAGACACGCATTTCTTCAAAACCTTTTTCAAAGAAATATTTATCTAGGTAGGTACAGTGTATTTTAAAATATCAGAAAAAACGAAAATTCTAGTTATTTACCCGGAAATTTCGAAATTTGGGAAATTCTCGAAAAAAAGTCAAAATTCGCATAATAATGATGAATTTCTGGTCAAAATACGCTTTTTGATCTCAGTTTCGATGTAACAAAGGGCACATTTTCCATGATCAATGAAGTCGCACATAAAACGGATTGAACACATGGCAGTAGCATGTGCACTGGCCAGAGACCATGACGGTCACCATGGTGAGGATATACCTAGTGTTTATTCTTCGTGCCACGTCACGGGTCACGCACGGGGTGGCAGTATAATAACATGGTAGGTAGGTAGGAACCTAGGACTCGTACCTAAACACATTGAATTATGGTCACTGCCAATGTAAAACGGACACAATACAATAAAATTAAATACGACAGAGTTAAAATTAATTGTACTTAATGCAAAACACTCCATTTATAGAAGCAGGCGGCCTCTGTGGTCGAGAGGCAAGGATCTCGACTAGCGATCCGGAAGTCGCGGGTTCAAATCCCGGCGCACGTAAGTAAATTTTATTTGATCGATTTGTGTTTACACAATTTAACCTTTACAAAAATAATAAGGTAGGTATATTTGCGGAACGTTTCAGGGTGGAAGACACTCTCAGTGTCGCCCTGGTGTAAAGGCTCGATGACACATAGCGAGTTTACAAGCTACTATCTACTAAGTTTAAAAGCGGGTAAATCGGCGAGTGAGATTGTCATGATGACACACAAAACTGTCCACTCGCTCAGTAGCGTAGGAAACTGAGGTCCCTGCTAGCGCCAGTAACAAGAATAACGACGCCTGCGTGAACTAATTCTGTGATGTTTGACAGTCGAAATCTGCTGTTTATTGGCAGCCATCTTGAAAAACATAAATAAACCAATCACGAGCAAGCGTGTGGCGAGTAAAGTTGACGACCTTTCAACTTTTTTGTAGATTATCAACAATCTGCTAGTTAGCAAGTAACACGATGACACTGAGCGAGTTTACTAACAGATAGTGAATTTCCCAGTAGCTTGTAAACTCGCTCTGTGTCATCGACGCTTAAGACCACCATTCAAAATTTAAAAGTTGGTTACCGTGTTTGGTGACTAGATTGGAAAAGCCAGGTACTTTCCCAACTTCTTCCTCCCCATCTCCTTCCTCTCTCCTCACTTATCTTCAGCCACACAATATATACCCCAACTGGGGTGCCATAGTCTCACTAACTCCAGGCTGTTGGGAGCAGTTGGGACTCACATAAAGAACTTTAGAATGGTGAGCTCTGGCGTTATGAAATAGCATAACTTTTCTACGTGATGACTGATGATACCTACACACGATTAACTTGCTCAATCATGTCAAATGGTCATTCTCATCATGAGCCATAGGAACTCGGTATTTATAAAATTAATGTCAAAAAATAAGACGCTATATTAATTTTTTTTTTCAGTTTCTCCAATTGACAAATAAAAATAAAACAGTGTTGAAGAAAGCTCCAGTGAAGCCAGGTAGGGACTACCTAGTAGTTCCTAAGAATAATCAAGATAACAATTAATTTCAGCTAAAAGCGGCAGGTGGCAGGTGGTTGGTTGATGGTTAGTGATTGGGTAGGTAGTTTGTGGTTCGAAGCTAAAAAGCCATAAAATTTGACGAAGACTCACGAATCATGGAATTATTGTGTTTCAAAAGCACTACCGAAGTTACGAGGGTAATAATAATATGAACCACCTTTATTACATGGAAAAATTATGTTTATTATTATTGTACAAATTTATGTTTACAAAAAAATACATTTCAAAAGTAGGCTTGGCGGGCGGACTTTATTTCATTTTACATACTTTGACAAATTTTTTTTTTTTTTCAAAAAATATTTCTTCCGCACGTCGTCACTGGTCACTCAGCCGAGTATCCGACCAACCCCTTACCCCGCCTCCAACTGTCAAAACCTACCATTTTTTATATGTTTTTGTAGAAAAAAAAATCAAAAATGTCACCGGAGACAAAAATTTCATTTACATTTTTTACTTCAAATAATGTCAGGAATCACTGGTTAAAGTAAGTCAAGTACGTCCCTTAACACCAGGGTTGCCAGATGTTCGGTATTTTAGCACCGTGTTCGGTGTTCGGTATGACAAAATTACCGAAGTATGAGCGGTTCGGTATTTTTTTCTGATTAATTTTTCTCCCTAATAAACGACTCAACTGTCAGATTTGACGCAATTGGCAATCGATGTTGCGTAGCATCCTTACTTAGTAAAATTAAAACTTTTCAAAACAAAAATGACTACGTACCTACCTACTTGTACTTACGTAAATGTGATTTTTCGAATAATTTGGCAGCTTACATTGTTTCAATAATTGAAAAATGACATTTTCGTATTTTTAAATTTAAGAAATTGACGATAATATACATTTATTTTCAATTTCCGCTCACGGAATTAATTACATCTAATTATTACCTATCTACTGGGGTAATATTTTTTTTTTAGTGTAAAGTGAGCTGGTCCCGGTTTTGTATAAAATTAATGATTTTTTTACACAGTACGTATCAGTATCTATGATGTTTTTTTTTATTCCACAAGTTGATGGCCATTATTAAATAATAAAGTTGTTTTAAAATTCAATAATTGTTTTAATTAATGCTGTCAGTTTTTACTCTCGTTTGACCTGAGAAACCATTTTGCATTTTCAATGCATTTTGAAAATAGGTTTTTTGCATTTGAAATGCTTTTCTAAAAACCATTTTCCATTTTCAAATGGAAAAGTTTTGACCCATTTCCATTTTGCATTTCAAATGGTTTTGGGTACCCATTTTGCACAACTCTGATCATAGGTAGGTATAATATTTGTATTTTTTTTTACAATAAATATATCATTTTTCATATCACATGTTTAAACAGTGTTATATAGAAAAATAATAGCCCGAGGTATTTTTTCACATGAACGGCGATGCACAATGCATTCAAATATTATTAGGTAAAATGATTGCATAAATTAATGTAAATAAGTAAGAAGGGGTTTTTTCTATTTTACATGTTTCTGCAATTTGATAATAATAGGTAAATCTGTCTCTAAAAAAGTAGAATAAACGTTTTTTTTACTACCCTTCATTACGATTGTGGTGAAAAAAAGAATTAATGGGGTAAATATTTACAAAATAGGGAGACGGTATATTTTTGCCTAACATTATTCAAATAATTTTACGGAACAACCAAATAGAATTTGAATTGTTTGACAGTTAGCACGTTCAAATAAATTTTCAGGTACGTTTTATAAAATAACATTGAAGGACAGTAAGACTTATGAAATTTCAGACACCAAGCAAAGAATCAAAACATAGAGAACAAAATGTAAACAAACCTGTTCTCTTGCTAATTGGAACCACGTCTTGAGAATGATGGGCAGCCTCAGATCATGGTAATGTCTCGTAGTCTTAACACTGATAAACAGATCTTGGAGGGATGTGAGCAGCGGCCTAGGGGTGGCCGTGGCCGGGGGCGGGGGTGTCACGACCTCCAGAGCGGGCAGAGGCCCGGGCCCCTCCAGCGGGAGCCCCGGGCGAGGACCAGCCACGGGCCCGGCTCCGGCCTGGTACAGCAGCAGGGTCCCGCAGGCCAGGGCCAGGCAGCCGAACACACTCTGGGCCGCCCGCCGCCAGCTTCTTGCGCCCATCTCACTTGTTGCGCAGCATGCGCGCGCAAACAAAACAATACCACATGACACTAAAATATAAAATAATACTAACAAACTCCCGCGCAGTACTCGCAATACATCGAGTCGAGTATCCGTGATTCAGTTTTACACGCGCCGCGCACGTTTGTCGCATGTAAACTAAATAAAACTGTAGCACCGAGCACCGACGCGAGACGTGCCGATAGCGACGGCGCCATCTTGAATGCCGGCCTCCCACTCCAGTTTGCGCGAGAGGGACACGGCTATCTGGGCGGGCGCCACGTGAGCTGTCCATCTCGCCTTGTTTTTGTGGGAGAGAGATGGGTTAATACAAATTGCGGCCACGTGAGCTACGTGTCTCTCTCTGCGCGCGCATAAAAAAACTTTAAGCGGGAAGCAGGAGAGGTTATGTTTTGAAAAAAGGTTTTGTTTGCGTGTTTTTATGGCCGTTTCTCGCGTTATAATGTTGGGAGGTAATTGGCAGGTACGGATCACCGGACTGTTGTCTGCTATTATGTAGCTATCGAGCTGTACCGTAGGGTTTAGCGGTTAAATATTATTGGTTTCGTGTGTTTATCATCCGAGAGGAGAACGGAACAGAACATGGCACGAGTAGGTAATATCCGATAGCAACTCGTGGTAGGTATTATTATTTGATCCCATCGTGAGGCTGGATTATAGAATGTCTTGCTTTCATCAGTTAGGTACCTATCTCCTTTGCAGGTTGTGTTAAGAAGTGGTGCATGTCGGATCGGGCCTGGTATCACTCAGTTCAATTCAAAACAAAATCCCAATGACCAATTAAACAAACACTTATATGTATTTTAACCACTTTTATTTTAATAAGTTTGCTGTGCCTGAAGAGGGAAAATTGAAAAATATTTTAGTGCACGTCAGTTTATATCATATATCTAGCTATTTGATACAACTATGTACTTTACTACGATCCAGTAAATGAATAATAAACTTATTAAATTTAATCAATCTTTAAATGGCTAGGTACGTTACCTACCCAGGTTTCTGTTTCAAGAAATAATACGATAGGTCAGCCCTAAAATTATGACCGCAACCACCAATCGAGCCGCCCTTGGCTATTGCATATCTTCTAACTAGGTACCTAGGACCTCTACCTACCTACATCGAATTGAGAATAATACAAGAAGTATGCCTTAAGGGCGTATTTCGTGATCCATTTCAGGCCTAATTTCAGGGCCTATATTTCCGAGCAAAACTGTGCATAGCCATGATTACGAAATTCAAATGGGATGGCGATATACAATTTCGCCCAAGTGTAAAGAGACAAAATGGTCTAAATGTTCTATGTTCAAAAGGCACTAAGTCAGTTGCACATTTGTTTCCATTCAAATTTGTACGTTAGTTTTTAGTGTTACAATCTTTTATTCTTTATTTTGTGTCTACCTTTCTATGTTTTTCTCGCCATCCTACCACAATCCCGTGATTCAACCTTATTGGGTAGGTATCTATCTTTGCATGCCACAAGCCACAAGTTAAAGATAAAAAAAATAATTTTCCTATTTGGTCCTTGCCAGGGGCGTGACGATCGGTTTTCTTTCTGGGCAGTCATTTCTGGACGGAAATCTGGGAGGGTCATTCAAGGGCGGATCCAGGACCTAGGTGGACCTACTTTTTACTTGTATCTATTATTATCAAAATTAAATTATAACTTCTTGTGACTTGACCACGACTATGTGACCCCCCCTGGCGCTATGTGACCCCTCCCTGGCGCCAAAGCTGGATCCGCCCTTGGGCTCATTAAAGGTAAATATTTTTGTTAAGAAGTTTTACGCATAATCTCAGTCCCTTGACTAGATGGTTGTTATATTGTCCGATTGTTTAAGCCAAGGAAACTAGAACTGGCCATTGATTGGGTGTATTAGTTACGGTAAAATATGTACCTCAGACCTTATGTCTTCTTCTTCTAACGTTTCAGCCCTTTTATTTGGAGATTTTTATTAATTTTTTTACTGTTTTTGGATTTTTTTAAATGTTTTTATTATATTTTTTTTTGCATTTACAATTATTTAACTAGAAATAACTAAAATGCTTAAAGAATTTTACATTACCTGTATTACTTTTCATTATTTTGTTGATTAAGCTTAAAAATAATTTTTTTTTTAAATGTGCCTCGAATTTTTTGTGAGGAAGGAAATTATGTAAGTCGCCCCCTCGTAACCAATGGATTGCTTACCATGGTGAATGTGTTTAAATGTATGTTATTGTGTTGTCCTATAAAGAGTGTTTGTGTACTTGGGAAATTATAATTAATTCTGTGTTTGTATGAAAGAACTTATTATTTATTTTGTATAAGGAAACATTTATCTTACATATACATTTTTCTTGATGTTAACAGTTTTATATATATACCTATACATTTTTGGGGGATTTTCTGTTTGTTGTGATGGATGTTCAGTTACGTAAGTACTCGGAAGTAACTTCATAAGTAGAACAAGTCATTGTTACAAAAATGTGTATATGTGCTATTATGGAAATCATATTATATGTGCTGGCTTATTCGGGGGTCTTAAGGGCCCGCAACCCGGATTTCTATCGATTTATTACATATTTCCCCTAAACACGGTAAGTTTTAAAGCTCTTAAAAAATATATGTTATTCTTGAAGATAATATCTAGACTTTGCCCGCGCCGAAACGCAAATTATATAAAATTCCCTCGATAGAAAAAAATCGCAAAGTATGCACCAAAAATTATTATTAACACGTTTGTTTCAGTTATTTTACAAGTTATATCTATGAAAAAATTCACAGTGTTTCATTAAATGCTGTTTAAGATAATGCCCGCGAGATTTTTGCTCTATTTTAAGCGAGTCGTGTTTTATTAAACATTTTCGCAATTTTCGCATCGATTTTGTCGCTGTAAATGTTAGCGCTCTCCTCTAACATTCGTAATTTCGTATCTCTCCATCTTCCTCTTTTCGGGCCTGGTTGCAGAGCCTTAAGTCTTACGCTACGCTACTGATAGCCACCTATTATTCAAATGAAATCATATTTTAAAAACGACTGCTAAATGTTCGAGAATATATTTCTAGGAGCCTCGGAGACTAAGCATTAGAAGGCACGCGACTAAGGGTTAAATAATTCATGATAAACTTAACTGTGCAGATATATGTATAACTAACGAATAATGATACACCGTTTGGCAGACGTTTTTCATTAGATACCTGCTCCAAAGTCATTTATCGGCAACTATTCCAGCCCATTTTAAATTAAAACGTTTTCAAACATGGTCATTTTCAATTTTATCGAATTGGTTTTCATAAACATTGTCTAGTACCTTGTCATTATATGTTTTTAAGGGGAAACCCGATCGCTGAGAAATTTGAATGATAGGTATTTTACCAAACCGATGCTGTCGTTTTCGTTTTTACACCCCCGAATACTGAGCGAAAGGGACGACTGCATCTCAGGCTGATAATACCTAAATAAAATCTGAATACTGAGCGAAAGGGACGACTGCACCTCAGGCTGATAATACCTAAATAAAATCGTCAAAATCGAGGTTTTGTATTTCCCATTTTTGCCCTCCAAAAATGGACCAATTTATATATTTTTATTGCCAACTGTGTACAGAAATTATGCTATGTCTTTAAATTTTGCGTTTTTAAAAACTACATTGTCTAGTTTGTATACTGAACGACTGTTGATGGCGTTCAAAGTAGGCAATTTTAACGATTTTTAGATGATTTGGTGTTGCGAAACTGCGGCTCCATTGTATATTGTTTGGCGGTTAAGTGCTGCAGAGCCAAGCGAAGCCATATGCAACACACCCGAAGGACCAGCCAAAACTACGTTATTCGCCAAGTTACAGGGGACGATTAAATATGCATACACTCGCAAAACCTGATAGATAGTGTCAGTCGGTGGTTCAGATCTTGGCTTCTGGAAAATAATATAAGCCCAGATTGGAGAAAAGGAAAAAGAACTTACCGTCGCAGATGGGGCCACACTGGTCTTCAGGTTCTGGTGTTTCACTTCACGTTATATGTTAAATCCGCCCTGTCTGAGATATTAAGAGCCCGCAACCCGAATTTCTACCGATTTCTTATAAATCTCCCTTAAACACGGTAAGGGAACGTACCCGTACTACGTGACTAACTTTTTGCAATTTTTAACCCCCCCCCCATGACCAAAAACCTATGCTCCAAAAATTATTATAAACACTTTTGTTTCAGTTATTTCGCAAGTTATATGTATGAAAAAATTCACAGTGTTTCTTTAAATGCTGTTTAAGACAATGCCTGCAAGATTATTGCTCTATTTTAAACGAGTCGTGTTTTATTAAACATTTTCGCATCGATTTTGTCGCTGTAAGTGTTAGCGCTCTCCTCTAACAGTCGTAATTTCGTATAATAATAATAATAATGATGACTTATATAGCGCCGTTTTTGTGAAAAATCACCTCAAGGGCGCTGTACAAACTTATAATACATTTCTAAAATCTAAAAAAAAACTACAAGCTAGACTTGCAATTAAAAACAACTTAGGGGTAAAAATTGCATGCACCGGTTCACGAAATATATGTACAATATTTTGACCAATGAACGCGATGCTGCCTAAAAATTTATGAAAACAGGACCTTACTTACCTGGGAGGTCGCTTGAAATTAACATTGTTCATTTAAAGAAATTTAGAAAAAGTATCTCTCCATCCTCTTTTTTGGAGCCCGGTTGCAGAGCCTTAATTTACACTGAAGCTCCAATGGGTACGGTACACGGGTACACTGTCACCTTTTGCAACAATTGCGTTTTTCATGGTGACATTTAAGGAAGGGAAGATGGGTAGGTGGGATAATTTCAGGATTTTTGACGTTTAAGATCTCCACCAAGTCTCCGAATGCTACCTAAACAACCCCATATATAATGCGTGAACAGGGTCCTAACTCCTATAAGAAGTAACTTGTCAAAAAAGCAAAACGACCCGACACGCTGGCGGTCGATATCTATATTAGATATATTAAAAAACATTTGCATTAGTATTTTTTTTAATTCCTCACAAGAGTCTCAGCTGCGCTCATCTGGATCCAGTAAGACTATGGCATCCCCATCCCCATACCTCTGTATGTTATGAGGCCGAAGGTAGTGGCGAGGGGGAAGGAGATGGGAAGAGGAAGGTGGGGAAGTACCTGGCTACTCAGATCTGGTCACCAAACACGGCTAAAGCTATTTCAAGCAACGTTTCAATTCTGAATGGTGGTCTTACACCAGGGAGATACTGAGAGTATCTTCCACTCTGGAACGTGCCGCAAGTATATTAGAGTGTCAAAATCCAGAAAGACGGTAAATTGGGGAATACGTTTGAACGAAAAAAAAGCCCGGTTTCGTCTAAATGGGAAAATCTAAAACATTTTAAATATGTTTCAAATTTTTTACAAAGGATTACTTCTATTCTGCAAAAATCTGTGTCAAATATAAAGATCTAAATCTATTCCGGGGAACCATTTTGTTCATTCCGATTATCACTAACGACTTCACTAATCACTATCTTTTGACGGCCGGCGTAGTCCACCGGTAAGGCTCTTGACTCGCAATCCCGGCGTGGCAAATAAATTTTATTTGATAAAATTGTGTTATTTCACAATTTATTTATTTAAAATAATATATACCTAGTATAGTGGCGGCACGATCCAGAGTGGAGGATACTCTCAGTATCGCCCTGGTGTAAGACCACCATTCAGAATTGAAACGTTGCTTGAAATGGCTTTAGCCTTTTTTGTGACCAGATTTAAATAACCAGGTATCTCCCCACCATCCTCTCTCATATCTCCTTCCCCTCCCCACTACCTTCAGCCTCACAACATACCCCAATTGGGGATGCCATAGTCTTACTGGCGGACGGGAGCAGTTGGGACTCTTGTGCGGTATTAATGAAAAAAAAAACCAAAAGAAAAAGCAAAAGATTAAATCACTGTAGGAAAGTAGTTAGGTACCTACCTATCTACCCCATAAAGTAGGTATCACACTAATAAACAATACATGGAATTTTTTTTTACATTATTTCCACTCCTGAGAAAAAAAATCGCCTCAGAACCTATGTCAACTACCTACTACCCATTCCCTCTATCAGTGCGAATAGCGGGGAGAAGGGGTTGAAAGTGGGGAGCCACAAACATTTTTTTAAAGTAAGTAATATGTATACCTTTACCTACCTATCGCAAATAATAATAAATATAAAAAAACTGAACAAAACTTTATCACAGAGCGCTTGTGCTATTCGCACACTAAATTCGCACATATAACACCCACATCCACACCCTCTCGCACATACAAACACTCACACACACCCCTCTCCTTCAATAATTTACTAATTTAATTTAGGTAAGATGTATAAATAATTTATCACATAAAAACATAAGTATATAACAGCAACATGTCATTGGTACCAATTATTATGTTAAATTCTATAACTTTGTAACTATTTTCTAACTAACTAACCAACCTCACGCCGTTTCTCCGCAGGGGTAGGCAGAGAGGACGGACCGCCAAACAACTCGGTCTTGGCACACACTCTTTGCCTCACTAACATTCATACATCGTCTCATACATATTCTTCTATTATTCTGACTTTTAACATGGCCCGTCTCAAATATCTGATTCACTTGATCGTGCCATGTCTTCCTCGGGCGTCCCCGATTTCTTCTACCATTCACATTTGCATCATATATTCTTTTTACACTGCTTTCTTCGCTCATTCGCTCTACGTGCCCAAACCATCTGAGGGTCCCTTTCTTATCTAAATATGTAGGTACTGTTTGTTTCTGCAAAATAAATAAAATAAAATAAATAAATAAAAAATAAATGATCGTTTCTACTTCGGATCATCGAGACTCATTCAATTAACTTTAAGACTTGTACAATTTTTTTTATTTAGTAACTATATATTTTTTTACATTTTTATAAGAAACATGTTAGGTATATATAAATGTATAATAGAAATTATATTCGTAGTCCTCCTCACTAGGAGATCCTATACTGAGAGGCACTATATTTTGGATAATTTTTAAAGACTTCTACGGTTTAACTTCATGGTTTGGTTAAGGTTTTCCATAAACTTCTACGACGGTGTTTTAAGTACGTATATTAGTAAGTTCTTTTTCCGATAGTTCCTTAAGCCAACATTTAATGTCCTTGTAACTATTTTTGATTCAATTTGTTTTGATAATGGTGGGAGATGATAGTAGGAGTTTGTTATTTAACTTTACTGCTAAAAATTCAGAGCTTCTTTGTCCAAAGGTGGAGTTACACTTTGGTACGAGTATATTTAGTTAGTGTCATCAGCCAAAATTTTGAATTTGGAATTTTTAAAGCATTTACCTATATCATTGATATATAAAATAAACAAGAGAGGTCCGAGATGTGATCCTTGCGGGATTCCTGAAGGTATACTTGGAACATCAAACTGCTTAAAATTTTCTGTTGTTGGCGTCCTTATGGGGACCTTTAGTATGGTCTTTATGATACAATAAGGAACTCCAGTGAAAAATATTATGGCTTTAAAAAAATGTTCATACAGACCAATGAACGCTGATTCTGAATATATAAGTTTTATTTCATAATATTAAACGTAGAGTTCTTAAAAAAAAATTAAAAAGTGCAATTTTAAACTTCTCGTCAAAACACACTGTAAAGTTGGTATTACTGAATGGTTAGTGCTGACGTCACGTGTCACCAGTCATTGTATTGAAACTTTGATTATGTAGGTATGACACAAGCCATCAGTATTAACAGCATTTCATGTTATTCGTTATTTCATACTGTTTATAGAGATTTAGTTCTTGTGTTTATTGAAACAATCTTTTAGCCTAAATAATTCAGTATCAAAAATAGAGATATCTCTATTAGTTTATCTCTATTATTTAAAATATTAAAAAACTTAAAACTGTACGAAAAAATTGTATAATATACTTCACCAAAATGCTACCTAGAGACTGGCAAAGCGGCTCAGTTGAACGAGAATGAAAAGATCCGGTTCAGTAAATCGGCTCAATTGAACGACTGAATTAAGCTACGGACACACTTGCTCATTTTTAGAAGCCAGAGAGCATGCTACCTAGTTGCAATTGCTACCCGCTCACTCGTTCGCAAAGATCCGCGAACCGCGAGCTAGTGTGTCCGTAGCTTTGAAGATAGGTCTTACGGAACCGGATCTTACGGATCCGTATGAAGATCCGGGTCACTGAGCCGACTCGTTCGCGAACGACTCACTTCTCTACGTACTTCGATTTCAAAATGGCCGTCGTCGATCAGCTGGTAGGCGCTGTATCGCCTGTATTCTTATGTGCAGGTGATGCTCCGTTTGAGATAGTATTGATTTTAAAAGCTAAAAAAATAATAATTTCAAACAATTTCTATTCCACTCTCCCGTAATAATATTGAAAATATAATAACATAATAAATATAATATAATAAATAAATAATTCCACATAAATAATGTTTTAACTTATCGAATAGTACCATACTTTCTTCCGTATAACTGTCATACAAAATGAACACCTGTTGAAAAACTTTTCAGGAGTGATGACGTCACACGATTCACTATACGTGCGGTGTTTTTCGGGGGATCTTGAAAAATTAAAACTTTGAAAATTATTTTAACTATTAAAACAAACTCTAAAAAAATATATGCAAAATTTAATTAAATGAAGACAATATAAGCGAAACTTAATCGAAAATCTGGAAACAGAAAAATCAGAAAAAGATATTGACACCTCTGGGACTCGAACCCAGGACCTCTTGCATTCCGGGCAAACGCGCTAACCACTGCGCCACGGTGTAGATATCAAATTCGGTCATTTTTATCTGTATCATACTTCGACTAAGAACCACCCACATTATCTTCATTTTCTTAAAGCATATATTATTGGCTACTATCTTTTTGTATGATTGCAAGATTCAAACCCGAACTAAATGCTCTCTAGATAGTGTCTGGATACATATTTATCCATTTTATTTAATATGCGACATCTTTTGACTTTTTTGCAGGTTTAGGATGAATATTTACATATTTTTTTTTTATTTTAACTTTATGAGTAAAACCCCAAATTGTAATATTTAATTAAATGAAGACAATATAAGCGAAACTTAATCGAAAATCTGGAAACAGAAAAATCAGAAAAAGATATGAGAGGTGTCAATATCTTTTTCTGATATTTCTGTTTCCAGATTTTCGATTAAGTTTCGCTTATATTGTCTTCATTTAATTAAATATTACAATTTGGGGTTTTACTCATAAAGTTAAAATAAAAAAATGCAGTTATTTAAGTCAGAAGGTCATTATTCATTTAAAAAAAAAACTCAAAAATTGGACTGGAGTTCTCTATTCCGAGTTACCTCCAGTTGTTTTACGCGTTTTGATGCTGCTGAGCGCCATCCTATTACTTCATATTCCAATGAGAGTGGCATAAAGCATAATATACTCTTTTTAAATCCCTATTTGACAAGATGTTTCGTAATTTTTTGAAGAAGTAGATGAGTTTTGTTAGCTTTTTTTGAGGTTCGATCAATGTGTGAATTCCACTGTAGTTTTTCATTAATTTCAATCCAAGATATTTAATACTTTTTGGTTAGGGTTCTATGCGGGCAGGAACATTGAGAAAATTGTTTTGACATTCATGTAATTTGAGGGTTTGCTCATTCATTGGTTGTCCTCTTTTGTTTTTGGAGAAAGTTAGATATTTAGTTTTATTCACATTAAATGTTAGGGAGTTTACATTTAGCCAGTTTTGATGTACAGCCAAACCGTGTTCCGCCTCCTTATAGGTGCTTGTCAAATCTTGTTCGTGGAATATAATAACAGTGTCATTTGCAAAGCTCATTATGTTTCAATTAATGGGAAGATGCATAAGGTCATTTATATAAATCTTGTACAATTTATCCATTGGTAACATTTAAATCAAAGGGAAATAAAGTTTTACTATATTTTTCAAGTATGGATAGGTGTATCTTTTTCCCCTTTTCTTCTTTATTTTTTTTAGGAAGGCACACCTCCCCTGCCTCACAACACGAACCTCTACTGCCCACTACCCTTAGGGTAACCATTGCAGAGAAACTGCGGAATTTCGGATTTTGCAGGATTTACCCGTAGGCATTATTACAGAATCCTTCAACCCTTCTCATTGCGCTGCTAGGTATTTTATTTTGATTCGTTTCATTTTATTTGCTTACAGACACGAATCCAAAAATAACAAAACGTATACCTAACACGAACTGAGAAACAATACAAATGACGGAAGAGAATGGTACCCACAAACTACCTCCATGACAAACTGCACAAATATATACATCAAGAAGATAATTTATCAACAAGGGTTTAGTTTAGGTGGAGTTTTTGGATATGTACAAAAGTAGTTATGCATTAATCGTAATTTTCCAATCCAAAGTAACAATTTTTCGATGTCGAGCACAATGCGTATTAAAAAAAAGTAAAATGTGGATAAATGTTATCATTTATCATTTATCAGGTCGACATTAGATGATAGCTATGGAGATTGTCTGTTCAAATGCTTAACTCAATTCAGTCACTCAAACTACCAATAAGTTGTTGGAGAGTATATCCAGAGAAAATCAGAAATACCTATGTTATTTTTAAATCAGATTTTAGACGTATTGACTATTTTCCACAAAAAAATTATAAATTTATTTCGAAAGATTGTTCTTTTGTCTAGTAAACGCATGTTTTAAATTTTGTGAAAAAACGTTTATTTTTAGTATAATGAGGTTATACCCTAGGTTGTTGGCAGATTTGTTAAGTTTTCAAAAATAATCGTATAATCATGCAGTAAAATAAATCAATACATTATCTGGTAACTGGTAAACGCATGTTTCAGAATTTAATTTTAGTTTAATAAAATCATTAAAAAAATTATGCGTTCATGTGTTTCTTGACGAAAATCGGTCCGTTTGTGTATTAATTGGGCACTTACAAACTAATATATTTCAGATTTTTTTGCATTCTTATTATTAGACATTATTGAAAAATGATAAACACTCATGATAAAAAAAATAATTACAAAAAGTAGATACATAATTTTAATAATTTTATCATCACGCCTTTCAGCATTTTTGGATGTAGGTATAAATTAAAGCAAATTTGGAATGAAATAAAATCGATATCGAGTTATAATTTTTAAAAGCTGGTACGGAGAATAATTAATCTTTCTCATTGGAACCGCCCTGTACGATTGTAAGAACATCTTTCGACGAAATGTGGATTTTCGGCCGCTGTCTGGTTAAACGCCCTTAAATGATTTTAGCTATCTTTAGTGATCAGATCTTAATAACCAGGTAACTTTTTAAATACATCCATTTGAATTTAACTTTTGTTTTCTTGATTGAATAACCGCCGCGGAATCTTGGAAGTGCAAGTTAGCCCACTTATCGAAATCCGATCTGAAACTCGGCAGATAGACTCGTCGTCGATGACAATGCATTCAATCAAATTTTGGGAGCAATCACTCACAAACACCCGGACATACGCATAATTTTCTGCAATCAAAATAAATTAAAGATATAATGAATCACCTCAGCACAGGTTCGCCTAGTGAGGTGTTCACAAAATACTACTAGGTACTTACCTATATACATACAGTTACGGATGATTAACATTTTTTTCTTATTATTATACTTAATAATATGTGTATGTTCAAGAATAGAAATAAAAAAAATAATGAAAATTAAGTTTTAAAAGATATTTAACAATAAAGTAAAAAAATAAGGAAAAAACTTTGTTGTTATGGGTTGATTTTTCGGGATAATTTAAAAATGTCACTGCGACCTTTATTTCAACCTCTCGGTATTCTATTAGTAAAACAAAGCACGTATTATACTTGTATATATTGCCATCTAGAAAGTTCAGAGCGGACGGCTGCTCGCAAACCGGAACAATCTGCAAACTGGAGTGCGGATATGTGGTTGTGGATAGTGGCTAGTGGCTAGTGGCTAGCTACTAACAGGGCTAACCTGCAAACTATTGAAATTATCTACCTATATAGGCACCTATAGCTTTCATATAGGTTTTCGCTAGCCTCGTTGTAGGGCTGGTTTACAAATGGTTTGCGATCTGTAAAATTAGTTATTAATAATACCATGTACCATGCCCACAAAAGCAGGTTTTTACCAGTACGATAAATTGGGTATATCCAGGTTCATGAGCTAAGGTATGTCTAGGTCATGGCGGCGGTTGCGTTTGCGTGGCACGAATGCGTGGCGGCCGGATCGGGAGAGATTGGTTGAGGGAGACTTTTTGACCTGTACAACCGGACTCCCGACTTATCACCTTGCACCGCAGTGGGAGGAATGGATTCATACGTCCGTCACTCCTGTACACCCCCAGATTCCTACCCACCCCTCATACTCTTTTCCTTCGCAAAACTTCCTCTTCTTCCTTTTAATAAAAATACCCGCCACACAGCATCCCCAAAGTTGACACTGGGAAATTGTTTTCCTCATAGCCTCCTGTGTGGCGCTAATGTTTAAAAAAAAGCTCACCACTCACTCATTAAAACGTGTATTAAGATTACACCAAAAAGATAAGATTTGAAAATTACGAAAAAATCATTACTGTGAAGCAGAAAATCTGTTTACTGAAATAAACTCTAAACCAGGGGTTCTCAAACGGTCGATCGTGAGTGCATTTTTGAATCGATCTCGAGAAAAAAATTTCTGATGTAAATAGATCTATTCACAGTTTTTGTTTTAGTTGATCCTCAATTAGACCTCAATGATACTCATTTTTCATGCCTTTTTGTTTCTTATCCTCTTTCTTA
Source organism: Limnephilus rhombicus (assembly GCA_929108145.2). NCBI lineage: Eukaryota > Metazoa > Arthropoda > Insecta > Trichoptera > Limnephilidae > Limnephilus > Limnephilus rhombicus. The sequence goes on from CAKMYE020000009.1 coordinate 1,820,669, forward strand.
TTCTGAATCCTCGTCTATGGTTTGTGACGTCACAAGTCCCCAAAGAAAAAAAAGTCAAATTATTGCATATTCATGGTGAAATATTGTCAAAAATTGCCCCCTTCAAAAGCTCGAAGTTATCGATCTAGTTTCTAGTATGTGGTTTGGGTTATTTATGAGTCAGTCAGTTCGAGTTGTAACTTGAAGGCGGTACGAAATTTATTAATAAATATTACAAAATGAGTGCGGTGAAGAGAAATAAAACGTACCATTTTAATAACGATTGGGAGGACGAATTCTTTTTTGTATGGTGAAGGATAAGAACATTTGTCTCATTTGCCGTGCGTCAGTTGCAATACCTAAGCGATAGAATTTAGAGAGGCATTATAAAACCATTCATAACAAACTATGAAAAGGATTTCCCACCACTTTAAATTAAGAAAACCAAAAGTACGTTTCATTTTTTTATTTATTTTAGGAGTAGATAATACATATCGTAATCAGCAAACAAGTCCAGCTAAGCCAATTGAATTGGCTTGTCAACAGGTGCTTATATTTTAGTTACATATAGATTTTTTACATTTAAAATTTACATCTTATATCTACAGATTCAACATTTTTTTTTATGGATATCAATATCAATATAAATATTTTTTTCCGATAGCCAATTTTTCACCATATATTTAACCTTATTCATAGAATTACACTGCTATATATTGTCAGGTAATAAGTTAAATATCTTCGGTATGATGTATTCAAACGTTCTCTGTCCGTACTTATTGTTAAATTTCGGAACTATTAACCCGTCGTTGCGCGTGAATCTAGTGCTGTATTTATGTTCTAATTTCTCTTTGACAACTTGTTTAAAAAAAGAACAAACCTTTGAAATGATTTTAGATTTTCACGGACAAAAGTGTTTTCGTTAGTAGTATTCGGGGTGTTATGCCGTGTTGCGCTACCACCTTCTTTAGCCAACGTTTCGGACAGCGTTACAAATCAAATCAAATCAAATCAAAAAATATTTATTGTAAAATAAAAATTACAAAAGGTGTAGCTTATGGGTAGACCCCATTTCTTCCAGCTAACCACATTTATTTAATTACAATGTTTATATAATATTATTTGTTTTATTGCAGTGTCTGTTATCAGGGCAGATGACACACCCACGCGGGCGGCACTTTTAAGGGGGGCTGCAAAATTTCACAATAAATAATAAAAAAATAAAAATGCAAAAATCGGTAATTTTAAATACATGTAGGATTACAAAAGATTTTTTAAATATTTATATTGAGGGATCAGTAGGATTTATAGGTTCAATTAGGAATTCCACAGAGCCGAACACTCTGATATGAAAATATCTGGAGTCGGTGAATTATTTTCCCATCTGGTCTCTGGTAGGTTGACATGTTGTTCTTGTATTGTTTTGTAATTATAATACTTATATAGTGCAATTTCATAACGTGGATTGACCAGATGATCATTTGAGAAGTGTGTGAAAGGGTTTAGTTTTTCCTGTGGGGAAAATTAAACCCGGACATTTAAATCTGGTACGTAAATAAGAATTCCCCTATTTTGTTTTGTGTTTGGATTACTTATGACTAATATTCAATGAGAATGATTGAGGGAGGTCCGTGGGTGATGCTTTGACAATTGTAAAAAAAGTTTCACCGATCATCAAACTATCCATGTGTTTCAAGTAGGTACAAAAATAGCAGAAAAACCATTTTCGTGTTTTAAGTGTAGTATCAATTAAATATTAATTAGATTGGGTATAGTATAAATTAAATCTGGGGACGAACGTGCAGACTAAGTCTAACGTTAAAACCAGTTTCATGTTCTGAATGATCTGTCAAAATTCCAGTAGCGGATTAATCTGCTGACGCATTTCGAATAAAATCGTTTAATATTTCGAGTGGATTTAAATTTTATTTCAAACCATTCTTCGAAATTCGTACGTCGCGTCGTAGGAAAACCATATGCATATTATGAAAGTAATACTAATTAAAGCTGGAGACCCGCACGAAGATTCACTCTTAACTTAAAACCAGTTTTGTGATCAGAATGTAAAATTCCAGTTGCAGATCAATCTGCTGACACATTTAAAAAAAATATTCAAAGTGCAAAATCATTTTCATGTTCTGAGTGTAGTTTTAATTCACCGCACACAGATTTAATTTAAACCAGTTTTTTGTTCAGAATGTAAAATTCCAGTTATGGATTCATATGCTGAAACATTTCGAAGGAAAACATTATCTTATTCGAATTGCAGTTATTAGTTAATAGTTGCAGACTATTTATGTACTGCCAGAAACAAAGAAAAAACATTTTCATGTTCAGAGTGTAGTCTTAATTCACCGCATATAGATTTAATTTAAACCAGTTTTGTGATAACGATAAATTAAATAACAAGTTGCCGATTCATCGTGTACCGAGTGAAGCTTTGCATTTGAGTTGCATGCCACAATCTTCAAAATTCTGAGAAATTGACTGTTCCGTGTGTAACTTTTATTTCGGGACTTCTTACGCAGAAGGAATCTTAAGTTAAAACCTGCTTTGTAGATGCGAAATTCTATCACGTGGATACCTTTCTCGATTTCCGAGAGCAGTTATAAATTTGTAGTAGAATTTATAAACTTGACTTAAATTGGAAGAATACTTGTCACATGTGATATAAAAATCGGAATAAAATCTGGTCGCAATAAAAAAAATTGTATGTTGAGTCGATCGATCGGAGTCAAATAATGTTGAGGTATATCGACAGCAGTTCAAGTTTGAGCACCCCTACTCTAAACGGTGAGATCTGGTGATATAATACGGAGATCGGACAACTCATCAACATACAACTTCAACATCTTTGAATCATCTTGGTTAAAAAAAGTTGGTTAAATGGGTTACGTTAGGTTAGGTTTATGAGCTGTTTTTCAATTTTTTTTTCTATACTTGAAAAGTTAATGCTACTTTCATTAGAAAAAAATATTTCAAATCGTACACTGACAAATCGTATACTGTATACCAAAAAGTTAACATTTTACTATATTAAAAAAAAAAAAAAATATATGATAATAATTTTAAAATACTTTTAAAACTTACATAAAAAAATCGGTCTAAATTAAACACAAAAATTACATTTCAAAATATTAAAATGACTTCCGCCTGAATCCTTAGTTAAAATTTAAAAAAATATATCGTGCAAAGGCAATTTTCATTTAGGAAAAAAATCATATATACAGACGATTTGTAAGGGTTAAGGCCCGGCTTCCCGCATTTCTACCGATTTATTACATTTTTTCCTTAAATGCTGTAAGTTTTAAAGCTCTTAAATATATATATATGTGTTATTCTTGAAGATAATATCTACACATTCCCCACGCAGAAACGGCAAATTGTATGAAGTTCCCTCGATCGCAAAGAATGCTCCGAAAATTATTACAAACACGCTTTTAAAAAGTTTTTTCAAGTTATGAAAAAATTGCAGTGTTTCTATAAATACTATTTTAGACAATCCCCGCGAGATTTTTGCTCTATTGTAAACGAGTTATGTTTTATAAAACATTTTCACAATTTCTGCTTAAATAATACCGTTTTTAATATTACCGTGGTCTCTCTAACAATCGTATTTACGTATCACTCCATCTTCTTCTTTTTGAGCGGGTACACCGCGCCTTAAGATTGTGACTTTTTTATTGATTTTCTTTGTTTATGTGTTATACAAGCTATGGTATTGCTAATTCAAAAAAAATTGATAAATGTCAACTTACAATAAAAAACAATTTGAAAAAAATAGTTAAAACTCTGGTGGACGACCCCTGGACGATGGGTTCAGCACCCAACAGACCGCGCAACTTTCAAAGTGCTCTCTTTGAGGTCGAATCTGTTTTTTTGCCAATACTCGTATCTCTACCGCACTGACTGCCATTATAATTCTGCTGACTACCTCTCAACTCTAAAGCAATAATGGCTAATGGCAAGGTACACAACATGTGAGATATTTTAATTTAATTAAAATCAACTGTAGTTTGGGACTTTAGAAAATACAATGTTTTTACTTTTTCAAAATTCGCAAATACACTTTGTGGCCTCATTATTGATTTAATGAAATAATAATAATAATAATAATATTTGGATGATTTATATAGCGCCGTTTTTGTGAAAAATCACCTCAAGGGCGCTGTACAAACTTATAACACATTTCTAAAATCTAAAAAACTACAAGCTAGGCAAACAATTGTAAACAACTTATGGCTAAAAATTGCATACACCGGTTCATTGATCACCGATACGAAAATATATGTACAATATTTTGACCAATGAACGCGATGCTGCCTAAAATTTAATGAAAACAGGACCATACTATAAATGAACATATATTGTACATTTAAAGAAATTTAGATAGAGTTCGCACGCAGAGGACATTATTGTGAACACATGTTATTTAATCCTGAAAAATATTTTAATATAAATATGTAATGTATTCTTTGATGAGTGTGTTTTGGAAAGTAAAAGCAACATGTAAAGGTGGGTGGTGCAGTAGTACCTATAAGGATTTGATCTTTCTAAATGTGATTCGTCAAGAGACAGATTGATGTGTAAGGAATCGAGTAATTTTAATTCAGTAAGAAAAGTGTGTCAAGACATATCATAGACAATACAAGTATGATACTCTCAAATAGGTATATTTGAAATTACGGGTATGAGAGCCCAAAAAGGAAGGTTTTTAGTTTGGACCTAAACTCTGTTGGGCTTGATATGCATCTTAATTCCGGGGGAAGTCTATTCCAAGCCTTAGGCCCAGATACTCCGAATGCACGATCTCCAAACATAGTATTTGGCTTTCATTTAGGTTCTATTAGTCTGCCTTTAGCAGATGAAGTTGCTGATTTAAGGGTTAATTGTCTCGGACCGGTATTTTCCGGGACGCATAATTCGGAGATGTAAGGTGGGGCCATTTCGTTGATTGATTTAAAAATCATCCAGCACTTACTGGATTCTTTCAGGGCACTTGAGCCAGTGGAGGTTACGAAGGTGTTCTGAAATATGCGAATATTTAGAAACCCCAGTTATAAGCCTTGCCGCTGCATTAAACACGGATTGAAGTTTGTCAATTTGATATTTTGGAAGACTAGCGTAGATGCCGTTACAGTAATCGAGCCGCGAGACTACGTAAGAGTTAATTAATAGTTTTGTCGCCTCTGTAGGAAGGTCCAACGAGTTATTGCTTCTAGGCATTCAGCTATGCGGATTTTGAGACTGTTGATTTCGTTTGGAGAGCAGTAAAAATAAACTTGCTGATCGTCATCGTAGCAGTGGGACAGGAGACCAAATGACTCGATTATTTTGGCGACATCATTTGTAAAAAGGATGAAAAGAAGTGGGCCTAAAACGGATCCTTGGGGTACCCCTGAAGAAAGTGTTGCGAAGTTAGAGAGCTTATTTCCAACCTTAACGGCTTGTAAGCGATTAGATAAATATGACACCAGCCAATTTTTAATATCGGAACTCAAACCAAATGTTTCCTCTAATCTCTTAATGAGAAAGTCATGATCAATTGCGTCAAACGCTGCACTCATGTCTAAGAGTAAGATAAGTGCTAACTTACCTGACTCTATGGCCAAAATTATATCTGACAGCATATGAAGTATTCCGGTTTCTGTTGAGTGAAACCTTCTATATGCGGATTGACGATTAGTGAATAATTTATTTGAATTCAAATGACTGGTTATTTGTGCAGCAGCAATTTTCTCCAGGATTTTTGAAAACAAGTAAATTTTTAAACATCTATATTATTAATATTATCGACATTCTACATGTTTCGAGAACTATGTTTTCTTCATCAGGATATGATAAATGTCTATCTATTGTTAGGTCCTTACATATGAAATTGGCGTTTTGCCGTACTGGCAACTTTGATCTTAAATATCTTCTCTTTGGTTAGGAATTCCAAATTCAAATTTATACAGCTATTTACACATGTATTTGTGTTTCGAAAATTATAATTCATTTGTTTTCCTTAATTGTTTTTTTTTCTTTGCGTCACTTAGTTTACAAAATGGAAAACTTGAAATATCGCGTTATTTACGAGTACGAGTTCCACCGTGGCACCAGTGCTGCAGAAACGGCTCGAAGGATTAATGATGTGTATGGCGACGGTGCCGCAAAAGAAAACACAGTGCGTTTTTGGTTCCAACGTTTTCGTTCTGGAAATTTCGACCTGCAGAACAAGCCCCGTGGACGGCCGGAGACCAAAGTTGATAATGAAGAATTGAAGGCTATTGTGGAAGCGGATCCATCGCAAACCACGTCCGAGTTAGCTGCAGGCTGCGGTGTTAAAACTGTTTTAATCCACTTGAAGCAAATTGGGAAGGTGAAAAAGCTTGAAAGGTGGGTACCTCACGAATTGAGTGAAGCAAATCAACAAACGCGCGTTGACCGCTAGACCACACACTGCACAACAGACGGCTACCAAATTAGAGGAGCTTCAATTGGAATGTCTAAGACATCTACCGTACTCTCCGGATCTTGCCCCAACAGATTATCATTTTTTTCGAAATTTAGATAACTTCTTGCAAGGGAAAAAATTCAACTCCGATGGGGCAGTCCAAACCGCTTTTAAAGATTTTATTGATTCCCGTCCGAATGGTTTTTTTAGTAAAGGGATCAATGAACTACCTATGAGATGGCAAAAGTGCATAGATAGCAATGGTACATACTTTGATTAAATAAATACATTATATTTAAAAAAAAAAGACTTTATGTTCCTCCCATACAAAACGTCAATTTCATATGTAAGGACCTAATATTTATCATTTCCTGATGAAGAAAACATATTCGAAACGTGTAGATAATATTAATAATATAGTGGTGTGTACAAAGTTATTTGTTTTCATTAAATCAATAATGACGCCACAAAGTGTATTTGCGAAGTTTGAAGAAGTAACAATATTTTGGATTAAATTCAGATCATTGGATAAGAATAGACGAAAATATTTATAGGAAAGTTGTAATGTGCAATTAATTAAAAATTAGCCTCATTTAAACTGTTTTAAGACAAACATTTTATTTTGGGAAAATGCGCATGGGCAGTATTGACGATTACGATAATAAATTATATATAATCATAATGTTTAAATCTAAACTGAATAATTGAACGTCAAATGTTCAAATGAAAACTCTGCATTTGGCGATGGAAGAGGGGGATTGGGATGGTTTTTCGAAATTCTATGTATTTAGTGACATTTGTCCTGTTTTGAAGGTCAAGTGCGCAACATTTAATCAATCTCTGAATAAAGCCGTAAAAAAACAAACTATAAACACTACCCTTTATGTGATACTAGCTGACCCGGTCACGCGTTGCTGTGGCTAATAAAACACTTTGTAAAATCCAACCTTTGTAATCACCGCCGTCTTTGAGTTTATCGCGAAGAGGCAGACAGATGCCGCGGAGGACTTTAATTTATAATACGTAGAGATGGTGTGAAAGGTGGTAATAATGTGCATGAAATGCTTGGGGTAACTAACGTATTTAAGTTACCTAATAAGGATTAATACTGTATCAGTCTAAATAACTTTTCAATTACCGCAATGTATGTGACCATTTTTTCAGAAGATAGAATGGGTATAGTAAGCTATCCGTAAAAGATAGATATATGCTTTCGCGGACTTTTTTGCAGATCTATAAAAGAGGAATATCTCACCATTCATAGTTTGGTTATATACCAACAGGATTAGGCAGCGTTTTCGATGAAAGCTACCAGGCGGCTTGACTTTTTCCGACACTTCTAACAATTATCGTTATGTTTCAACCAATTTACACAAATCCTTGACAAATTACATATCTAAACCTTCCTCACGAAATACTCTATCTATTGGTGAAAACCGCATGAAAATCCGTTCAGTAGTTTTCGAGTTTATCGCGAACAGACAGACAGACAGACAGACGGCGCAGGGGACTTTAATTTATAATATGTAGAGATAAAGAGTGTTAAATAACATACCTGACTTTCTTTTACCAGTGATTCCTGACATTATTAGGAGTAAGAAATGTAAAAATTTCGGACTCCGGTGAATTTTTAGAAGTCCTTTTTCACAAATTGTTTTTCTACAAAATCAAACAACAACAAAAAATCCACCTGTCGTCACTGGCCTCTCAGCCGAGTAACGTAATGGTAAGCCCACACTGCGGCCAACGTTCCAACTTCAAACGTTTGGACGATCGTGTGGAGGGGTGTTCGTGCGTTGGAAGTTCGAGTTGGAAGGTTGGAGTTCGCGTTGCCCCGACGGCCAACTCACACGAACCAGCCTGCCGCAGCTGTCCACACCGTGCCGCGTACTATTAAAATGACTATATTATTACGGAGAGTGGTATAACAATTGTTTGAAAACATGTCGTGTATACACGGTGTCCGGAAACTCGTAGTACAAGCGGAAAACTGGTGAACCTACATCACATAGAGAACCCAAATAAACATAAAGATTTTGAATTTAAGCATTTTTAAATTTAAAATTAAGAAAAAAAAAAAATTTAAAAAAATTTCGGCTTTTTAGGGTTAAAATTTTGGAAAAGCGGAAATGTCATGATGACAGATGGAAGATGTTATTCTAAAATTATTTATAAGTTGCTAAATCTCTTTTCGTCTCCATAGTTTATTTATTTTCATCTTGCTAATTTATTCTCCCACCTCTTCTAAGCATTAAAATATGGTTAATTTGCGTACCTATTTATTTTGTTATTTAGCAGTCCCGCATCTTGTTGCAATGTTTTCAAATCCAAAAACACATCACAAACATTGTCACCAATTGTTAACTTTATCACAATAATTATCATCAACGACATTGGAGGGTATCCATCGCTTTCCCGCCCTGGTATAGGACAGATGGTTACTCCTTCAAGGCTCTCGCAAGGACTCTTTATTTTTTTTTTGAAAGAATGAATCTACATTTAAGTTTGAACGAATCTAGACCTCCAGTATCCCTGATTATTTCACACATTTATTATTATCACAAGTACCTAGTTCACACACTTTCAAGAACATGTCATATTATTTACAACAGGTACGTTGAACGAATCTAGACCTCTAGTGTAATATTCTGCATTAGAATATTCCATAGTAATCCACAATAATTCACTAATTAATCGCACAATAATTCGCTTAATTTCATTCACAATTAATCACACAAAGAAAATAACATACGAATAACAAAAACCCCTTGTTTTAAAGTTTGTTCAACACTTAATAATTAATAACGCTGATTATTTACGATTCAAATAAAAATAACTATTAAAATTAATTATTTACGTTTCAAATAAAAATAAAAAACAAGAAACACGCATTTGATTTTGAAACAAATTCGCTTAATTTACGCTTAGTTTACGCTGTTCAATTTAACACGTCAAAGCACGAATACAATCAATACAAACTAAAGGGCCCTGAACCCTGACCCCCTCACGGCACTGCATGCAGAGACCATAGGTATGAGTAAACTAGCGCTGTTTCGTTTTTTAAAGGGGCGCAAGAAAGAGACGCATGCACGGACTCGTCACAGCATTTCTCGTCACACAGTCCTTGCATTGTTGAATGAATCTCAACGCAAACGCCACAACAGCGACCATTTTTATTTTAGTTCCCGAGGGTGAAAGGGATCCAAGTCCGAAATTTGAAGAAATGAGTTTTTAATGCAGACTTGAAGTAAATTATCATGTTTATCAGTGGCAGGAAAGATTTTCAAAATTTCACGTGGATGCAAGTACCATGATGCAACAACAATCTTAGAAGCAGAAGGATGTACCATGGACTTTATTCCTTTTATAATACACCACATGTCATAACAAAATAGTCTACTTCATTTAGAGGCAGTAGGACTCAAGTCCATGTTTTTGTTTTTTTTTTTACATGAGCTCCACACAGGAGGCCCTGATGAAAATAATTTCCCCCGGGGCCTATGTCATCTTTGGGGATGCTGTGTGGAGAGTTTTTTTTAAGGATGGGAAGGAGAGGAGAGTTCTGGGAAGGAAAGGGGTTTAAGGGGTGGGTAGGAATCTAGGGTTCAGTGTGTCCTGGTCATCCGCCTCCAAGACCTAGACAAACCTAACCCCATGAACCCGGGCACCTCTGCTAAATCACCAAAAGTAGCGAACCACTAGGGGTGACCTATGGCATAGGTGTTGGTTATCCAATAAAGGTTCCCGGGGCGGCGGTACCCATTCCCGCCTCCCAAATTGAAAAGTTGACTCAAGCCAGCGTTTTTTTTTAAACAATTATTTTTAAAGACTTTACGTTTTAAAAATTTCGTTTCCCCTCTTTGCTCCTTTTTAAAACAAAACTAATTGATTTAATAATTACTTTTTTTGTTATCTATCAGCATGGATATCCGAAGAAGTTATGAGACTATAGTTACAGAAAAAATAGTTTTTGGCTCTCCTGAACATTTAGCCTTTTGGACTTGCATCCGTATGTTTCGGGTACAGAATTTGGTTCGTAAGTTCAAGGCCAAGCTTAGTGTTGCTTATCTCTTCTTTTGTGTTGATCGAACCGAGCGCAGAAAGGGACAGCAAATTTCGCATTGTACTTTGTTTGACCTGGAAGCGCGAAAAGAATGAACAGCTGATTTTAACCGTGAAACGACTGTAAAACACGGAATAAAATTGTGGATAATTTCAAAATAATGCTTTAAATCCGGATTTCTTTGTTTGTTTTCTTTTAAATAGTTTTTACTAGTTATGTACTATGATCGTCAGTAATAATTTATAAGAATTTGACCAAAAAAAAAATCAACTTCTGACTCGATTTACTCGAAAACGAAAGCTCAAATAAAAAAAAATTATACCACAAAATCGACTCCAAATGTGATGAGGATTCCCCAGTTTTCCGCTTGTACTACGAGTTTTCGGACACCTTGTATAAGTATATGATTATACGTACGTAATAATTGTAGGCAACTGAAAAAGATACAGCGTAGCTACAGCTGTTTCATGTCCGCCATTTTGGAGTACGGAATTCGGGGTTGGAGGGTTGGCCGCAGCGACCACACGATTCCAACTCCGAACAACCACACTCCACAACCTTCCAACAACCTTCCAACAACTCCACAACCTTCCAACTCCGAACTTAGTCCAGACTGAAGCCAACCTTCCAACTCCGAACTTAGTTCGGAGTTGGAAGGTTGGCCGATCTTAGTTCGGAGTTGGAAGGTTGGCTTCAGTCTGGACTAGCATAACAGACCAACCCTTCTCCCCGCCCCTAACTGTACAATACCTTAACTGTCAAGTCGTTGTTTCATGCCAAAATTGCTTCTTCTTACTTGCAAAATTCCGTAAAAAGAAGATGGAGAGATATATAATAACGAATGTTGGAGAGAGCACGCTAATATTTAAAACGATAAAATTGAAGCGAAAATTGTGAAAATGTTTAATAAAACACGACTAGTTTAAAATACAGCAAAAATCTTTCAGAGGTTGTCTAAAACAGCATTTAAAGAAACACTGTGATTTTTTTCATACATATAACTTGTGAAATAACTGAAACAAACGTGTTTATAATAATTTTCCGAGGATACTTTGCGATTTTTTCGATCGAGGGAATTTCATATAATTTGCAGATATATTATCTTCAAAAATATATTTTTTTGAAAGAGCTTAATAACTTAAAATGTTTAATGGAGATAAGTAAGAATTGGGTAGAAATTCGGGTAGCGGCGCCTTAAGAACCTGCAAACATTATAACAAAAAATCTATTGATGTAAATTTATGAGGATATTTTAAAAATTTATTAGCCTTATAGTAATTAAACTCTTTTCATTAAATTAAACCTAATTTCATTATATATGTTTACATTTTTTGTAAAAAAAGCTTTAACAACTGAATTTACTTTATTTTTCATTTTTCATTAAAAAAATCCTCTTAAAATACATGTCGTAAGGGACACACATATTTTTCTAGAAATATTACGAAGAAGCAGTTCTCAGGAGAAAAAAAGTGGAGATAAATAACTAATTAAAAAAAATAATTCTGTGCAGCATTTCAAACTTCCGCTATCGATATGTGTTTTTTTGTGTTTTAAATAACATTTTACATACATTATTTTTGGAATGTACGTCTATTGTTTTTATTTTTTTTATCTTCTTGTCACAAAACTGTAACAATGGTTGTATTTTAATTGTATATTTTATATATGTTTAGACAATTTATCTAGTTTCTATGTATATGTATAATGTTAAATTAAAAAAGTTCATAATTGTTAACGTTTTTATTTCTTATTGTGCATGATGTGAATAAGAGTAATTTGGCTATGTGTGTTTAATAATAGTTATTATTAGTAAAGTTATTAGTTATAACCCAATTGTTATAATTGGCGGTACACAATCCTAACAATTTTTGTTTGCTCAAAACTCACATTTTAATTATTTCCGGTGAATTCGTAACTATAACAACTTTTTTTTATTTCCATGTCGCACAAGGAATGCGAGTTATTTATATTTTAGATTAATAAAAACAGTACCATACCATTAATATATTTTACGTACAACGATTTTAAAACTTTAAAACCCGTTTTTCAACAATAAAGTAAGCGGTAAGCACCAGATTTTATTTTTCTAGACGATGAATTAATAACTTCGTGAGGACAACATGGAGACACATTTTAAATATTAATTTGTAACACGTTCTTCAGAATTAATTAAAATGAACGCGGCAGAAAGGTCGAATCACCAGGCCTGCTAGGGTGAATTCGACCGTACATTCGTACAATACGCCATGCCGCGGCGTATATTTGTTTACACGCTTTCTTAACTTACGTCGTTAAGATTCCCGCATTATTCGTCTTCTTCTTCTTTTCTTTGATAGGGCAAATTCGACAGTAGGTCCGTCCAATATACGGATCGCGAATTGCAATGTGTATCCACGGCTTCTTTACTTACGTCGTTACGATTCTGAATATATTTTAGGATATATTGTCGTCTTAATGTATGTAATCAATGTAATCATCCTAAGAAAATAAACTAAAAATAAAATAATTCATAAGAATCTATATTATACCTCTAAGTCTCCCTTTCTGACGGTAAAAATGGCCAATATGTGAAGGGCAATATAAATATAAACGCTCTCACTGAAACAACCCACGCAATTCAAAAACCTGCTTCCACTTAGTCATAATTAATGTATTTATTTATCATATCTATCGCCGGCGCTGGCAATGTCTTACGTCCACACATAAACATGTTTATTCACTTGGAAATTACGTAATTCTAGTGTAAAAAAAGCTCGAGGCGAATTTGTAATTGGTCCGAATCGATTCCGAGTCAAGCTGTCATCCGGTCCGTGGTCGGCTCGGTGACCACTTGCCCCTTACCCGCTTGCACGCCCGCCACTGGCGATAGCCGCTTTGAATTAAAGCCACCTCAAGCTAGGCCGGGACGCGGAATCAGTAGTAATTCGTAGTAAGCATGACTGAAGATGCTTTGAAAGATAAATATGTAATACGAATAACTGTATAACCATCCTGTATAACTGGGCGAGCCCTTTACACATGGTGAAGAAGCCTAATGGGGAATGGCGACCGTGCGGTGATTATCGTCGTCTCAACGCCAAAACGATTCCCGACAAATACCCCATTCCGCAGCTCCAGGACTTCTCCCATAAACTCGCAAAAGCAAAAATCTTCACAACAATAGATATGCTGAGGGCATACTACCAGATCCCTGTAGAACCAGAAGATATACCCAAAACGGCTATTATAACACCATTTGGCCTTTTTGAATTTACGACTATGCAATTTGGATTATCCAACGCTGCCCAAAGCTTCCAGCGTTTCATGCATGCCGTAACCAGAGATCTGGATTTTTGCTTTGTTTACCTTGATGATATCCTTATAGCCTCCAGCAATGAAGAGGAGCATAAAAAACATTTGGATATTCTATTTAAAAGATTAGCAGATAATGGATTGGTAATTAACATTAAAAAATGTCAATTTGGACTCCCGACTGTTAATTTTCTAGGTCATACCATTTCACCGGAAGGGATGTCTCCAATTAAAGAGAAAGTGAAAACTATTATTGATTTTCCTCTCCCCAAAACAGCCAAAGGATTAAGACGTTTTTTGGGAATGCTCAATTATTATAGAAGATTTTTACCCAACACTATCAGCGCCCAAACAACACTTTTTGATTGCATTTCTGGATATAAAAAAGAATGACAAACGTATTCTTACTTGGACCCCGGAATTAACGGAGGATTTTAACCAATGCAAGCGACATCTCGCTTCTGCCGCATTGTTAGCACATCCAGACCCAAACGCTGAATTAGCAGTTATGGTGGACGCATCCAACCTGGCTATGGGAGCATCATTGCAACAAAATAAAGGTACAGCTTGGCAACCTTTAGGATTTTTTTCAAGAAAATTTACCCCGGCACAGCGTAAATACAGTACGTTTGACCGTGAATTAACCGGTGTTTACGAGGCAGTAAAGTATTTTAGGAGCAACTTAGAAGGTCGAAATTTTACTATTTACACGGACCACAAGCCCATCACTTTCGCTTTCAACAAGAAACGTGCCTCAAGTTCTCCTCGTCAAGAGAGACAACTAGATTATATATCTCAATTTACCACCAACATCAAACATATTTCCGGACACCAGAATACAGTTGCAGATACTCTTTCTCGCATTGAAGAGATAAATAGCCCTTCTGCAATTGACTATGAGAGAATGGGACAAGAGCAGAGTCACGACGACGAAATTACTAAGGCACTTGAGGACTCCTCCCTCTCCCTACGTCAAATGGTGATTCCTGGAACTAATTCTTCATTGTGGTGTGATATCTCTACCGGTCATGTAAGACCCTTCGTACCATCTAATATGAGAAAAGAGGTCATAGAAAATGTACATAATGTTTGTCATCCAGGCATTAATGGGACTGTCAACAGTATTAAATTGAGATTTGTTTGGCCCAACATGGCGAAGGATATAAAGTTCTTTGTCAAACATTGCATAAATTGTCAAAAGGCCAAAATCTCCAGACATACAGTCGCGCCAAGAGCCACGTATGTTCTGCCTGAAGACCGTTTCCGGAACGTCCACATCGACTTGGTTGGACCCCTGCCCGCTTGTAGTGATTATCAATATCTGCTCACCATGATTGACAGATTCACTCGCTGGCCCGAAGCAGTTCCCTTAAAGAATATGTCAGCAGACACAGTCGCCACAGCACTGACAACTCACTGGATTTCGAGGCATGGTGTCCCCGAAACTATTACGACAGATCAGGGACGTCAGTTTGAGTCATGTCTTTTCAAGAAACTAACAGAAAAATTCGGAATCAAGCATACGCGGACAACCGCCTACCACCCTCAAGCTAATGGCATGATAGAAAGGTGGCATAGAACCCTCAAGTCGGCACTTATGGCTAACGGCGACCCGAACTGGTTGGAGACTCTCCCTATTATACTACTTGGATTGAGGTCAACAGTTCGTGATGATTTAAAATGCTCGCCTGCTGAACTTACCTATGGTAGAACGCTTCTTCACTCCTACGCCTCGCGAAGAGCCAGATACTTACGTCGGTCGACTACAAAGAAGATTTGAAAATATAAAATCTACTCCTGCCAGTAATCACGGTTCAGGAAAGTTTTTCATACATAAGGATCTACCTTCTTCTACTCACGTTTTTCTGAGAACTGATTCCGCACGAAAATCGCTTCAACTCCCTTACGATGGACCTTACAAAGTGGAAGAACGTAATGAAAAGACATACGTCATTATCATCAATGGAAAACCAAAGCGCGTCTCTATTGATCGCTTGAAACCAGCCTTCGTTCCTTCCGAAGAGAAGTTGAATATCGAAGAACCTGTCGCCGAACAGACCCCGGACAAAATTACTACTACAAGGTCCGGTAGAAGAGTGCATTTTCCAGACAGGTACCAGGCCCTTTAGAAAAAAGGCTGACAGAGACATAGTTTTTCCATATAAATTTTTTTCCGATATAAAATCACTATATACTCCCAAATTCGATTCACAGATATATATCTCATTAGTAAATCCACATTATTGACATAAATTTTGGTAGTATATTTTTTTAAAGATTACTGTAACTACAAATAACTAGATACATCAACTTTTGATGGAAGTTGGAACTCTAAGTTTATTTAACTATGTTATTCTTTTACATATTTGATAACCTTGTCTTAAGGAAGGGTTATTTTTAAATCTCCATGTTCATAGAACATGATTTCACTATATAATGAAAATAATTAGAGACTACAATTTTTGGTAGAAATTGAACTCTAGGTTTGTTTAACCATCGTCATAATTGATATATTCAATAATCCTGTCTTAAGGAAGGGTTGTTTTTAAAAAATCTCATGTTCATAGAACATGATGTCAACATGTATATTTATACATAACAAAATACCATGTAATATGTGTCGTTTAGTTTTTTCCACGTTTTTTTAAGTGCATGATGTATTTTTCCATCCACTTACAAAAGTGTGATGAGTGTTTTCCATGTTTTTGTAGGTATGTGATGTATCATTCCACAATACCTGGGAAAACATGATGTAGTTTTCCCATACGTTTTCAGTATGAAAATTCACATATGTGTAGAAGGTACGATGCACTGCCTTCTCCATTTCCTTATTATATTACCATATTTTGATAGGTGTGTGATGACTGTTTACCTTTCCCACACCTGTCAAAACGTGAAGCATATTGTTATCATGTATTTATAGGTAAATTTTGTACTGCTCTTTCCGTACTTATAAGTGTATGACGTAGACCACCCATGTACACCAGTTAAAGCATTAAAAAATTTTGTATAATTAATTATTAATTATTTTTATAAAAATGTCAAAACATGAAAAATATTTTCAACCTTTTTTCAAAATGTAAATAGGAAAAATCTTTTCAACTATTATCATAAAATGATATACCATGTTATAACATGAAGTAACTTTCCAAGATTTTTCTTGAGATTTATTCTTTATCCCATGCTAATAAATGCATGATGTATGTAACGTTAGATGAACATAAATAATATGATCTAAAAATAATACAAACTATTGTATTCTTTATTCCATGCTAATAAATGCATGATGTATATAATATTAGATGTATGATTTAAAAATAATACAAGCTATATTGCATTCGTTTTCCCATGCTAATAAAGGCATGATGTAATTTTAGATGCACTTGAATGCATGACCTAATTATAATACCAGCTATTGCGTGTAGTATTCCATACTAGTAATGTATGATGTATGTATGTAATATTAGTTACACATAAATTTTGATCCGCATAGGTTACAACTTTTCATTATGGTATCCCACGATTTACGGGACAGATGTCTAAACACATTTCTTAATATGGTTCACCTTATTTTTATATAGGTTTGATATTTTTATATATTTATATACGTTTCCTGATGTTCTATACATAAAAAAATGAACTTTATTAATTTTAAAGTACTCAAGTATATGATACCATTCTACTTATGCAGTGAATATCATACCTCATATAGATATGACGTGGTTGCCCCTTTCCTTATCTCTACGAAGTGTGATACCCATTACGTATTTTCTTTCTTGACTTATAAGTTGTGTGAAGTTTCCACATATTTATTTTTTATTTCTGGTTACATGTTTATAATGTAGATACTTGTCACTCATCTTAAATAGATTTGAAGTAATATTGACTTATAAGTTGTGTAAAATTTTCACTTATTAATTTTTATCCCTAGTTGTATGATTATAATGAAGACACATGTCACTCATCTTAAATAGATTTGAAGTAATTTAACTTAGCCAACAGGTTACATTTTTGTATTAGCACGATGTGGTTTCCCCTTTCCGTAGCTTATGAGACTCATAAAAATTTATTAATTAATTAATAATTATTATTTAATTACAATACTTACACTCAAACTAGGTTGCTTTAGTCAGCATCGAACACGATATATGTAATTTTTGTTTAATTTTAAGTTTTTTTTTACATATGTGCGTTGGTCGCATAAAATGCTGGGGAGGAGGTATGTAGGCACCGCGATTATCATTGTATTTTGAGTAAAATGTAATCTTGACGCTGGCAACACTTGGCTGCGCAACAGGATGCGCAGACAGCGGAACTGAGCTCGCGAGTGGAAGAAATTTCTAGACCATTCCGTCTTGAACGTTCCCCTCGCTAGTAAACTATTTTTAATACGTAAATTATTGTCGCGGATAGAATCTTTGTATTATCTCACCTCTGTTACCAAATAAAATATAACTCTACCAATCAGTGTTATGATTTACAAACTAAATTCCGTGACCATTTATTTAGAGTACCCGGATATCTCTGATGAGGTAAGCAGAGATATTCGGCATATACTAAAGTTCTAAACTGTCAAATTTGTATAAGCTTTCCCTGACGAAGGAACGTTTGTTCCGAAACCGGTCGGATTTGCACATTTTTAAGTGGTTTATACAAAGTTGTATTGTTTCATTTTTTTTTCATTTTTTTATTTATTATTAATAAGGTTTACACGTGAAATTTGTCATTGTTGAATTAATATTTAAGTACTTTTTATTAACTTAATTGAAAATCTAGTCTCTTTTAATGGAAGCAATCTTCCGAACAGGCCCCCCATTGATATGCTTGGTGTAACCCTAAGTACCAGCTCAGGTATGGAGGCTCCATCGAAGCCATAGTAAAGGTAGCCTCCCAAAAACTGGGCGTACTATACAGGGCCCGCAGATTCTTTAATAGTACACAACTGCTAACTCTGTACAAATCACAAGTGCGCCCCACGGTTGAATTTGGCAGCCATCTCTGGTCTGGAGCTCCAAAATACCTGGAAAATACCCTCGACTCTGTGCAGAAACGGGCGGTCCGTTTGAAAGATTCTCCCATCTCACGGACAGACGGATTGCAATCTTTAGAGCACAGGCGTCGGGTGGGAATGCTATCCTTGTTCTACCGGTATTACAATGGAAGATGCTCCGAGGAACTAGCATCATTGATCCCTTCGGCACCGGTGCATAGTCGGGAAACACGCCAAACGCGTGCCCAACATTTGTACACAGTTGACATTTGTCACATGAGAACGGGTCGTTTCTTCGACTCGTTCTTGTGTTCAACAGCTCGGCTGTGGAATGATTTGCCGGCCTCCGTGTTTCCTCCTTCCTACATTATGGGTCTCTTCAAGACCAATGTTCATTCCTTCCTCTCCTCAAAAAGACCCTCCACACAGCATCCCAGATGACATAGGCCCTGAGGGAAATTATTTTTCTCTGGGCCTCCTGTGTGGAGTTAATGTAAAAAAAAAAAACTTGATCGATATTGGTTAATTAATTATTGTTTTGTTAATTGTAATTGGTTAACTAATTTTTAACTGGTTAATTAATTTTTAATTGGTTCATTATTTGTTATTGGTTTATTCATTGTAATTTGTAATTGATTAATTGTTATTTGTTATTGGTTAATTCAATTTTATTTATTAATTAGTTTTGGTTAATTGTAATTTGTTAATTAATTATTCTTACGAGTATTTGGAAAGGTAATTCTTATTCTTCAATAAATTATTGGTTTATTCTTGTTAATAATTGTTAATTGTTATTGGTTATTGGTTAATTAATTGTTATTCGTAATTGATTAATTGTTATTCGTTATTGGTAAATGGTTAATTAATTTTTTATTGGTCAATTTTTTGTTATCGGTTAATTCATTGTTATTTTATCGCCTTAGTTCTTGTATATTCAATAGACCATAAAATGGAACAAGAAACAAGAACTGAGGCGACGATTTTCAATTGGTTAATTGTTATTAGTTAATTCATTGTTATTTGTAATTGGTTAATTGTTATTGGTTCATTCATTATTGCATGTAATTGGTTAATTGTTATTTGTTACTGGTTAGTTGTAATTTGTTAATTAATTATTCTTATTTGTAAGTTAATTCTTATTCATTAATTATTTATTGGTGTTGGTTATTTTATTATTATTACTGAATATTCGTGTTAATTATTTTTATATCCTCTTATTTTTTCGAAGTCCGCGCTTGTATACTTATATTTAGTGCAGCAGATGTAGGATTTACAAATTTTAACGTTGTCTTATCGTTGTTTAATCTCCGATTAAATCATATAAACAATATTTTTACACAAGTGTAGTCGCTAGGGGGGTGGTTATAATGATTATTCTATCAAAGATTTTCATAGAATTCGTAAATTTCCATAAATATCCTTAAAATTTATAAAAGTAGTAGAATCGTCTAATCCTACAATCATAATTTTATATTAGTGCCTATTTTTCACACAAACGGCTCTATACATTATTATTGTTATTAATTACCAAAACTCCAACCAGACACCAATCTGGAAATTTTACGGGTGGATAAAATATTTAAAGAATTAGAAAAACTCATTTCAAAGCTGACGCTTCTAGTTATTATAATTATATTTTCAAATGTTTTACTTCTACGTTTATGCAATGCCCCCAAAGTAATATTTTAGAATATCTCTGAAAACAAATAACTAGGTGTATCTGAAAAATAGGTACCGCATTCTCAAGTATTTAGACAGGTTTATCATCAAATAACAAGGAATCCTCGTAGACTTGTAGTTGAGTTTCCGTCCCTCGTCAAACAACGACAATCTATGACGTTAATTATTGATTGGCCGCGCTCTGTCCAAGTTTCTGACAGGGCTATCATCTCTAGATTTAAACAAGTCAATGGCTGGTCACTGATCTGCCACGACATCATCAAGACTGCTCTGCATTCGGTTCCGTTGGTCCATTACATACAATTACAGCGTTACAACCTTCCAGAGCAACTTATAATTTCACCTCGTAGGTATACATAATTAATGGCCTCAGTAATGACATGGCTTTGCTGCCTGTCTGCTGGGCTGGGCATGTAGTATATACCGCATAATGCACAGTTGAACAGAATGCAAGCCACTATGCGAGCTAGCAACCTGATAAACGTTAGTAGTACAGATGTAATGTCTATGTTTTAACCCCTCTAGCCTTAGAAGGACATAACTAGCCTCAAACATCATATTCCATTAGAGCCTATGAAGGACAGATCTGACCGGAACGTCCATACAAAAGATATTTTTTTTTTTTTATAAATCGGGAATGTGTGATTTTTTCGTTGTTGGAAAGAGAATCAATTCGGTTTGTCTAAAATATTTTTTATTGATTCCCTGGATAAAATCCAAAATATTGTCAAAATGCACTATTATAAATTTTCGAAATTTTTTCGTCGACAGATGAAAGTTTAAAAAATATTTATATATTTTTTATTATATAAAAGACAATGTAAAGTAACAGTTTTCCTGCTAATTCCCCACACAAAAGGAATGTGTTTTGTTAATAATTCTCGAATTCTTTCAAAATATGAATGTTTCGAGTCAATAAATTTGAAAATATATTTTTATACAAAAAGTTTTCAAATAATTATCTAAGGTGTTATTATCAAGCGTGAAATATGCTCTACATGCGAGAGTAAAATGGTTAAATAACTTTTTCTTTGGGCGTAGCACCAAGCATATGGTAATTCTAGGCCGATCGTTCTGATAACGCACTGCAGTGTTTAATCAATCATGGTGAGGGCTAGCTTAGACTTTACTGAAACATGTCGCCAATTTCACAAAGCCAGTTTCAGTTCGCCAAACGAAAAATAGAACCATCCGCGGAAAGCCGCCCGCGAGTACCAGAAAAATCAACAAATAGTGATGAACGAAGATTGTTCTAATTTGCTCAAACATATTTTATATATAAAGAAATAATAAATCAACTCAGGCAAAAGTTTTCCCAGTCCAAAATAGTTAAAATTTACTTTAATAATTGAAAAAATCACTGTTTATGTAGGTAAGTAGGTAGCGTCTAAATTAATTTAAAGTTATGATTGAACTTATTATAAAATCAAAGTACCTACAACGAGGTGCTAACTAACTAACCGTCACTGCAGGGGTAGGCAGAGCCGCCAAACAACTCGGTCTCGGGCATCCCTGACTTCTTCTACAATTCACAATTGCGTCATTTAATTTTTTTAATTTTTTTATTTATTTACATTTAAACCCGCTAAACTACTTATGTAGTTTGTCAGCAGGTACATAATGACAACATTGGTACATTTTCAAACATTGTATACATATAATTTTATAATTTTGATGCCAAATATCAATTAAATAGATTATTTAAATTATCGAAATAGTATATACATGTAAGTAGCACTAGAAGCCTTAAATAATAAAAAAGTACAAATGGATTTAGTATGATATGATATAATAAAAAATTAGTATGTTATGATATAATAAAAAAGTACAGATGGATTTAGTATGAACAAATGAAATATAATCACAAGTAAAATTAAAAGTTTCATATACATTAGGTATTACAAAAATTGTAATGAATTTACCAATTCCTTCAATGTGAGTTTCAATAAAGAATACAAGGACATTATTATTATTATTATTCTCATTATTCTTCGTTCATTCGTTCTACATGCCCAAACCACCTTTCTTAAGGGCCCGCAACCCGAATTTTTACCGATTTCTTACATATTTCCCTTAAACACGGTAAGTTTTAAAGCTATATGTTATTCTTGAAGATAATATCTAGACATTGCCAGCGCCTAAACGCAAATTATATAAAATTCCCTCGATAGAAAAAAATTTATTATAAACACGTTTGTTTCAGTTACTTTACAAGTTATATGTAAGAAAAAATTCACAGTGATTCTTTAAATGCTGTTTAAGACAATTCTTGCGAGATTTTTGCTCTATTTTATGAAACATTTTCGCAATTTTTGCATCGATTTTGTCGCTGTAAATGTTAGCGCTCTCCTCTAACATTCGTGATTTCGTATCTCTCCATCTTCTTTTTTTCGATCCCGGTTGCAGAGCCTTAATCTTACTCATTGCTCATTACGCTTACATCAGCCTTGAACACTTTGTGAATCTCCACATTTTTCACACGATCATACATATGCCTCAGGGATCTCATTTCTATAGCATACAGTCTACTTTTATCCTTCCTCTGCCAGTTACACGCATCATGAGCATGAGTTCAAATAAAAAAAACAGGAACTCTGTATTTTTTTCCTAAAAAAATAGGTCATTTATAAAACATGAAATTTTATAAGTTTTAAGATTTTCACGGCCAAAAGCATTTTCGTTATTTGTTTTTGGGGTGTTATGCCGTGTTGCGCTACCTTCTTCTTTAGCCAACGTTTCGGACATCGTTGCAGTGTCCATCATCAGGGCAGATCCGGCAGATCCGGTAGATGTGTCCGGACGATGTCCGAAACGTTGGCTAAAGAAGGAGTTAGCGCAACACGGCATAACACCCCAAAAACAAATAACAAAAATGAAATTTTATAATTAAATGAAGTTGCTTTTGCTTTTGCGACGTCACTCAGTCAGTCGTTGGGATTAGTGGGTAAAAATATTTTAAATTCTGAAGGGTTAAAACCTACCGGTGATGGTTGACCATGATCCCAAGGGCTTACAACGCTTCTATTTCTTGCTAAATAACTATTTTGAAAGTAAAAATACACTCCTGAAAACAGTATTCAATATTCATGGTCCATCCATGGTCCATGTATCAAAAGTATGATAATAAATCTACGTATTTAAAAAAATCATTGAGATTTTTTTTAAATGGGATGGGTAGTATGTCCACACTGCCATTACCTTTTGAATGAAAACGGCTTTGGTTCGCCTTTGGGTATAATTTATGGGGAAAACAAAGTTACATTTCCATAAATGTATTTATTTTGTTTTGGCGAGTCTTACAATGACATTGTCTTAAGTAGGTACAGGGTAGTAAAATATAATTCGTTAATTGAAAACAAATCACTTTTTACGCAACCACTTATTTAATGAAACATTTATCAACTTGTTTCGAAACCAATGATTCCTTCTTCAGTCTCGAAACATGTTGATAACTTTGATTAAATAAGTGGTATATAATTAAAATTTAATTAGAATTTGCGAATACATCTGAAGAAGTAAATATTTAGAACCATTTAGAACTTTAGAACACCTAAAGATCTGCTCGGCGATGCACAAATAACTCATGTAACCCTTTCCATTGCGGACATATGACTAATTATTACCTAATTATTAATTTTGTCGCGCAGAATGAATTTCGAAGCTCTTACTGACCCATTCCCCTCATGTTGTAAGCGCACTACCAAGCAGTGGACAATGGTGTATTTTTAAAATATACGCACGCCTCTTAACGCCACAACCCGTGTGCCATGCCTTGGAGTTAAATTTAAATATTGGCGACAACAAAATCTTTTCATCGATAATTCTAGCGGGACCTTAGTGTGGAAGCCTTCTTAACAACGTTTTCAAGTTAAAATATTTATTTCAAATTAATAAAGTACTTAGTTTTTACCACTTTTATTATTTACAAAAACCAACATGTTTCGTGGGCAATGCTCACTTCTTCAGGGTTTTATTAATACTAATTATAAATAATAGACATAGACAATGGTATCAATGGAAATATAAGAATGGGTAGAGGGGAGAGGAGCAATAGGGACAATAAAAGTGGTAAAAACAAAGTATTTAATTAATTTGAATTAAAATGGTACCACAAAATAAGTTTGCTGTGTTAGAAGAAGTTAAAATATTTAGTTTAAAAAAATTAAGTCCAAACCGTGTTTTGAACAAGCAACCTCTGGAGTTGTCCCCAATCAGCGCAACGCTATGTCAAGGACTGTTTTGCTGCAAAGAATATCAAATCATCGTTCCAAAAGCATAAGTTAAGTAAATTGTTTTTTAAATAGGCAATTCACCCTAAAGAGAGTGCTTTGTGAGTTAATTTTTTTAATAATGGTGATATAAGTAGTAAATAAAAGTGGTAACCCTAGACAGTGACCGCGAATGGGAAAATGAGTCCGCACACTGCACAGTGTGAGTAGGTAGGCAATGAGTAGTGATGGTACCGCACGGACGTGCCAGTAGCGGGTAGAGCGGAAGTGCTAGGAGCAGAGAATGAAGCTGGGGTCAGCGCGCGCGTGGGGGACGGACGACTCCGCTCACGACTGCAAGTACTGCAGATCAATCTCACGTACCGGATTACCTGTAAATACCTCGTTCTTCGAGAAGCTGTGGCTGCGAATTGGACGCAGGTGCGAAATTCCTATTCAACGGGAAAGTTATCAACTGCGTTTTCAACTGCGTTTTCGGCATTTGAAATTTGACACAGGGCGAAAATACGAGTCGGATCATTTCAAGAATCAGAATAACAGAAGAGTAGGTATGTATGAGAAGAAGTATGTGTGTAAACGAAACATTGAGTTTTCGCCAAGGTAGAATATAGTTGTGTAACGGTCATTCCTCTCTGCCTATCCTTATAGAATACCAGGATTAAAACCTAGTATTTATGGTCGAGCATGTCGTCATAGTGTAACAGCCCGAGCAATGAGAATTTGTGTATACACATGTTCCGTGCCAAGGCCTACTACAGAACAGGCCTAGGCGCCCGGCGGATTTTAAAATGTCACGTGATCAATTCAGTGCTGTCAAGATGTTTGGTTTGTTTATGCTGTCAAGTTTCAAGTTTGCAAATGGCGGCGGTTGTTGCTTGATGCTCGTTGTGACTGCTGATTTGTGTTGTTTATCTCAAACATATTAAATAAACAAACTGATTCGACTACTTTAAACAGTGAAGTTTACTTGGAAGTTGAACTGGTAAGTGGATTTTGTATTTATAATGCTGATTTAGTTAAAAAAAAAAACAAATCTTATTTGACGTTTCACAAATAATCAACAAGTTGCGTTGTACTTATATCAATGAAAGAGACTTTTTACTTGTTACTTTTTAAGCTGATAGAACTGATTTAGATTAAATTTTGAAATGCGTTTATGTTAATTACCACGTCTTTTATTCGTAACATTATTTTCAACAAAATCATTTTTATATATTTGAGGTTATCTGTCGTTTGAGAGTGGTTAAAATAAACGTTTATCTAAGGAGCGATTTAAATCAAATTTCTACTTGTTATTATTGATACACCTAATCAATGCGCTGTATAATATAAATACAGTGTTATCTTGATCAATTACAAAGAGCTTTGCACTTAATGTTTTGTCCGAAACGCAAGTCAAATTCATTCAAATTGTTTTGTAAAAATACACTAATCGTGACGCGCTACCCTGAACTAAACCAAATTTTGCATTTTTAAATACCTGTGACTTATTTCGTTTATGTTTTATTTCAGGTGATTTACAAGAACAAGATGGGAAGGTGCTGCAGTGTGATTGGGTGTAAATCCAACTATCGCTCTCAACATGAAAGTGTATCCACATTTGCCCTACCGAAAAATGATGTTCTACGGAAAAAATGGCTTCGTAGGATTCCAACGGATTTCTCTGGAATCAAAAATCCGTACATTTGCATAAAGCATTTTGATGAATCATCGATCACACGAAGCGACAAATGCACAGTTCGCGGGGAAGTTATAGATGTGCCTCGCAAAATTCCCAAGCTTCGTGAGGGTTCAGTCCCTACAATATTTCCCAATACCCCCAAATACCTGTCCACCATCTCCCAGACGTCAAGGAGACTCTGCGATGTGGAGGCATCCCGGATGGAAGCTGCTCTTGAACAGAGCCTCCAAGACTTTAAGAAGCACAAAGAAGCAAAGGCTATTAAATCTTTAGATGACGTATCAAAATTCTTTTCTTCTGGAAGAACTTCAAATTTAATTAAACCAGAATGGGTTTTGACGGAGACAGCAGCACATAAAGTTTTGTGTTTAATCGGTGCTAGTGATACGCCTTGTGTTTTAGGGGCTGTAAAAGTGATGAGTGACTTACAAATAGATTTATTTTTAGGTGATAAGTTAGTGAGTAAAAGTCGACACCCAAAAAACATGAGTTTAATTCAAAGTGTGGATGATTTAAACGAACTGATCAATTTTATCGAGTCATCGATCCATGACAATACCCCCGCTTTAGATTTAAATGATATTCTCATGATGCTGCAAAGACACTTTCCAGACACTGATCTGCGAATTATGTTCATTATAGAGCAAATTAAGCATGCCGCTACCCTTAAAAATCTCCGTAGGTACAGTGGCAATACTTTAATATTTGCTGCATCTATGTTTGTACATTCTTCGGCCGTGTATCATATGTTATATAATACTAATTATTTGTGCATTCCCCACCCTAGAAATATTAAGAAATTGGTTTCAAAATTTAGTTTATTTGATCAAGATATAAAGGGTAGCGTAGAATATTTAAAAACGAAAAAACAATTTTTAAAAAAAGATGAACTTTTAGTGAATTTGCAATTGGATGAAATTTATATAAGTCCTCAACTTAATTTTAAAGGGGGCAATTTGTATGGAAGTAGTAAAACAGATCCATCGAAAATTGCAAAAACAGCTCAAGTATTCATGATTTCTAGCATTTTGTCAAAATATAAAGATGTCGTTAGTATAGTGCCAGTAAATAATTTGACTGCCGAACAGCTGAAATCAATGATTTTAAATGTTATGAAGGAGGTTGAAGATATTGGCTTTCAAATCATATCCCTAATATCCGATAATAATGCCATCAATAGGAAAGCATTTGAATTATTCCAACCCAATAAAATTTTACTTCCCAGTGTGCCTCACCCGATAGATAACAGTAGAACATTATTTTTTATTTTTGATCCTGTTCACATAATTAAATGTGTGCGTAATAATTGGATATGTAAGAAGGGTGACAATTGCGTAATTAAATTTCCTAATATTGATAACTTTGATGTAACATTGGAAGCTCAATTTCAACATTTGCGTTTAGTATACCAACTGGAGGAGAAGTCACTTCTTAAATTTGGACACATGTTGTCATACAAAGCATTGTATCCTAGTAGCATTCAAAAACAAAATGTTTCATTAGCTTTACAAATTTTTAATGAAAAAACTATTGCAGGGTTAAAGTGTGTTGCACTCAAAAAGCCTGAAACATTTGTAGACCCTGAGGGTACATTACATTTTTTAAATATATTTTGTAGATGGTGGAAAATTATTAATGTACATAGCGCTTTCGAAGGAAAACGTTTTAACGATCCACATAGGGAACCCATGAGAGAAACTAGTTTGGATAACATAAACTTTTTACAGAATATGTTGAGATGGTTAAAGAATTGGAGGGTTACGATTCCTGTCAGCGCTTCCTTAAGTGCGCAAACATGCCAATCTCTCATCACCACGTTAGATTCATTTTTGTCATTAATCCCATACATGTTCTCCGTGTATAAAATAGACTACCTATTGCTGGGCAAGTTTCAGAACGATGATCTGGAAGCGAGGTTTGGTTGTTATCGGCAAATGAGTGGAGCTAACTATTACATTAGCTACGTTCAGGTCTTAGAAAGTGAAAGAAAACTTCGCTTTAAAAGCAGCGTTATATTAGTATGTAAGGGAAATAATATTCCATTGAAAACACTTCTTCCGCAAGCAAGTGCATCAATTGATGACATATTTGTGGATTTAACTATTTATAATGAGATAATAGATTCGGAATTTTCTTTAGAAAACATTCCTGAAAATTTAATGCCAATTATAACTTACATTGCTGGGTATAATGTTAGAAGAGAATTGCGATCAAAGAAATGTAATATATGTGTAGCATGGCTTCAGTCGTTAGATAAGGAGGTAGAACTTGAAAATGTACCCAAAGAATTAATTTTGGAATTAGATAGAGGAAAATTAATATTACCGACTGAGAGTCCCACTGTTGCAACAGCATTGGTATGGTTCAGTTTGCAAAAAATTTTAGATTCTTGTCCTGATATTTTTATTAGTGGCCAGAATCAACTCTATATTTTGAATAAGATAAGTGTTACCAAATTAAATTATTATTTTTTATTTCAAAATGATTTAAATGAATGTAATTGTAAAAAAACTTTGCAAATAATGTTGGAAAACATTTGTCATAGAACCTGTAAAATCCTCTTAAGTAACTTAGCAAAAAACAAAAACGATGAACTTACTGTACAAAGTTGTTCAGGATCAAGTAATAGAAAAGTTCAAAAATTAAATACCTAGCTTATAATATCTTTTTTTTATTATTAGGAAATACATGCCACCAATTCTCTTCTTTTGTAAACTTATTATTTATTATATTATGTATGTGTCCATCTCATATGTGCTCAAATTGCACTTCCAATCTTCCAGTATAAACATTACTTTCACGAGGAATTTATTATTAAAAACAATTATTTCCTGCATAATGTAATGTGTCCATTATTGTGTGAATATAATACCTATGTAATTCAATTTAATTTAAAAAATACGATTTGTTATATATTTCCATTACTACATGTGTTTTGTATGTTATGTAATTTCTTAAATAAAAAATACATATTTATTAAAATATATGACTTCATTTATTTCTTTACTCCTTTCCTTTTTTAACTGTGTTAATTTTAATAATTTTAACATTTTAATTTTCGTAAAACTTTAGATTTAAAACCTAAAAACTTCATGGCGAAAATCGACTCTCATTTCGCATACTAACACTAAAATATGACAGCACTGACTTCGTAATTCGGCGGTAGCGTGCCTAGGCCTGTTCTGTAGTAGGCCTTGGTTCCGTGCATACTGACGTCATGACGGACATGCTCGCCCGTGAACACTATGCTTATGGTGATTGATGCACGACGTTGTGTAGAGTTTGGGAACAGGCCGCATGCAATAGACTAGTGACTAGTGACAGCCCATGCCTAGAGCAACACTATCAAATATTCAGGAGTAACCTTTGATACACACCTAAATTGGAAGCAACATATACATAACACTACAAACAAAATCCGCAAATCTATATACTTTTTCAAACAAACACGCAATTTCCTCAACCTAAAACTTTTAAAAACAGTATATTACTCACTGTGCCAATCTCACATTGAATACGGAATTTTAGCTTGGGGTAATGCATACTGCAGTACCCTGAACCCCATCGTTAAAGCACAAAAACCAATCATAAAAATAATTCTCAAACTGCCGCTTACTACCAGCACTGAGATTCTATCTTCAATGTTATGGACATAAAACAGCTCTACTCAAGATCCGTCTTAGTTAATTAAAATTATTACACAAAAACAACAAAACGCTATACAAAGCTACACAAACAATACACAATACCCGAGCCATAAACAAAGAACTTCTCCAAACTTCTTTTTCCAAAACCTCCTTTGGACAAAGACAATCTAAATACATAGCTTGCAAACTATACAATACACTACCAGCTACGATCAGACAAACTAACTCCTTGACAAAATTCAAACAAGATATAAAAAAATGGATTATAAGTAGATATTGGACGCCACACTATTACAAACATCTGTAAAATAAATCACACATAGACAGTAATAACTATTCACACACGAACTAACTGTCAAATTTAACTCCATGAATAGATTAGACAGAATTTACTTCTTTATTTCATCTCCTCCAACAATTATAAGCTAACTCTCTTATGATTTACCCACCCTTCCAATCACCTTCCAGTTTTAATTTCGATTCAAATTAATATGTATTTTACCTTAAATACTCTTGCAACTACGTTATTCATTTATATACTTGTACGCCTGTCTCGACACAGGTATATCCTAGTGAGACAGGCATAAAACAAACCCAATGTACATATACTCTTTTATAGATAAATAAATAAAATAAAAAATAACACTCCTTATGTAGATGGCAATAATAGACCAACCGCCTGTTTTGATGTATTCACGAAAAAACATCGTAAAAAAGCGTATTTTATTTTATTTTGCGAAGTTCATGCACAAATATTTAAAATTTTTTGAAACATTTTCTAAAAAAATAATACTCCCAGATTATATAATAAAACCATAACCGGAAAGAGGTGCCTAGGTATTAGATTTTGAACTTAAAGCAGTTTGTATAGGCCTGATACTTTATTTTTTCTGGGATTATAAAAAAAAATATTTAAAAAAAATACTCAATTATTTCAAAGGCAAGTATGTATTCCTACTTGCAATATTTAATTAAAGCATCTAAAGTATTTTAAAGTGATCTAATTTTAAAACCTAAATTACATCATTTTGCATTGCTTTGTAGTGCGTCACCTTAACTACGAGTAACTAAAAACTTTTTTTATAAATGTATTTTGTACGGGGTAAGTTTCAAGCGCCTAGAATATAAAAGCGTCGACCATTTACTACGTACGAAATTTTAAGAAATAAAAGAAAATTGGATACATTTTTGTTGCAAACCATTTCAGAGATAAAGAAAGATTTATTGCAGGCGAACTTTTCTCCCATTTCTTGAGCCATTAGGTCAACTGCCAATTACTTCCAACTTCCATGCGTTAAACGAAAACAACTTTGTACGTGCTGGCTGTGTGTTATTGGCTCATTGAACCAACGGGACATACGAGTACTACTCGAGTGGGTACTCCAATAAGTCATTAAATTATTTTGAATAGTGTAATTCGATATAATAAACCCCTTTACATGGAACTACATTTTCAAAGTAAGTAAACAAATATAGAAGTAAAGGTAAGAAGAGTACTGAAAGGCTAATGACAGACATTTCTCCTGATACTGTACTTTTGTCAAGTAACTTCGATTGACATATATAATGAAAAAAAAAATATTTTACCTATCTATTTATGTATTTGCGGCACGTTCCAGAGTGGTATATGTGGTGAAAGCCATGGACATGTGAATATATCTGGACCTGCCCTAAGTGATAACGTATTATTTCCCCCTCCCCATGGAGCCGGCTATAGCTCCGCCTTGGAGCCAGCTGGGCTTACGAGAGCGTCGCTTGAATCTAAAAAATGTGACGTCATCATTCTTGTCCTGACCAGCGCGCTGGTCACATCGCACATTTTACGAACAAAAGTGAGAGCTTGTGCTATACATTATACCCTAATATATGTGAACGTAGCGAATGTGGGCGTTTCTCCAGTGAGTTACAGGGGTAAGTAAATTATGAAACATTTGTAAAAGTGTCTCAACTAAACACGGCAACAAAATATTCCCGTGTGAAAAGGGGCGAACTTTCTTTTGCCGATTTCGACTACGCAAATATGATAACAACGTGGCGGGCAATTCGCGCTCCCATGTAAAAAGGTCTATTCATTAAAAAGCAGTTTTGCTTTTAAGAACTAAATGGTGATATTATAATGCGAGATGCCTATATACTGTCAGATTGATTTTTTAACGAATCACAGTCATCTTCCCCTCTTCACCCTCCATAGTTTGGTTTTACCCCTCATCTGTAACTTCTGGTCAATTAAATTTGGATGTCTATGGTGAAAGCCCAACATCAGAATCGAAACGCCGCCCGCTGCTTTAAAAGATTTTAGCCCTGTTTAAGTAACCAGATCTGAATAGCCAGATACTCTCGACCTTCCACCTACCATCTCCTACCCCTCCTCACTTCCTTCAGCTTTACTATATGTCTAAATGGATGATGCCATAATATCAATGACTTTGGGCAATTTGGACTCTATTGCCATATTCAAAATTTTGATTCTGTCCAAACTTCAAATTTAAAATTTCTGTGTTTTCATATTAGCAAGTCGATATAGTAGGTAAGTAAAGTTAAATCATGTGATCTTTGACGGGTTACGAGTTACAAGTTACGAAGTAATACACAGTTAGTCATTGTATTCGGTTCAGGACACCCGTAGATTTTTTTCATGGTCCACATTATATAAATCTTCTATCATGACATGGTTTCAGAATTCAGTTTTCAGTGTGTTTCGTACAATTGCATTGGAGTGGGCACTGCACTTCACTGTCCGATTTCGAAATTTCACCTGTGCAAATACTAGTCTTGCTATCATTCCGTCCGCACGTCTCGGCGGAGCCAATACCTAAATCTGCAGTGTTTTTATTTATAGCAGGTTGTCACCGAAGACCTAAATGATAAAAATGACATAGGACGCCAAAGAAGAGTATTGAAAGTACGAGACAGCATGCTCGCCAGGAGTTCCAACAGGTGCAGACCTCCAGTGTAGAAGCAACTCTTCCAGATATGCTGCATGAGCTTTTACATGAGCTTTTGCATGAGCTTTTACACTAACGAACTATGGAGAAGATACACACAATGCGTCGCGAACACACTCCCGAGTACAGTATAACCACTCCAAATGCGCACGGGCGCTGTTCGCCCTCCCCTGGCGATACAACGCTTCGCAGATGTTCGCAGAGGGAAGGGTATATACATGGGTTCGCTGCTCTGATGCGCCCCAGAATAGATGGACGAGTCAGCGCTACCAGAGATCGGAAAACACTCTCGTCCAGGCCGTCCCCAGGCGCGCCCCTACAGCATATACGGAGAATTTACCTCAAGCCTCCGTAGTACAAGTACTACAAATGTTTACCATTTTATTTAATATTATCTTGTGTTCAATTTTATACATATAGATGTAAACTTTTATACGGCAGACACCGTATCGCACTCACCGCTCTATTCAGATGAAATAAAAAACTTTATTGTTATTTTAATTTACATCCATTTCAAGGAGATTCCCGGGGATGCTAAATAAGAGTCAATTTAATTTACCTGCGCGCACCACACGCTCTTCCGTCATATTCAAAGGGGAAAATAATTTAAGATCGAGTCGTTCTTGTTGGCATATGAAAATCAATTAATCAGGGCTGTCAATAACATAATATTATAGTTGTTGTATATATGTAATTCTGTCTTCTACCTAAAGATGTTGTTTTTCCCTACTCCCTACTATCTAAAATCTAAAGCATCCTTCACAAGTCAACGCCGTTGAGATTGCACAGGAATTTTATGAAACATGGCAGGTAGTAAATAAATAAGAAACAAGGCCGTGAGATTTTATTAGACTCTTCAAGAAAGTGCAAACATGGCTGAAAATCCAACAAACCTGCGCGTCGCATACCGCACATTTTTATGTAATAAAATTCGCAATAAAATAGCTTAACTATCCTCCTACATACAAGGCACTACATTTTTTATCGATACTTCGTGAATTCTTTGATCTGAAAGGAGCCTTCACCCTGGAAACTTTATTCAAAACAAAATTACACTGTTGTAAAATATCTACATCACAAAATAAGATCGAAAATGAAGCACTGTTACCCCAACATAAATACATTCTATCCCGCTTGATAATGAGAGTATTTTAAAGTGTACACACCTGATAAATAACAATTTACAAACACATTAATGGTTTTTAACCAGTTGTGTAAAATTTAAAACACGTTTTTTAGCAAGGTGCATATGTGTATCGATATCTATGTTATATTTGTTATTTATGTTCGTTGATACAAATTTCAATTTTATTTAGCTTTATTTTTTTTACATCTTATGTCTAGTGTACATCTATTCTAAAACTACTATTATAATAATATTCTATTACCTACGTCGGTACTAAAATTTGGACCTTACAACATTGGTTACCCACGAAAATCTGCAAGATTTTAAGCATCCTTAAAATTTCAAGACCTTTGTAATAAGCAGTGGTTTTGGCCGTTATACCCATATCGCCTACTTTTCTAGTTTTAATAAACGTGATTGCAGTGAAGTGTCATTTATGTGCATAGTTCGGAGACAATAGAATTTATAGAATAATCGTACACTTATTTAACTGACGTGAATGTACGAACCGAATGTAGGATATAAAAAACCTGCAAGGTTGTACGAGGAGCCTCTTCCCTTTCTATCCGCTATACCACGTGTACTTTGAATATTAGTCTAATCATCGGAGACTATAATTTTTTTTTTTACATTAACTCCACACAGGAGGCCCTGAGGAAAATAACTTCCCTCAGGGCCTATGTCATCTTTGAAGATGCTGTGTGGAGGGTCTTTTTGAGGAAAGGAAGGAGTGAACACTGGTCTTGAAGAGACCTATGTTGTAGGAGCGAGGAAACACAGAGGCTGGCAAATCGTTCCACAGCCGAGCCGTTGAACTCAAGAACGAGTCATAGAAACGACCCGTTCTCATGTGACTAATGTCAACCGTGTACAAATGTTGGGCGCGTGTTTGGCGTGTTTCCCGACTATGCACCGGTGCCGAGGGGATCAATGACGCTAGTTCCTCGGAGAAACTTCCATTGTAATACCGGTAGAACAAGGACAGCATTCCCACCTGACGCCTATGCTCTAAAGATTGCAGTCCGTCTGTTAAGATGGGAGAATCTATCAAACGGACCACCCGTTTCTGCACAGAGTCAAGGGTTTTCTTATTATCATTGTAGTGTATTTATTAACAAATCAGTAAATATTATTCAAATTATTGTTCAATTCTAGTGTTCTATTTTTTATTTACGTTAGATCCACACAGGAGGCCCTCGGGGCCTAAATCATCTTTGGGGATGCTGTGTGGATGGTATTTTTAGAGAAATGAAGGAAAGTAAGTTCTGCTAAGAAAAAGGGTATGGGGGTGGGTAGGAATCTGGAGATCAATGTGTCCAGGATTGACGGCCGCATAAATACATCCCTCCCACTGCGGTGCAAGGCCATGGGTCGAGAATGTCTGAGTTAGGTCTCCCGATCTCTCCCGATCCCGCCCGCTTTACAGAAGTAGTAGTACAGTAGTAAGGCGGGCGGGATCGGATCAAACGGATAGGATCGGGCTCAAATCATCGGATCGGGCCAAACGTATTCACCGCCAAGACCTAAATAAACCTCACCACATGAACCTGGGCATCCCTGCTAAGTTACCAAAGGCAGCGAACCACTTGGGTGGCAGGGGTGTTGGTTATCCAATAAATAGTTCCCAGGGCGGCGGTACCCATAGCCGCCTCTTAAGGGCCCGCAACCCGGATTTCTACCGATTTATTACATATTTCCCTTAAACACGGTAAGTTTTAAAGCTCTTAAAAAAATATATGTTATCTAGACTTTGCCCGCGCCGAAACGCAAATTATATAAAATTCCCTCGATAGAAAAAAATCGCAAAGTATGCTCTAAAAATTATTATAAACACGTTTGTTTCAGTTAATTTACAAGTTATATGTATGAAAAAATTCACAGTGTTTCTTTAAATGCTGTTTAAGATAATGCCCGCGAGATTTTTGCTCTATTTTAAACGAGTCGTGTTTTATTAAACATTTTCGCAATTTTCGCATTGATTTTGTCGATGTAAAAGTTAGCGTTCTCCTCTAACATTCGTACTTTCGTATCTCTCCATCTTCTTATTTTCGAACCCGGTTGCAGAGCCTTAAATTGAAGCGATTATAGTAATATATCAACATGAAAAAAATGTTATTATTAAAATGGATGGTACAAAATAAACACCAATCCACTTAAATGTTATTATAAATTCCAACAATGTTGAAATTCAACACCCCTCTGAAAAGTCGTTAAAAGTGTTGACATTATTATTTTTAAACAGCCTTTGACCTAACCTAACGTGACCTATTTAACCATTTTTTGCCACTTTTAATTACTTTTGAAAGGAGTGATGAATCTGCACATTGTTGAGTTGTCCCCCTCTTCTTTATATAAATAGATAGAAGAGAAGATTGATTTAAGTGCTGTGCTTCTGTAAAACCAAACTTTATCAATTCATCTTGGCAAGTCAAATTACTAACATCTCGAGATTTTACTAGTAACAACTAGTTTAAAAATATTTTAAAATTAAAGTAGATAGTCCTAGAACTTAAATTATGTTTCTAACGAAAATGCTGTGTTTATGCTGTTTTTCTGTGTTTTTTCAGTCTTTCTCAAAGTGGGCGATAACTGGAGGCAGTAGAAAGCCCAAAGAAACTTAGAGGGGCGACGCGCGACGCGACGGCAGACAAATTCTATACATAAAAATTCGATGGAAGCTAGATCCGGCACCACTTGAGACGCGATTTACTACTCGAATGATTGGAGTTCCGTATAGACGGTCAAATTGGAGTCGCTTCCATATATAATAATGTGGATGCAGCATTATATTTTATGTAGGGGAGAAGTGGCATGAAAGAGCCAGTTTTCTAAACGGAGCAAAAAAGTATACTTTTAATGAAAGAAGTGATGTTTTTTTTTCTTAATTTATTATTTATTTAATGGAGAAGGTAATTTTATACGAAAAAACCTTGAATACTTTAAACAAATCAACGAAATATTCATTTATAAAAAAATGTGTTTTTTGGCTCTTTCATAACATTTCGGTATTGAAAGAGCTACTAAAAGTTATGAAAGAGACAGTCTGTATTATAAAGTATAATTGAGAAATTTTTGCAAACTAATAATAATTGTGCATACTAATAATAATTGCCCTATTAAAAAAAAACAAAAAGACAATTCCAACAAATTATTTTTCGAAACTAATGATATTTTTAAGAATTTTTTTAATTATAACAGTCATTCTAAGTAATTCTAACAAACGCTTTAATCTTAACATATTATTCAGTCATACCTATTATATATATAATCTTAAAATATCAGAGGCAGATTATTTTTTATTAATAACAATCTCGAAAATTAAACAAAATGGCAAATAATATATTCTATCAAAAACGCTAAGCTCTTTCATGGCCTATTCGCCCGGCTCATTCATAACTTATTCGTTAAAGAAATATAACCAAATAAATATAAATATCACACACATACTTAGATAGTGATATAAATGTATTATTTATTATTTATTTTTCTTTATTCTTATTCTATTTAATGCCATTATCATAGACTGTATACCTTTAATTAAATTCAAAGAATCAAAGCATCCAAAATGGTTTAATAAGGAATGAATCCAATTAATAGCTAAAAAAAAGTTTTACACATAAAAAATAAAGAAGAGAGATCCCTATCAAATTATATTGAGTTCAGTAAAATAAGAAAAGATTGCAAAAATATGTCAAAAATTTGTTACAACAATTACATAAATAAGGTAGAAATGTCAATTAAAAGAGATACAAAACAATTTTGGAATTACACAAAGTCTTTGAAAAATGATGATATTAGCATACCCTCCAATATGTGCTATGAAAAAAAAAATAGCCAACGACTCTCAAAACGTAGCTAACCTATTTGCCGACTTCTTTAAAAGTGTGTATGTCCGTGACTCAATAATAGTCAACGATTACTCGCCTAGTTTTTCCTCAGATCATAACTTAAATTTAGTCAATGTAATAATTGAATATAAAGATGTATTGACTCAGCTAAAACAACTGGATCAAAGTAAGAGCGGTGGTCCTGATAATATCCCACCTGTTAATTGCGCTACCACTCTTGCATATCCACTACATTTTCTTTTCAATCAGTCATTACAAACAGGACACTTTCCTGAAAAATGGAAATACAGTTTCCTCACCCCGATATTTAAAAAAGGAGACAAAAATGAGGTGAGCAATTACAGACCGATCTGCCTTTTATCAACTATTCCAAAATTGTTTGTGAAACTTATTTTAAATAAAATCATTCACTGTATCAAGCCAGTAATTTCACCTAACCAACATGGTTTCACTTCTGGAAAATCTACTTTGTCCAATCTCTTAATTTACCAAAACTTTATATCCGAATCCATGTCTAAGAAGTTACAAGTTGATTCAGTCTATACTGATTTCAGCAAAGCATTCGACAGAGTTAACCATGACCTGCTGTTAAAAAAGCTACACAAATTAGGAATAGCAGGGTATTTATACATGTGGTTTAACAGTTATTTAAGTAACAGGTAATTGGCCGTTAAAATTGATGGTTTTATTTGATATAAATTTATTGCTACCAGCGGTGTTCCCCAAGGATCACATTTGGGACCAATTTTATTTTTAATATTTGTGAACGATGTTCTTTCTATTTTCAATGATGTCCAAGTTTTAATGTTTGCGGACGATATGAAAATATTCAAAGCCATAAGAAATATCAATGACTGTCAAACATTGTCAAATAACTTGCTTAAACTTTTTGTTTGGTGCCAAGAGAATTATCTACAACTAAATATAAGTAAATGTCTAATTATGAGATTCCATAGAATAAAAAATCCAATAATTTACGAATACTCCATCAATGATGTAATGCTAACAGCTGTAACCGAGGTGAATGATTTGGGTGTAAACTTTGATCAAAAACTGAATTTTATAAACCATATTGAAATTACATCAAATAAAGCTTTGAAAATGTTGGGCTTTATAATAAGAATTTGCAGTCAATTTAAAAATATTCAAACCTATAAAAATTTGTACATGTCTTTGGTTAGGAGTCAAATTGAGTACAACTCTACAGTATGGGCACCTAGCTACGCTAGTCATTCGCTCACGATAGAAAGAATTCAAAATAAATTCTTAAGATTTATTAATTTTAAAATGGGTATTACAAGGGATTGTGTCAACTATGATTATCTACTATGCCAACTCAATTTATTAAAATTATCTGAACGTAGAATAGTTAATGACCTAACCTGTTTATATAAAATCATAAATTCAATAATTGACAGCCATGAATATACTTGATTTCTTTTCATATACCTCGCAAACCAACATCGAGGCAATATCTACCGTTCTATTGTGATAACTCCAACACAGAATCACAGTTGTATACCCCCGCTCGCCGCATACAAAATTTGGGAAATGACTATAAAGATGTTGTTGACATATTCAACACACCATTCACCAAATATAAGCAAGTCATTACCCAATTTATATTGAAAAGAAGAATACATATTACATACAACAATACAACCTTTACATAGTCTTGGTAACAAATACTTATACAATATGGATGTTTTGATAACAATTTTTAACTTGGCAAACTTTAAACGCCGTTATGTGCCTTGTTTCATTAACTATTTCAACTTGTTTCATTAACTATTGTGAACACCAATTTTATACACTTTTATTAATATTATTGTTGATATGGAGGATATTAGAAAATTATCTAATACTAGCTGGGTTACCCGGCTTCGATTCGGGACAACATTCGAGATAGTTCTGGAATACTTTGCATCTTATATTTTATGTAACCTTTATTTTATTTTCTATATTTTATGATATCTGTATTTTGTCAACTCTTTATTTTGTTTGTAATAAAAAAATGTACTGCGTTATATGTAAAAGCCCTTTGGGCGTTTAAATAAATAAATAAATAAATTCTTTTTTATTTTATTTAAAACCGAGACGTGCAAACATAGCATGCATAACTTTATAACACAGGCGTATGTATGTATATCATGCAGTATTATCCAGCCTCATTTAGATTTTATTTATTTTTATTTATAACATAACATTTGATACATTTGTATCAAATGTTCTTGTTTTTGCCACTATTTGCTGTCGGTTTGTTCCTGCCATCAAACTTAAGTGTGTATGTGTATGTAGGTATATGTACGTATATGTGTATATATATGAATATACATGTATGTGTGGGTATGCATAAATACATGTTTATGTAAGTATATATATGTATGTACGTGTGGATGTGTGTATGTATGTGTATTTATGTACATGCATATCAGCTACCTTACTTATTTGTGTTTATTTTCCAGGCAACTTTGGCAATTTGTGAGTTATTGGAAACATTTCTACCAATTTTCTAATTTTTTTTATATAATTTTACTTAAATATGTTTACCTACACTTACTAGACTTCATTTCAATATAACTATCTTCCATTGGTCACCATGATACAGGCAGCTGCCTAGTATGGTGACCTAATGTATCTTCTCAAGTAAATGTATTAATCATGTAACATGTACTTATAAATAAATAAATAAATAACCTTCAAAATAACAACATTATAAAAAATTGTGTTGCTCAGTTTTCACACGGTTGCAAGGCCAAATATATGCACAAACCCAATCTACAAGCCATTTTCTTACATTTGTTCTCAATAAAATACCAAAAAAAAACTTAAATGAAACAAAATACTTTCTTTGTAGTGACAAAAACTTTGACTCGGTGTCCAGGCATCCGTTGGTTTCGGCGAACTGTCTAATGTTTGTGGGTGATGGGAAATCAGTTTTGTAACTTAAAAATAAAGTTACCAACCACATCCGTTCCTTAACTACCAAAATAATGCAAGTGGCTCTTTCAAAACTTGGCTCCTTCATGACACTTCTCCCCTACGTAGTCCATGAATTGTGATTTCCGATAATTTTATCATGCAAAATTTTTCGGTCGATCGCGGCGATTTCAGCCCTACATCCGAAATTCTTGATAGGTATGTGATTCTAGGCTAGTAAGCTTGGAGACGAAAAATGAAAAAGTCTCGTTTCTGTTTTTTATTTAATCTGGCATCTTCGGAAGTTGACCAAAATGGGATTTTGATCTGTCAAACTCGATATCGTGAATTACGTGAAATGCAAGTGAAATGAAGGGTCACACGTCACACCCTACCTGTCATATCCGCATAATAATGCATGATTAAAAATAATTATACTGCAATAACTGTTTTTAAGATTCCCAAGATGGTAATGTAAAAATGTAAGTTAAATAGGTAATATGGGGGAACTAGATTTTCATTTTTATCTCAAAGTGGGTGGTGGTCGAAATAAGTTTGAGAACCTGAAGACGCTTCTTCGTAGATTGTAAAGAAGTAAGCTTTAGGTCCACGAAGGACCACCCGCCGCTCGATTTATTAAATTAATTCTACTTTTGTAACAACGTTGCTTCGCTTACCTCGACGTGACACCACATTATCATATTTAGAGCTTTGCCTTATTTTGTAGCAGCAACCGCTATTATTTATTATTGATTTATCAGTGCTTTATGCGGTTTGGGTGGTTGAACTTTAAACAACGGCTGGTTTATTTGCGTCGCTTAATTAAAACTAAATTTTACAGCAGGAGTGACCACTATTTATTTATAAATTATAATTAGGTACATATTTTAATGTGGTGCCCATCTCACTAGGTGTGAAATACCTATGTTGAGATTTTTTACATTTTTACAGATGTGAGAGTATTTTGACTGTCCAACTAGGAAGGATTCGTGTTTTATAAAATGCAAATAAAAATAAATGAAGGCAGTATAAAACAATGCTTTATGAAGTGAAATGTATTTTTAGGATAGTAGTGATGATTATTATTACTATTACATATTATACAGTTTTTCTTTTCTTTCTTTTTATACATAACTGAACTAGCAGAACTACAACAACCAACCGTTTATAATGGTTAGTGATAAATTAATTAAAAAATCCACTACGAGTGAGATGCTTTTTATATTTATTTATTTAAAAAATTTTGTTTACACATTACAAATGATTATAAATGCAAGGTTATAAAATAATTCATATTTTATTCTACTACTCCATAAGTTGAGCTCTAAGAGCTCGTGTTTATGGGAGGAGTATTTACATGCAAAAAAATAATAATAATGTTCTAATGAAATGTGTAAACAATTATCAAAGAACTTATGAAATAAATGTCTTAGATAGGTACCCAATTTAGAAAAAAATTGTTATATAAGAACAATAACAATAAATATATTTTTTAAATATTAAATGTTACAGTTTAAGTATAGGGTAAATTACATTAAGGGTATATTACATTAAGGGTACAATCAGGGCTGGGCAAAATACATGCTTTGCTGTAATTAAAGTACAAATTACAAAATACTTTTTCGCATGTATTTAAAATACAAAATACAAAATACAGTATTTTAACCATTTTTTAATTTCAAATACAAAATACATTTGGTTTTGGTAGAACCTTTGGATGCAATAAATTGTCGTAAGTGCCC
This sequence comes from Limnephilus rhombicus, assembly GCA_929108145.2. Lineage (NCBI taxonomy): Eukaryota > Metazoa > Arthropoda > Insecta > Trichoptera > Limnephilidae > Limnephilus > Limnephilus rhombicus. Next base: position 1,863,245 of record CAKMYE020000009.1, read on the forward strand.
TTATATAAGGGTGCATTTCCATAGAAGCAAAGCTGAGCAGAGTGAAACAGAGACGTGCAAAAATTGACCAATCATATTGTTCAGATCGTCTCCGCTCCACTTGAAAAGTTTTGTGCTATAGGACTTAGGTGTTAGATAATAATTATTATTATTATAACAACATTTGCTAGTTCCTGGCAAGCGTTGCAATGCCATATTCAAATAAATAAATTGTTTCTCCCTCCATGTCCTTTTCCGTGCGTCCCCGTTCCCCTCCTGCATCCCCTTCCCCTCCCGCGTTCCCCTTCCACCTTCCCCGCCTACCCACTCCCCTCTCCCGCTCCCTCGTTCTGCCAACCCCCCTCCCGCATTCCATATATTCAGTCCCAGTACATTCGGTTTTCAAACAACTCGCGTGCCAGCTATTACAATTTTTTTATTGAAATTTTAATTTTTCACATAGTAAAATATTCATTTTTGTATATTATAAGAATAATCAATCAAATCTAGCACCTAACATGGGTACCTATTTAAAATATCCATAATTCAAAAAAATCCGTAGTCAATTCTTTTGTTCCAAAAAAAACAGCTGCCTGTTAAATTCAATTTCATCAAACGGGCGAACTGTCAAACGTGCGAAGTTAAAATAGTCGTTAAGTTTTCTGAAATCATCCAATTTTCTGCGTAATTTTCTTAATTTTTCTTTCCGTAAGAACCTTCTACAAAGTATTAGAAAACTTTAAAAAAAATTTATTGAAATAGGTAAAGTCGTTCTGAAGTTATGGCGTGACCAAGGATTCATTTTTATATACATAGATGACATTTGTATAGTGCAGTTTTGTGTTATATCACTTCAAGTGCGCTCTAAAGTAATTAACTTAAAAATAATCTAGTATTCAGTCAAATTATTCTTATAGTGCTTCATCTAATACAATGATACAAAAATTTACAATACAAAGCAATGACAAGTATAATATAATTTGATACAAAATGTACAAAAACAGTGCTATTATAGCACAGGACAATAATAATAACTAGCATGATAAAAAATGTACAGTACGTCATAAAGCAATGATAAGAGAACTACAAATAATCATTAGTATGAGTGCTACAGCACAGAAAAATAGGACAGTAGTACAGGATTCTAGCGTTTTTAGTCTATGTATTATCTATGTCAGTTTATTTTTCGTTATCATTATTAAGATCGCTAAATGTATTTGAAAATGTATTTTGAAGCCATAAGTATTTGAAATACAAATTACAAAATACCTCAGCAGCAGGTAATTGAAATACCAATTACAAAATACATTTTAGGAAGTAATTCAAAGATAAATACATTTGTATTTCAAATACGTATTTCAATTACAAGTAATTCAAATACTGCGCAGCCCTGGGTACAATATATCACTATCCAATTTCAGGGACTTCATTTGTTTTTTGAATAATTCATATTTCAGTGTTTCTGTTAAACTAATTTTGTTTTTGGACAATAATATATTGTTTCCTGAATATTCAGGGACAATATTTTAATTGTTCCCCGATATTTAGTGACTCTCCTTGGCCGGGAGACCGGTTGGTCTTCGGCCCCTTACGTAGTGGCATGATTTGAACTGAAGAGGACCTCTTAATTTTGGTCCCGCATCACTCACTGCACTACCTACACGCGTTGTAACAATATAACTGTGCTAGCGGCAACCTTTGGCAGTTACAGAAAATTTGTGTACGTAGATGACATCGCCGTCACAGTACATGCTAAAACCCTTAAAGCAGCAGAAGAGGCCCTTAATTCTGATCCTCAGCTTCTGCGTGGTTGAATTTCAAAACCCAGTTTCGAGTGCATGTTGACGTCACGCCGTACGCGTTGCGCCACAAATAACATCTGTGTACGTGGAATTTCAAACAAAACTTAGTTTACTTTAACTCAGTGACTAGCTGTCATTGGCCACTGGATCACAGGGGATCCGAAGAACTGGCTATATTTGGAAACGGTTCTTATCGGATTTATAAAATGGTTAACTACACTCAAACTCGGCGAAGCCGACCTAAAAGCCGCCCGCAGGGCCTAGCAGCACAAACCTGTGGAGCGGGTCTTTAACTGCTAGTGGAAGAACATTTTCCCAATAGGCAACGAAAACAGTGGTAACGGCTTTTCTTCTAAGCAATTCACGGGCAAATGAAAAACTCTGTGTTCAGTGCGATGGAAAAATTTTTACCATGCCGCCGCATACTATCTTGGAGTTACTTTAGACATGAGCTTGAACTAATGGCAACATGGAAACAATGGGCAAATATCCAGGACAAGGCTAAACTCGGTAGCTGGAACTAGCTGGCGATGCAACGCCAACACGCTCAGAATGGCATCCATTGTCCTTGTTTTCTCAGCAGCTGAATACTGTGTTCCAGTATGGGCTAGAAGCGCTCACCCTTCCACAGTCGACATTCAGCTTAATACCACAATGCGAACCATCATTGGAATTTTAAAATCTATTTCTCTCCCTTGGCTCCCCGTACTTGCAAACATAATCCCGCCAAATATCAAGCGAGATATACAGCCCTGCAAAAAAGCCCAATACCTTGCACGATGATGTCGTCTCTCATCAGGCAGGCCGCTTGTCACGAAAACCCTTCTGGATATAAGGAAAGAGGCTTCTCCGATTACCTCTCACTTCAGAAGATAGATGGAAACTGGAGTGGCAATCGGCCAATGTGGGAAATGCCCATCCCATACAAGACCCCAGAAAGGAAGGGGGGAGTGGGGTTGGAAAATTAATTAAACAGTATTTTGGGACCTCTACTTGCCAAAACTTATAATTTACATCACTTTGATAAAAGTGATGGTGCAAATAATAATGTTGTTTTTCAGGAATTTTATAATAATAATAATAATAATTGGATAATTTATAAAGCGCCGTTTTTGTGAAAAATCACCTCAAGGGCGCTGCAATACTGAGGCCGATGGGGGGAGTTAGAACTCCCTGAACCCTCTATTATATACGCCCTTGCCTCCCACTTATGTTATGTAAATTCCTTCCGTTGCAAAATGACTTAAAATTCATAGGGTAGTTTTATAACTCATGTACGTAATAAAAATATGCAAAATATGTGTAATAAAAATATATATAGGTGAGGTACCTAAATTTAAAATTATGTGTTTTAAATATTGAAAGGGACACTTAGATGATTTGGGCTTCACATATGAAGCGGAAGCGAATGGTAGAAGAAGTCGGGGAAGCCCGAGGAAGACAAGTCCAAATAACAGAGGAGTATGAGACGATGAACGAATGTGTGGCGGTAGTCCTCTCCGCCTGCGGAGAAACGGCGTGTTGATTTGTTAGTTATCGGCACATTTAGCTATTATTTTGCTGTAACTACCTTCCCACGCGAAGTCTCCGCGGCGCTCATCGGGTACGACGCCCCCGTCGACCTGAAACGAGTTTAAAAGTAATTAAAAGTCGCCATTATTTCCCCTCGCAACTGTGAGCCGCTGGTTGCCGATAGACGTGTTCAATACCAGCCAATATTAGGTACACATAATTTAGGTTAAATATCCTGGTTAGTAGCCGAGTGGACAGCTACGTCGGGTTCCCACACAGGCAACTTAATCAACAAATCTATCCATGCTAGCTTAGTCCTCCATCATTGCACAGGCATCATTTTGCGTTGTTAATTACTGTAGTAGGAGGTTTTCAAATTTTGTCAGTTTATCGTAACCACAGAATGTTTGCCTTTCTTCGACAATGAAAACTAAACTTTGAAGTCAATACCAAACTAGAGCCCCAACTGCCTGGTGCCAATGGGGACTGTTATTAAGGTTTGCAATTCCGCCGGATTTCAGCAATATTGTACGAGATTTTCGGGACTGCGGGATAGAAAAAATAACTGAATTGAAAAACTGAATGACAAAAAAAACCACCAAAAACGTTCTCACTTAACTCAACTTGATGCTAAGCATAGAGCCGTATCTCAAGCTTCGGAACTTCAAAAGAAACTTCCCTTTTAGAGAACGGAGATATCAGAGGAAGATACCTTCAGTTAGTCCACAACTTGATTACAGTGTCACCAACAGACCAGTGCCAGTGTGGAAGCAGAGAGAACGATTTCCGGTGCTGATCTGCGGTGCACAAATGCCCGTTCATAGACAGGTGACGGGACTTTTAATTTGGGAGGCGGATTTATTGGATAACCAACGCCTCTGCCATAGGTCACCCCAAGTGGTTCGCTACGTTCGGTGACTTAGCAGGGGTGTACGGGTTCATGGGGGATGAGGTTGGTTCGGGACTTTGAGGCTGATGCGTCTGCAGTCTGCTCAGTTGGTGCAGACGCATCAACCAAGTAGACTCGGGACTGGTTGAGGGAGACCTTTTGACCTCTTCAGCAGGAATCTCTCGGAACATTGTCTTGTACCACAGCGGGAGGGATGGATTCACATGACCGTCAGTCCTGGTAACACTGACCCCCAGGAATCTGTCCCTCGTACATTTTTCATTCCTAGAAATTCCGTCCTTCCTTCCCTAAAAATATCCTCTACACAGACCTGGCCTGGAGGGAAATTATTTTCATCAGGGCCTTATGTGTGGATCAAATGTAAAATAAGGACTCTTCGTAGTCTATGTCTAATAATATGTATGAATATATATATATATATATATATATATATTTTTTTTTTTTTTTTTTTAAATAAAATATATCCCACATTCCATAACACTTTCACGCCGCGTCGCAAATCCGATGAACATTATTAAAACGTCCTTCACCATTCATAATGAAGAGTTGAAGGGGGCTTAATCCGTTCCGGAACCCTTTACACATCGTAATATTTCTTATCGAGAGACATGGTGCCGAAAGGACGCGCGGCGTGACCAAAGTTATTTAAGTGAGATCAGACGACATCTCTGAGCCGTGTTTCAAAGTTATTAGCTACTTAATGCAGGGAATGCTTTCGTGTTTAATGCACTTGGGGATATGCAGCTCCGCGTATCAATTATAAATTTACATAATGCATTGAGGCTAATCTGGTCATGTGAGTAAAAATATCATAGAGATTTTATGAGCATTGAATCAAGTTAATTGCGCGCAATTGGAATTTTGATCATTTGGTTTTAAAAACGAATCGCTTTTCGTCAAATGAGAAGTCGCCCTTTAGGAATTCTTTTAATATTATTGGCTCATCAAATGGGCTGAGGTTTTTGATATTTTTTTAATAAGGAATGGTATCAATAATATGTTACCAAAAATTTGAAACTTTTTACTACTTAAATTAGACGAATTAAAAAATTAAAAACGAGAGTAAATCCAGTAGTACACAGTACACTTTCAATGTCGCTCCGGTGAAAAAACCTCACTCAGAAACTTAAGAGGAAACCGGACGGCGTTTTGTCTATACAAATGTATTCTCCAATTTCCTCTCTAGATTTTGAAATTGGAAATTGAAAATTTACGTCACCCCAAATAATCTGACACTGGCTGTTAAAAAGTTTTTTAATATGGTTGACTTAAAAGGAGACATTCGAAATATGCTAAAGAACTAACAGGAGTACATTTAATAGACATTCTCTTTTAATATAAATACTCACAAAATTATGTAACACTAAAATATAATAAAATATGATTGCTAGTAACATTAATGATACAATCATGTACCTACTGTATTTACATTTTCTTATTTCCATGTGTAATCTTATATTACGTTTGCAACCTTTTTATGGAAATTTATCAAATAATAAAAATAACTTCTAAATATTTAATATAACAACAATACGTCTGTGCATGTATGTGTACATATATGTATATATTTTTATCTTTTTATATACATACATATCCTTGTTGATACATATATTTTTAATAAATATAATCTGTTATTTACCCGCCTCGGAACAGACTGTCTAGTGAGGTGGGTAAAAGGAAACTATATAATATAGATATAGATATAGATATAGATATATATATAGATATAGATATAGATATAGATATAGATATAGATATAGATATAGATATAGATATAGATATAGATATAGATATAGATATAGATATAGATATAGATATAGATATAGATATAGATATAGATATAGATATAGATATAGATATAGATATAGATATAGATATAGATATAGATATAGATATAGATATAGATATAGATATAGATATAGATATAGATATAGATATAGATATAGATATAGATATAGATATAGATATAGATATAGATATAGATATAGATATAGATATAGATATAGATATAGATATAGATATAGATATAGATATAGATATAGATATAGATATAGATATAGATATAGATATAGATATAGATATAGATATAGATATAGATATAGATATAGATATAGATATAGATATAGATATAGATATAGATATAGATATAGATATAGATATAGATATAGATATAGATATAGATATAGATATAGATATAGATATATATATAGTTATAGATATAGATATAGATATAGATATAGATATAGATATAGATATAGATATAGATATAGATATAGATATAGATATAGATATAGATATAGATATAGATATAGATATAGATATAGATATAGATATAGATATAGATATAGATATAGATATAGATATAGATATAGATATAGATATAGATATAGATATAGATATAGATATAGATATAGATATAGATATAGATATAGATATAGATATAGATATAGATATAGATATAGATATAGATATAGATATAGATATAGATATAGATATAGATAAAGATATAGATATATATCACCACTAGCGTATTGGTACTTTTTGATTTTTTGGATATGTTACTTCTTAGGCCTTCCGCTCATGGAGAAACTGAAAAAAAAAACAGTTGGCGACGCAATCGCAATCAACCTCCTGTTGATTGCGATTGCATCGCCAAAGAAAGCTCTAGGCAGCTCCAAAGGCAAAATGTTTGGGCGAACTTGCGGCGTTCACTTTAAAGGAACGAGCATTCTAGAGCAAACACGCGAACACGTTCGGAGCACCGTCCGTTCTAATCTGCAAGAGCAGACTATAATAAGCATTTGCTCGATTGGTCTAATACCACAGTTGGTAAAGTCCCTTTCGCTCAGTATTCGGGGTGGGAGGGGGGGGGAGGTATCACCGATAGTAACAGCAACAGTTTGGTAAAATACCTATTGTTCAAATCTCTCGGCGACCCTGTTTCCTCTTAAGGTACCAGATCTGAATAGTCAGATTCTTTCCAACCTTCCTCTTCCCCATTTCCTTCCCATTCCAATCCCTTCAGCATCACACACCAATTGGGGATGCCTATTCTGTGTTTAAATATTCTTAAAGTGGACGTGCCATTTTTTAATACCCAGGTTTATCTTCGACGACCACCAAACCAGACATGTGCGAATAGGCACAACTGCCTCTGTGGTCGAGGGATAAGGCTCTTGACCGTCGTAGGTCGTAAGTCGTGGGTTGAAATCCCGGCGTGTGCAGGTAAATTTTATTTGATAAATTTGTGTCATTTCAAAATTTACTTATTTAAAATTAAATTATCTAGTATATTTGTGGCGCGTTCCAGAATGGAAAATACTCTCAGTATCGCTCTGGTGTAAGACCATAATTTATAATTGAAAGTTTTTTTGTAAAAGTTTTGACAGTGTTTGGTGACCAAATCTGAATAGCCAGGAGCTTCTCCACCTTGCTCTTCCCAAACTCCTTCCCCTCCCCACTACCTTCAGCCTCACAACAAACCCTGAAGGTTGGGAGAAGTTTTAACGCTTATGTGATTTCCCATTAAAAAAAAGGTTGTCGCAAAGAACAATTTTTATTGAAAAATTTCTTGGATGTTTCAGTTCAATCCAGTTTTATAGAAATTCCTGTGCACATAGTCATGTCATCTGAAGCAACAATAATAGTTATCTTGATGTCTTGTTGGTAAAACTAACATACAGTTACCAACCTGACTGTATAGAAAATACACCGGAATTTTCAGTCGAGAAAGTATAAATCACATACCTTCCTTATTTGGCACGAAGCTGTAAATTGCAAACCCTTTTTTCTGCAAATCGTTTATAAGGTCGGCGTGTTGGAGATAAATAATTATGGTAACAAAAAATACACAGTATAGTGCAGTTAACTGAAAAAGATACAAAGTATTATGAGATATAAGAAATAACTTACAATCCTAATTTGGTGTGAAATGCACTTGGTGATTTTAATACCGCAGCTCGTATAGTTATAGTACCAACTTGAAGCAACTTAAATATTCCAGAATGTGGGTAAAGCTGTGTACACACACAGCTATAAAATATAAAAGATAACGCTATCCATACAATTCCTTCAGACCATTCATACTTAAGCGGTTTATGCGCAGATTAACCAAAGACGCCGTAACCGCTCCTGAGGCGATATACGAAAAGTTATGCGCCCCCTTCTCCGCCGAAAACAGGAGAGGGGGTCATTTTAATTACGGAGCTGCCCAAACCGGCGCGGCGGATCCAAGATGTCAAGTTGACAGATTCAGTACAAAGAAATGTGCATTCCGTGGCCGCTCCCTAATTCATCTGACCCCCTCTCCTACGATAGGAAGAAACTCGCGGTTCAACAGATATCTGCTCGCGGTTGTATAGCTGTGTGTGTACACAGCTCTGTAGGGGACATTTACAACCTTCGAAAGTGATTTTAATGATCGGTTTGTTGTTCGAGCCCGAGCAGTCCAAGGGTCGCACGTCGCGTGGGGCTAGCTAAATCCTCCACCATTGCACAATCAATATTCTTCACTTATTATAATAGTAGGTAGAAGAAAGAATTTAAAACCGTCAGATCATTCGTAACATAATATTATCTATTTACCTGTGTATTTAAGTTCAACTCGTTATAAGGTTCAACAGATCGGCTGTGGAACGATTTGCCGGCCTCTGTGTTTCCTCCGTCCTGCAACATATGACTTTTCAAGACCCAGGTTCATTCCTTCCTTTCCACAAAAATACCCTTCACATAACGTCCCCAAAGATAACACGGGCCCTGAGGGAAATTATTTCCCTCAGATTTTTTTTTTTTTTTTACATTAACTCCACACAGGAGGCCCTGAGGAAAATAACTTCCCTCAGGGCCTATGTCATCTTTGAAGATGCTGTGTGGAGGGTCTTTTTGAGGAAAGGAAGGAGTGAACACGGGTCTTGAAGAGACCCATGTTGTAAGAGGGAGGAAACACAGAGGCCGGCAAATCGTTCCACAGCCGAGCCGTTGAACTCAAGAACGAGTCATAGAAACGACCCGTTCTCATGTGACTAATGTCAACCGTGTACAAATGTTGGGCGCGTGTTTGGCGTGTTTCCCGACTATGCTTCTCTTGTGTAATGAAAAGAAGGATGCATATACGAGTATGTAGGTACCTTTTTTTGGGTGTTTCGACACAGGTATATTTCCTAGTGAGAGAGGCATCTCAGAAAATCATTTATTAACAAATTATATATTAATGCCGAAATAAAAAATAAAATAAAAAAAAAAAAACCCGGGAATGTTTGCCTTACTTAAAAAATACTGAAAAATTGAAGGAATGGGGAGATGTAATTTAAGATAAAAATTTGCACAAATTAGAAGATATTATGTCAAGGAATTAAAATTTTACGAGTTAGCTCTAAAGTAGGGGTTATATTTTTTGTTAATTTTTTAAAGTGGTTTGAGTTTCGATGTAAATTCTATGTTTTTATTCACGAGGGAGTTTATTTCAGAGGGCATGACCGCGACACACTGAACATCTTGACTGCGCTTTCCCTTCTACAATCTACCGAAAACTATCCAGCCTTAGCCTTACGCCATTTTGTGAACACTAGTAGTTTGTACAATTAATAGTTTATATGTATGTCTATATCATATGTCTAGTTATTAATCTGTCATTGTGTTGGTAAATAATTTGTCGTCAGACAGGCGAGCCGCGGGCGGGCGGGCCCCATGAATTAAACTCCATTGCTATCCCCGTCACGATCGGCAGACTTCAGAGGTGTGGAATAGCCCAATAGCGTCAGCGACACGGTTGACTTGAAATAACCCAATTTTTCGAGTTGCCACTTAATTAAACATAATAATAATAATAATATTTGGATGATTTATTGATTTAAAAATCACCACAAGGGCGCTGTACAAACTTATAATACATTTCTGAAATCTAAAAAACTACAACCTAGGCAAACAATTATAAACAACTTATGGCTAAAAATTGCATACATCGGTTCATTGATCACCGATACGAAAATATGTGTACAATATTTTGACAATATGCTGCCTAAAATTTAATGAAAACAGGACCATACTTACCTGGGAGGTCGCTTGAAATTAACACTGTATATTGTCCATTTAAAGAAATTTAGATAGAGTTCGCACGCAGATGACATTATTGTGAACACATGTTATTTAATCCTGAAAAATATTTTAATATTAATATGTAATGTATTCTTTGACGAGTGTATTTTGGAAAGTAAAAGCAACATATAAAGGTGGGAGGTGCAGTAGTACCAATAAGGATTTGATCTTTCTAAATATGATTCGTCAAGAGACAGATTGATGTGTAAGGAATCGAGTAATTTTAATTCAGTAAGAAAAGTGTGATTAAGACATATCATAGACAATACAAATATGATACTCTCAAATAGGTATATTTAAATTATGGGTATGAGAGCCCAAAAAGGAAGGTTTTTAGTTTGGACCTAAACTCTGTTGGGCTTGTTATGCATCTTAATTCCGGAGGGAGTCTATTCCAAGCCTTAGGCCCAGATACTCCGAAAGCACGATCTCCAAACATAGTATTTGGCTTTCGTTTAGGTTCTATTAGTCTGCCTTTAGCAGATGAAGTTGCTGATCTAAGGGTTAATTGTCTCGGACCGGTATTTTCCGGGACGCATAATTCGGAGATGTAAGGTGGGGCCATTTCGTAGATTGATTTAAAAACCATCCAGCACAATTTGTACCGGATTCTCTCAGGGCACTTGAGCCAGTGAAGGTCACGAAGGTGTTCTGAGATATGCGAATATTTAGAAACCCCAGTTATGAGCCTTGCCGCTGCATTAAACACGGATTGAAGTTTGTCAATTTGATATTTGGGAAGACTAGCGTAGATGCCGTTACAGTAATCGAGCCGCGAGACTACGTAAGAGTTAATTAATAGTTTTGTCGCCTCTGTAGGAAGGTTTGTCCAAACATGTCCATAATATGGACATTTTTATTACTAACAGACAAAACTACTTAAAATAACCTTCAGTTTGTAATTTAATCCACCTCAGCCATAACGTCTTTAATTTTTTGGTGAAATTGCTAAAAGTTCATCGTTTAAATTTAAAAAAGTTAAAAAATTCAAAAATTCGATTTTTTAACTTAAAAATGAAAGAAATGTTAATAATTAACACATTTAAATTGCCCAATGTTGAGAAACACTGATTGTAATGCTTTTTTAAATATACAACTTCTATTATTAATAGTATTTTTATTAGGTAATTAATAACACTTTTTTAATATGAACACCGCAGAAAAGTTCCAACTGCTCCCAATCTCTGGGGCCAGTGGGACTATGGCATCTCCAATTAAGATTTGTGCGGCTAAGAGAAGTGGGAAGGGGATGGAGGGTGGGAGGTACCTGGCTATTCAGATCTCCAAACAGGGCTAGAGCCATTTAAAGCAACTTTTCGATTCTGAATGGCGGTCTTTCCCCTGGGCTGTACTGAGAGTATCTTTCAATCTGAAATTATAGGTTTTTTCATACAGTAGCGCGGATATTACAAATTTCCCAGGTTTGTTTGTCGGCATGTCTGCACTTATCATTTTGTACCTAATTATAATGAAATCAGCATGATGTCGAAATATGGGTGAAATGAAGGCAGACAACCCCTGAAAAACACGTTGTCCGCGAAAATATCACTTTTACATATTCATCAAATGAATAATATATTGGTGGGAATAAATTGTGCGTCCTCGAGGTTTAAATAAAAATAAATTTAAATTTGTTGTCTTCCACATTATGGGTAAGAGGCGAGAGAGGGATCTGACAAAGCAGGTTTATCATACTTTATGTTTTTAATATGCACCTAACTACTATTTAGTAATCGTGTTGTTCAAGGTGAAATGTTTTGATATAAAAATGTTAATAAGGAAGATGAAAATTCAGTTAAAATTAAACGTTCATACCACCCAGGGAAAGATATATTATGGAGAAGTGAAGAAAATGATGAAGATAGCAAAAGCAATTTCAAGCCACGTTTTAATTATATTTTCACTAACTAGTCATATACTGAAAGTACGTTTTACAGGTCGGTAAGGGGAAGGAAACGGTAAAGAATCGACATAAACCGCTTAAGGCTCCGCAACCGGGCCCGAAAAGAAGAAGATGGAGAGAAACGAAATTACGAATGTTAGAGGAGAGCGCTAACATTTACGGCGACAAAATCGATTCGAAAATTGCGAAAATGTTTAATAAAACACGACTCGTTTAAAATAGAGCAAAAATATCGCGGGCATTGTCTTAAACAGCACTTAAAGAAACACTGTGATTATTTTCATACATATAACTTGTAAAATAACTGAAACAAACTTGTTTATAATAATTTTTGGAGCATACTTTGCGATTTTTTTCTATCGAGGGAATTTTATATAAGTTGCGTTTCGGCGCGAGGAATGTCTAGATATTATCTTCAAGAATAACATATATTTTTTAAAAAGCTTTAAAACATTAGCGTGTTTAAGGGAGATATGTAGGAAATCGTAATTCGGGTAGCGGGCCCTTAAGGTTTTTTTCCTTTACCTAGCGCAGAAAAGTCCCTCAATGTCTGCGCGCATACTGTAACGAACTTGAATTTTCTGCGTAGGGTCTACACATGGACATATGAATATACCTGGACCTGCCCTAAGTGATAAAAGCGTATTATTTCCCCCTCCTCATAACGGTTCCATGGAGCCGGCTCGGCTTTCGAGAGCCTCGCTTGAATCTAAAAAATGTCACGTCATCATTCTTGTCCTGACCAGCGCCGAGGTCACATCGTACATTTTACGAACAAAAGTGAGAGCTTGTGCTATACATTATACCCTAATATTATGTGGACGTAGCGAATGTGGGCGTTTCTCCAGTGAGATCGTCGCTAGTTACAGGGGTAAGTAAATTATGAAACATTTGTAAAAGTGTCTTAACTAAATACGGCAACAAAATATTGCTCTGTGAAAAAGGGCGAACTTTCCTTTGCCGCATTTGGACCACGCAAATATGTTAATAACGTGGCGGGCAATTCGCGCTCCCGTGTAAAAAGGTCTATTCATTCAAAAGCATATTTTGCTTTTAAGAACTAAATGGTGATATTATAATGCGAGATGCCTATATACTGTCAAATTGATTTTTTAACGAATCACAGTCATCTTTCCCCTCTTCGCCCTCCATAGTTTGGTTTTACCCCTCATATGTATCTTCTTGTCTATCCATTTGGATGCCTATGGGTCTACATCATTCGGTTTATGTCGATTCCTTCCTTTACCCAGTGCAGAAAAGTCCCACAACGCTGCAGACCGTAGCAAACTTTACTTTTCGGCGCAAGGTCTACATCACTCGGTTTATGTTGATTCCTTCCTTTGCCCAGCGCAGAAAAGTCCCACAATGACTACGCTGCAGACCGTAACGAGCTTTCCTTTTCTGCGCAGGATCTACAGCATTCGGTTAAAATCGGTTCCTTCCTTTACCCAGCGCGGAAAAGACCCACAATGGCTACGCTGCAGACCGGAGCGAACTTTACTTTTCTGCGCAGGGTCTACAGCATTCGGTTAACATCGATTCCTTCCTTTGTCTGACAATTGTTTTTTTCAAGCTGTTTTCAGGCAGGTGGGTACCATAACATCGATTATTCCGATTTGGAGCTCGTAGAATCATGAGCACTCTGGCGGGATAAAAAGTCAGAATCCAACATGGCCACCATGTTGAAACCGAAATGGAACGTGCAAACGAATTTATTGACAGACGAAATGCCAAACCTTTGATTTAAAACAGGACTTCGCTACGCTCGTTCAATAATTTTACCTGTAGACACATTGCTTGTTAACTTTGAGATGTATCTTGATGAAATGGGTGGCCATTTCATCATTTTAAAAACGTCGTTCCTAATTAATTACATACGACATAAAAGAAAGTGAAAAAGCGACAGACTCGTTACTTAGCAGTACTGATTAGCTGAGCCAGAGAGTTGTTTGGTTGACTAGTGGGCCTGACAGAATACCTGCCCTGGTACTGCAGAGGTGCGCTGCAGAAATAGCTCCAATTTTGACGAAGCTTTTTAAAATGTCCCTGAAGACTGGCTCTGTGCCCTCTGGTTGGAAAAAAGCGGTTATCTATCCTATTCCAAAAAAGGGTGACCGCTCCAACCCAGCCAACTACCACCCCATAGCGATCACATCAGTTCTGTCTAAGGTGATGGAACGTGTGATCAACGACAAACTGCTCACATACCTCGAGAAGAACAAAATTATTAACGACCGTCAGTACGAATTCCAGTGGAACCGCTCGTTCGGTGATCTTCTCGCGTATGTGACGCATGTTTGGGGGCGGTGCCTGGAACGTTTCGGTGAGACCCAAACGGTTGCACTGGACATTTCCAAGGCCTTTGACCGGGTTTGGCACCAAGGACTTATCAACAAATTGCCTTCCTACGGACTTCCCGCATCCTTGTGTACATGGATTGCCGACTTTTTGAGGGAGAGGTCGATTCAGACGGTAGCCGATGGTTTCACCTCTTCCTCACACTCGATAAATGCTGGCGTCCCACGGGGATCGGTTCTGTCGCTGACTTTGTTTTTGTTGCACATCAACGACCTTTTGTCATGTGCACCAATTCACTGTTACGCGGATGACAGTACAGTCCATGATAGCTTTTTGTTTGACAAGCCCCCAAAGGGCTCACAAACTCCAACGGCTCGGAGGGCTTTAAAGCAAATAATGGACGGTTACCTCGAGAGTGTTTTTTCTTGGGGTAAAAATAATCTCGTTGAATTTAATGTATCAAAGACCCAATCTTGTCTGATTACGTCTAAAAGGGATCGAAATGAAAATCTAGTATCTTTCCACGGAAGCAATCTTCCGAACAGGCCCTCTATTGATATGCTTGGTGTAACCCTAAGTGACCAGCTCAGGTATGGGGGCTCCATCGAAGCCAGAGTAAAGTTAGCCTCCCAAAAACTGGGCGTACTGTACAGGGCCCGCAGATACTTTAATAGTACACAACGCTAACCCTGTACTAATCACAAGTGCGCCCCACGGTTGAATTTGGCAGCTACCTCTGGTCTGGAGCTCCAAAATACCTGAAAAATACCCTCGACTCTGTGCAGAAATGGGCGGTCCGTTTAATAGATTCTCCCATCTTAACAGACGGATTGCAATCTTTAGAGCACAGGCGTCGGGTGGGAATGCTATTCTTGTTGTACCAGCATTACAATGGAAGACGCTCCGAGGAACTAGCATCATTGATCCCTTCGCCACCGGTGCATAGTCAGGAAACACGCCAAACGTGTGCCCAACATTTGTACACGGTTGACATTTGTCACATGAGAATGGGTTGTTTCTTCGACTCGTTCTTGTGTTCAACAGCTCGGCTGTGGAATGATTTGCCGGCCACTGTATTTCCTCCTTCCTACAACATGGGTCTCTTCAAGACCTATGTTCATTCCTTCCTCTCCTCAAAAAGACCCTCCACACAGCATCCCAGATGACATAGGCCCTGAGGGAAATCATTTTCCTCAGGGCCTCCTCTGTGGAGTTAATGTAAAAAAAAAAAAGTTAAATTCATAAATGAAGCAATATTTTATTACTAACTAGCTGGGGTACCCGGCTTCGCTCAGGGAGTTGATATGAGATTGAACTGACGACGAACGAGCCCACAACGGATCTTGCTTTATATACTCTTACCAATCGGTGGCCCCACCCATACAAAAAAGGCTTCAAATGGTCCACAATGTTCTAGAACATTCGATAGTGTTCTGGAATGCTCCACAATGATCTGGGATGTTCCCGAACGTTCCAGACTATTCCCGAACATTCCAGAATGGTTCAGGATGTTCTAGAATGTAGTGGAATACTCTCGAATGTTCTGGACTGTTCTAGAGGACAAAACTTTTAGCCCTTATATTAGTCCTGGGTCGATCGTGAAAGACCTGATCGTCGAAACCCGCTCACGAGCCACCAAAGAGCGAGCGGGTTATTTATTCGTCAGCACCCGGGTCTTCCGGGACCCGTGAACCGCGATACACTCCCGCAAACCTACTAACTACGACACATTCCTGCACCCCGTGACTCACGGACCGATCGCCGGATGCCCATGTGGCGAGTGGCGAGACGTGTCAGCTCCCGGAACTCTCGAACTACAACTGCGACACACTCAGTCGCCGATTGCCGATCAACACACACACGTGCGTGACGTAACAGTATCCTGCTTCCTGCCCGTGTGTCACGTCATAGCGGGATTGTTTAGTAGATTCGATTTTTGAATATTCTACTAGACACGGAGACGTTTTTAATAAGAGCGTTGTAATGGTGCACCCCCCCCCCCCCTAATGAAACTTTATAATATTCTTCTTCTCGAATTTGAATTAGAAGATTTACAACAAAGATTGGTGGTGACGCTCTCTCCTCGGTCACGAAACCACTTGGGATGTTGCAACCCTTTTCCTCGGATTATATACCCCTCCCCCTCTCTCTCGCGCGTTCAGATCTCCGGTTGGTAGATCTTCCTCTCGTACCTACTGTATGATTCGCCAATAATGTTTGAATCATGACTCGTTTTTCCCACCCCTGTGACTGAACACAGTAAAAGGTAGTTTTCCGGGAAATTCTTACAATAAACCCTTTACTCCACGTTGTGTGATTTTTTGCTTCGGAGCACCTAGGACATCTAGGATAGGTATTTAATGTATTTCGTGGTAACTTTCGGTTCTTTTAGGTAAGGTGTGGAAGAATTTCTCTGTATCTCTTAAACGTCTGAAGGACACGTCCGGTCTAAACTATCCTGAATTTGTCCCCACTATGATCCTAATGATATACACTGCTCCAATATTTACATAATGAGCACGGTTGCTATTACTCTCGCTAGGCTATAAAATTGATCTCTCTCCCTCTACGTCCTAATGATTTTTTAATGTACATACCTTGAATGTTTCACTCGGATAATTGGCGAATTCTCTGCACCGCTTTCCATGGCTAGATCCTATACATAATCGTGATAATACGTTCTGTTGTTAGTAAACACAAATTTATACCTAGGATGGAAGTATAAAGACGGGATAGAGGATAGGATGGATGGTGATGGGGAAGAAATTCTTTGCAAACTAGTACTGGCTCCTCCACTTGACCAAATTGACTAGGTGGTCAGCTCTCAGGACACGACCCCTCGACCAATGCATGATGAGGCTATACCCATGGCACCCGGAAAATCTCTTGACGATAAACCAGATACCCGGACCCCTCCATAACAAAAGAAGAACGACATGCCTTCAAACCTTTCCTGATCAACTCCAGTATCGAACACCTCCGGAACTACTTTACTGGCTCTAGAAGGGGTAATCTATTTCGTCCCTTATCACGACTCTACTCACGGTACAAAGTGGCGTAAGCTTGTGACAGGCAGATCCTTCCTCCCACGTGACCGACCTAGCGTACAGACCACCTCTGGAAACCGACTTATCCCCACCCTTGTAAGAGATACGTTTGCTTCCAGGTCGATAGGATTAAAAAATGTGATGATGCTGCAGGAATCTCTTCGCAAGAATCCATGCTCATGCCTCCATCCACACTACCTTGCCGGTAACTCGAGGTGCTTTTGGCAAAGACGCCTCCGACAGCGAACCATGCCCTTTCATACAAATTGGCACCTCATTTCATACGGTCCTTCGCGCCCAATCACTCGACACCGTCCCGCGAAAGGGAATTGCTTCCAGAACCTCGCGTGACCCGATCAGTCTATGGTGAGCATCCTCCAACATGACAATGCGGAAAGACCCTTACCGGTGGACCACCAATTGACACTTATGTGTGGCCTCGGTGTCGTCATCACATTGTTCAATCATAAAGATTTAAAAAGCGTAGATCAAGAAGTAGGAATTCAGCGGAGTACCTGTTAGTTTTATTTGTTTCATATTTAATATTGTGATTCTGCTCTTCTGCTCTCTTGTCTAAAGATGTTCAGCTGTTCGGGTTGCAGGTAATCGCCTTCAATTTGATATGTCGTACTCCCGGAACGCCCTCCATTTGGTTGAGTGTACAACACCCCCGAGGTGTACATAAGTACCTCGCTTGCTCGTTCATTTTTTTTGTATGTGTGTTCCCCCCGACCGCCCGGCATCGGCTGTCTGGGAGAAAACGTCACTGCCCTAAATGATAATAACGGTTAAACATATTCACATTAGCTCTGCAATAATATTATTTTTTATCGGCGCTGGAGCTGTTGAAACCTGCCAGGGTTCGCGTTCCATTTACGTCACTCTGCAACCAGGTACCTGTAATTGAAATATAGATTCTTTAACTTACCCGTACGTAATTGTTTAATTCTCCGGTCGGGAAAACACGACCAATTGCATCTTAATTACGTATCCTGTAGACCTGTACCTGTGGAGAAAACACAAAGGCTTCCCTCCCTACGATTTCTTAAATTTTATACGACGAGGCCTAACGTAGCCTTAGATTTATGACTAAATTTAACCCCCTTTCCTTCTTCTTCTCGCAATTGTAATGTACTCCGGTTGACCGATGTTTGTAGGCTATTTCAAATATATCGTCCCTCCTTAAATATGTGCGTTCCCTAAGGTTAAATTAGCACTTGCTATATCTTGGTATCGAAACCACTAGGTTGAACTTTTCGTAGATAATTATTATTATTGTTTTATTTCTAAACTATTCGGTACTTATACATTTTTTCCATTTCAAAAGAACGATTTTTTCCCGTAATTAAGATTTTTTTTTTTTTTTATTATTCTATTATTATTTCTGATATAAAATCCGCAATGTTATTATTAACATTTATTTGTCGACCCCGTTTAAATTTTAATAATACTGACGTTTTTATTATTAGATCACGCCTGTTTAAACCGAACTAATATCTGTTATTATAACTCAATATTTTCACTGTCCTTAAATAATTTTTACAAATTTTTTTTTTAAGTTCCTAAAAGCTTTTCACCACTGGCTTGTATCCCTTCTCCTGAATCTAATTAAACAACACTTTGCACAACATCCACTGAAGTTAGATCGACACTCCGCCGGAACGATTTTTGCTAAGTCTCCGAAAAATTCCACAAACACTTCGATTTCGCGCCCTTTTTGACAGCCTTTCCTTCCCGAGATCTCACCCTGAACTCCCCTCTCTTGTCTAAAACCGCCCTTTTTGTCTCCTCCGCTTACCCATTAATCAAACTTAAATTTTACAATTACGACCTTTAAACGCACAACCTTCATAGTTCCCAAATCTAGTATCGTATCCTGCGGTTTATGACATTTCGTCCTGAACGGTGCTCCCAACACAGAATTCGTATCACGCGAAAGCACTATCTCGTAGAATCGGACAGGGGCGTACTCGGTCTCGTCCCTTGGATATACACACGAATCTTCTGCAAAACTAGCGCCTACAAGATATCATTTACCAAGTGAATAATTAATTCAACTTTTCTCGAAAATCTATCGTGTCCGTTCTACCATTTTTAAAATCGCTTCCAGGTACGGTGTATCCTGAGTTTTTTATATACTCTCCATACTTTTCTCGGTAACCCTAAGTCTTATTTCAACTCGGCAACCTACAACATTTTCCGACCGTCATCTACTATGCATCTTATTATCGCACAAATCGCATAACACGTCACCTTCTAGGTATTTTGTCATTTTAGCATTTGACTGTGGATTTTCTAACAATTAGTGACCGAATATTCTTATTCAGCCGTACCCCTTATGTGGACATGTGGCTGTGTTTGTCTCTGGCTATATGACGCGTTCCTTGTGTTCGCATACATTTTCTTAATATTTCCCGCGCTCGCAAATACCTAAGTATAATCTCTAGTCATTTGACCCCTTCCTAAACAAGGCCGCGACACTCGTAGAACCTTATTTAGTAATAGCCTAAACTTTTATGATCTCGATTCTTCCTTTTACGGGCCGTAACCTCTACCAAAGTCTAATTCCATACCTGCCTCCGAACGTTTTTTCATCTGCACCTTTAGTTCCTCCTTCCATATCCCATCTCCCTCTGGCGTAAAACCCAATAAATCTCCGTTGTTATGCACCTAGCAATTAAGAAAAATACTTGAGAATTCAAATAATTTTAAATCCTGACAGGCCGTTAAATTTTATAGCTTTTCCTAATTTCCTATTACCTATATCTCGCGTATAAACTCGAGTGGTGATTTCAGCTTAATGAATATCCTAATGACTCAAAACCGTGTTAGATATTTCTCACTTGAAAACACTTTAATACGTAAGAGATCGACAACATTTCCTCCCCTCTAATCTATCAGATATAAAATCCAACCCGAAACCTTAGATTTTATTTGGTCGTTGACGTAATCGATTCCTTCCCGACTACCCTGAGATTATCAGCTTTTGTGTTTTGACTACCATATTACGCTCGTTCCCAATACCTGCACGCAAATCCCGCTGGAATTTTGTTTGGAAAAAGCGATATTGATTGTCAATGCCTACTCCCGTTTCTATTCTCATACAATAGAAATCGTTCGTTACTTCATGTTTAATTAACGCATGATTTTTGTTCCTTTTAAAACCTCCGTCAACGAAATACTTGCAAGACTCGCCGACCCCCGATGCGAAGTCAACTGTTGTCAATTCCCTCGTGCTCCCCATAAAAATGCGATTTAGGACCAAGTTAGAAGTGTTTTTACCACTTAAAATAGCTATCAGTTTGGACCGTGGGATAACTTTTGTGTCTCAATTGGACACAACCCTCTCACACCACGCCCCGAGATTTGATTGGCTGATATGCGTCTAATGGTTTCCAACCATACTAGGATTTGCTAGTCGTTTTTTTCTTCCAAAATTTGTTTACACCCTTCGTAGCAGAAAAAATGTCCAATCATTACAGTTTCCCTTAATATTTCTTTCAAAATTAACCAATAGATGTCGATAGTGTGATCATTTTCGTAAAAAAAAAAATATTCGCCAACCATCCAACAAAGCCGGTTCATCACAGCCTCCCTATAGAAATTATCTCCAGTGTCAAAGCACGCTATTAGTGGTTGGTCAGTGGAGTCATTTCTAAATGCAGACTTTAGTTAGTCTCCTCCTTCCCCCCGTGTTTTCTCTTTCCCAAAATGTGTCGTACCTAAATGCTGTGTATCTCTTCTCTCCGCAGGTTAACTCTCCGTTCTACTCCCTCCTCCCCCTCTGATTTTTTTCCACAATTTAACCTTACACAAACGTTCTACTGTCCCCCATCCCGACGTGTACTGTATTTAATTAATTAATTTATTTTCTTTATAAAGAACTCTTGAGCATCTTTCCAATTCGGCCCTGCCTCCATCGGTCTGCTAATGCCTCGCCCCTACATCTGTTTGCTTCTGCTCGCCGACCGTCGCTGTAACCATTTTTTTCTGCATTCTTCGCTATTCTCTGTTATCTGTCTTTAAGAGGCGACCGGGTCACATTTCACTTACAATTTACCCTGACCCTATTGCAGGTAATATCTTTCAAACCCGGACCGTATTTAATATAAACGTTTCAACATGGTTTCCAACCATACTAGGATTTGCTAGTCGTTTTTTTCTTCCAAAATTTGTTTACACCCTTCGTAGCAGAAAAAATGTCCAATCATTACAGTTTCCCTTAATATTTCTTTCAAAATTAACCAATAGATGTCGATAGTGTGATCATTTTCGTAAAAAAAAAAATATTCGCCAACCATCCAACAAAGCCGGTTCATCACAGCGTATCTTGGTATTATTAATCAAAGTGGTAAGTGCTGTTTTCATAAAAACTTTTAATTATTCGTGTGGGTGTGAATGTAATTGTGCATTGTAATAGAAACTATAAACTGGTAAAAGTGTAAAATGTCTGACCTTAATAAAAAGAAATTATAATAAAGCATTACAGCTTACAGCTAATTTACTTATTTAAATTCTCAATAAAAGCTTCAGAACAACACATTTTTTACAAGGTTTTTATATCCTGCAAAACATGATAAAACATTGTTTTTTTAACCCCTGAAGCATGTCTTTTTTAAAATTTATTTCTGGGACACGACATTACTAGTTACAGGTGCGAGCTGTGAGAGAACGTTCACATAATTATAACCTGGGATTCGTGTCGCGTATGACTTGACCGGTCTGGGTGGCGAGCGTCTACCGCGCGGCGCGCCCGTAGAAAGTAACTGGGTGATGAGAAATCGAGTTTCGTATTTTGTGTCACAAAAAGAGCGGGTCTTCGCGACCCGCTCGTGACGCCAGTGGGTCGTGTAAAACGATCGATCGACTCAGGACTACCTTATATCCTCAAAAGAACACCCTTCAGGTAAAAACGAGAACCTTCTTCATGGATGCGGGATAGAGGGCTACCACACCATATAGCCCCCTTGATCGTACCGGGACTCGTGTCTGAGTGTTAGCGGCATGCACATTGTAGTACTTTGTTTTATAATATACTAGCTGACCCAGCCACGCATTGCTGTGGCTAGCGAAACACAGCGTCATCTACTGGATGGTTACCCAACCTTTTAAGTCACACCGCCATCTGTTAATTTGCATACAAATCAAATCGATCGGTCACTCCATTTATATTATTTTAGCGAGTTCCCGGTATGAGTTGCTATGCCACTTAATAAAGAAATTGTATCTCCCTGCGTGTCCTTTTCCATTCGTCCCGTTCCCCTTCCGCTTCCCCCTCCTCTCCCGCTTCTCCTTCCTCTCACGCGTTCCCATTCAGTCTTCCCTCGCCCGCTTCCCTTGTCCCGTGAACCCCCCTCCCGAGTCCCCCCCTCTCCCCTTCCGAGTTCCCCTCCCCCCTCCCGGATTTCCCTCCCCCCCTCCCGGATTTCCCTCCCCCCCTCCCGTGAATCCCCTCCCGAGTTACATTCCCCCTTCCCACATTCCGTTCATTCAGTTTTCAAACAGCTTGCGTGCCACCTATTGCAATTTTTTTGATACAAATTTAATAATGCCAGAGCTCACCAGTATGTATAGAAACCTTCACGGGCATGCACACATCAAATCCCCAAAGTTTGAATGAAATAGGTAAAGTCGTTCGGAAGTTATGCGCGTACATACATTTAGGCGATAGACTATAGAAGATATTGATTATTCCTGCTCCGCACTCAATCATTTGGCTCTTCCTGATTCCCAGAGACGTGTGAGACATGAGCTAGACAAATGTAAACAAGTATCAACTGATAGGGGGTATGGGTACCTCCGTTCTGGTAACTATTTATTGGATGACCAACACCCCTGTCATAGGTCACCCTAAGTGGTTTGCTACATTTAATGACTTAGCGGGCTGCCTGGGTTCACCAACTCAGCAATTGGAACAATGACAGAAAGATGTAGGTCCCAATGGCGAGTTCGTTTAAGGTGCTTTGTCCCAGTAAACCAAGAGATCCTGGGTTCAAGTTTTACAGGAAAGGGCAAAAGGAATATTAAGAGACCCTTATTTTATGGGGGACCCCAGTGACCCCCTTCAGATCGTACATGATTTTTACCTTCAGGTATGTAAAGGTTAACTGCGTGTGATGACCATATCTGAATTGCCAGGATGTTTCCAACCTTCTTCGCATCCATCACTTTCTTTTTCTCTACTCCCTTCAGCCTCACAAAATACCCCAATCGGAGATGCTATAGTCCAGCTGGCTCCGGGCAGTTGACACTCTTAAGCAGTAAGCGTTTTAAAGAAAATCCACAAAGGCTGAACAAAGTGACAATGTTATTAACTATAATAATAAATAATGTGCTATAATAATCACCTACTATGATTATAGTCCAGTCAGTGGGGGATAAAAAGGGCCTTTAGCTTGCAAAAGGTCGTGTAGTAGCGATTTTTATAAAGGTTGTTTAGATTGGGACTCTTAAAGAAAAAAAAAAGTTTTCGACCTTGGGGGGGTCGAGCTCGAGCCGCCATCTTGGATTGAAGGTGCCAAAATTTAGTTTTTTCAAAATAATTCCTCAACGGTTGATTTTACAACAAAAATGTCTATGGCAAATTTGAAGAAGACTAAATTACGTACATTTTTTGTTGAATTTTTTTTTTATAAATCTAATATATAATGACTTACAGAGGCAAAAAGAAGAAAATTTTCACACCAAATCGTAAAACTCAACTTTTCATGATAAATTTTGTAAGAACATATTACACAATATCATTTTAACGTATTTCCACAACACATATAGCAAAATCTATTTCAAATTACAGTAATTTTTCGTGTTACATGGAGGAGAGAAAGAGACGGCAACATACTGCGTGCCTGCAGTCCTGACTGCAGCGTTGCCACCTCAGCGCCTATATTGCTACAGGCCATCCCACTATGAAAAACCCGACATCATCGAGTGCATGTATGAAACTACTTTGTAGTGATAATGAACATTTAGTAAGCCTTAAAAAGGCTTGTCTGCCAGTGCGTCTTCATTGAGTATACGAATGAAAACAACATGATTCAAAACCAGAAGACAAAGCAGATGAAGGAAAACGCTTTCTTGTTGCTTTGTACGGGAGTTCAAAAATGGTATGGAATCCAAAAAAATCCAGAAAACTGGGGCTGTAAACGTGGCACTAATGGGCTTTTTCCAGTAAGAATGACAAAGAAACCAGCACCCGAGACTTTATTAAAATTTATTTCTTGCAATTGAATATGAAGAGATTTTGTCAATGGAAGCCCAGCATCTCAGTACCACAGGCAATGAGTTAGATCATAACATTGATGACAAAGACTAAGATGTCAATATCAACCAACCGGGATCAACAAAAAAATATTATTATGCAATAGCGAATATGTAACATAATTACGAATACTAGTCGAACTCTGTGCGGCTCGCCATACCATCGCTGGAATATCTGTGGAATAGACATACTGACCTTAACATTGTCGAAAGATCCCTACAGGCTGTAAGAGAGATTTTTGGAGACTCGGCAAGAGAGGTGGGTTTGCAAATCAATGAGAATAAAACTAAAATCATGATGCAAACCAGAACCCCATAGAATTGAGGGAGCGGACTGCGGATCGGTAGAGACAGAGGACGAAATAAAAGACGTCAGTCGAAGTAGTGAGTCAGTCGTTTATTGGGCTACGTAGCGAGGTTCGGTGAAGCAGTAACATGATGTATGCAGGAGTGCCGTAGATGAGATGCTGCAGGTTCACGAAGGATGATGGTGTGGTGAAGGTCGTGGCGAAGTGGCGGGCCAAGTTCGAGTCTGCAGGTCACTGGCGCGTTGCTCGACACCATGGCGGTGGAGATGACCTATCTTCCAAGCCGTTCTTCGTGGGCTTCGGGGTGCCATGAAATCGTGAGCTGATCCCTGGGCTGAAGGTGACGTCGAACCTTGTAAGTCGCGGGATATAGCTGTTCTCTGGAGCTGAAGACACGATGGGGATATAGCTGAGATGTGGTGATATTCCTCGAGGAAGCTGCCCTGGATGCGTGGAGATGCAATGCGGGAGCACTTGTATGGAGTTCTGTTACATGTTGTGTTTTTGACCGACTGTTGGACTGAGACTGACTAGCGCAGCGTTTAGTTGCTTCAGTCGAGTAATTTTCCATTCGCCGGCAATGTGTACGCTGGAAGGTACTCAAACATACCCGGTGCTGAAAGTTCAGAGGTCTGCTGGATCGTGACCTTTCTAGGCGGTGGCGATATTGTTATTTTTCGAGACGGCGCAGCCGGGCGGCCGAAATACATCGTGGCCGGCGTAGGGAGGTTGATAAATAGGTAAGTAGCTAGCCGGCATCGCGCGAATATTAGATGGTTCTCGTGTATTCTTTTTGATGGCGAAAAGATGATGTGTTGCCACAGAATAAAAGAAAAATTGAAATTTAAAGACACTTATAATTTCGAAGTGGTCGAAGAGTTTACATACCTGGGCTCCAATAACGCATGACAAAGAAAACCCAGTAGAAGTAAGAAAGCGCATCACATGCACTAACAATACTTACTTCGCGTTGTTGCCAGTTTCAAATCCCGAAACATTCATAGGAAAACCCTATATAAAACAATTATTAGAACGGTCTTGGCCTATGGATGTGTGGCGGGAACAGCTGGACACCTTGGAAAGAAAGGTACTTCGAAGAATCTTAGGAGCGGTGCGAGAGGGAGAGGCATTGGAAGGGACCCCACCACTTTCCCAACGGCGTTATAAGGAAACATATGGTTTCCTCCTTCACCGCACACGTCAAGAATCTATTTTATTGAACGAAGCTACATTTATTTGAACGACTCTAGACCCTCCAATGTCCATGCATACGGGGTGAGAAAGCAGTATGCAAGTACTTACATTAACATAAGGGAGAGGCATGGAGAATCCGCCACAATAAAGCTCTATGTTATTTACCAAGCTCCCAGACTCTCTATCCATCTAAGGCTCCAAAGAGTAAGATGGGCCGGACATGTGCATCGAATGTCAAGCACACGAGTACCGAAGAAGGTTCTAACAGAACACCCAGGAGGTAAACGAAAGGCGGGCAGACCTAGGCTGAGATGGGAGAATGATGTCAGGAAGGATGCAAGAGGACTACTCCATGTCGCAGTTAGGAAGACGACGGCCGAGGACGGAGGGTGGTGGAGGCTTATGTTGAAGGAGGCCAAGGCTCAAAATGGGTTGTAATGCCATTGAAGAGGAAGAAGACCTACTGGGGATACCACAATAAAAAATGCGCCATTTTCTCTACCTCATGGTGGTGTGGAAATGAGTTCACAAAATTATTATGAACAGAGATGCAATTAAACACTGGGCACTTTTAAACAGTTTGTGTAATCAACCAAACAAAATGGCTATCGCATAAATATAAATGGTTTGTCTCAGTGATCTGCCTTGCTTGAGTTGTTGAGAGAGAAGAAGGCGGAAGCAACAGGTGGGTAGCTAGCCACCCTTCCAGGCCGGCCCAGTCTCGCCAGACCTGGTGAGACTCAGCTCTCCAGCAAATCCAATAGATCATCTCGACCTACCTCACTATCCTGGCTGTCAGACTCATCAGAGTCTCCAGGGGCTCCCTTGTAGGGCCTCAACGCATCAGCGGCAACCATGGTGGTGAACTTCTTATAGCCACGCATACCCTTGACACTGCTAATCTCGTAGCGGTCAATATCTGGAAATACTTTAGTTACCTTGTATGGTCCACTATAGAGGGGGTCAGTTTTATGATTGATCCCTGCTCCTCCTCGAACCACACCTTCTTTCCACAAGACAAGGTCTCCTTTTCCATACTTGCGTGCTACCTTTCGCCTTTAGTCGTACTGCGCCTTCATACTTTCAGCAGCCACTGCCATATTACGCTGAGCCGCCTCGCGACGCTCAGGTACCTGCGCCTCCATGAAGAGACGCTCTACACTGGCATCGTCCCGCGCTTCAGCAAGAACATAGTTCTTGTGACCAAACATCAACTGAAATGGGGTAAACCTTGTACTGGCATTGATGGTATTATTAATACCCCAGATAATCTCAGGTAATCCTACATCCCATAAGTTAGGATCTGCATCCATGGCACGCATCGCCTCGAGCAATGTCCTGTTGGTCCTCTCAACCTGCCCGTTTGCTCGGGGAGTAGCAACTGCAGTCAAGATGTGTTTGAACTGCTCTCTACAGAAAATTGCTTAAACCTTCTGCTATTAAAAGCCAAACCTCTATCGGAGATAACTCTAGTAGGTACTCCAAATGTACTGAACATTTCATTCAACTTTCTAATTGTCTCCACCGAATTTAGTGTTCTTGATGGAAAAGCAAACACAAATTTGGAGAAAGCATCTGTAGCCACAAGTAAATAGCTATTACCTGACTTACTTTTAGAAAATGGTCCTAGGTGATCTATAAGCAGAGTGGGCTTCGGTATAGCGTTAAGCTTACCTTCCCTTTTCCCATACTGGCCCTTAGCAAATGCACAATTTATGCATGCGGCCACATACTTCCTGATGAAACGAGTCATCTTGGGGAACCAAACCTCACTCTTGATCAATTTCTAACACCGCTCGAAACCTGGGTGCCCAATGTCATCATGATATTTTCTTACTAACATCCATTTATTATTTGGAAACATTACTCGTTCACCCGCCAACGTTTTGCGGTACAATCTATCATTTCTGATGCAGAAATCGTTTGTCAAGTCCTTATTAGCCTTGCCAATCTTAAGCTGCTCTACGATACATATAATCTTTTGGTCCTGAAGCTGCAAGGAAAGTAACCAATCATCCGTTTCTATCACAGAAACATTCACCTCAAGGGGTGACGGGTTACGACTCAGAGCATCTACATGCTTCATACGGTCTCCGGGACGATATACTACATTCATATCGTACTCCTGTACGGTGAGCCACCATCTAGCTATCCAAGAATCATATCCTTATTAACCAGCGTTGCCCTTACAGCAGTGCAATCTGTCACCACAGTGAAATGTATGCCAAACAGATAGATGCGGAACCTTTTTACCGATTCAACTACCGCTAAAGTCTCTAACTCATAGCTGTGGTAGAATTCTTCCTCCTTTGAAGTCACACGACTGAAATAAGCTACTGGTTTTATTTCACCGTTGCTCTGCTTCTGCATCAGAATTCCACCTAACCCTAATTTACTGGCATCCGTGTGCAATTCTGTATCCGGTTCTCTATCATATATCGCTAGAACAGGGCGACTAACCAACTTCTCCTTTAGGGTTTCAAATGCATATATCTGGGAATCTTCCCATTTCCACTCGACACCCTTCTTTGTCAACTCAGTCAACGGGCGACCTATGGTAGCAAAACCTTTAATGAATTTTCTGAAATAGCTGGCCAATCCCATAAATTGCCTAATTTCATTAATATTCTTAGGTTGCCTAAAGTTCTGAACTGCCTCAATTTTGATATTGCCTGGTGCAATGCCTTTCTCGGACACCTCGTGTTCCAAATAAGTGATTTTAGTTTGCAGAAAAGAACATTTACTCAGGTTGACTCGAAGATCAGCTTCCGCTAATAAAGTCAAAACCGTCTTAAGTCTGGCTATGCCTTCGGGAATTGATTTAGATGGATATTTTTAGATATATTTAGATATCATCCATGAACACTAGAATATCATCACCTGGTATTCTCGCTAAAGCCTTCTTAATAATTCGCATAAATGCACAGGGTGCATTAGCTAATCCGTAACTCATACGCAAATACTCAAACTGCCTATCTGGCATTACAAATGCAGTTTTTCTGATGGAATCCTCAGCCACCAGTACCTGATGATAAGCCTTGAACTAAATCTAAGCTGGTAAAATAGATAATCCCTGCCAGCTTGCGTAATTGGTCATCAATATGCGGCGATGGAAATCTATCCTTGATAGTGATTGCATTAAGTGCTCTATAATCAACGGACATTCTAAAGTCTCCGTCCTTTTTCCTAACGAGAATCACAGGACTAGCATAGTCTGAATCCGACTCTCGGATTATACCACTACCCAAAAGATCATCAATCTTTTCTTGTACTGCCTTACGTTCTGCAAACGCCAACCTATACGGCTTGTAGTGAATCGGTTGTTCAGTAGTAGTTTTAATCGACATCTCTCCCAAGGTGGTACAACCTAGATCATTGGTGGAATTAGCAAAACAGAATTCATACTCATGAAGCACCTGCAGCAGGTCCCGCTTCTCCGCTTCACTTATGTCTCCCACCTGCAGATCTGATGTCTCCATAAAACAAACAAAGTTGTCACTTACTTCTCCTCGGCTATGAGTCTGACCTGCCGGAGCTTCAGTGCTCCGTGCCCGAGTGATCAGCTCATCCTTCTTCCACCTCAAGGCTTCCCGTCCGAGGTTGTGCACCTTCATCGCTCCTTCAGCACCCAAAAACGTAGCTGGCAGCATGAAAGTAGTGGTCCCCAGTTCAAAAAAGCACGGGGCCGTGGAGTAGCTCTCCCCTAGCACAGCTCCTGTAATCCTCACCTTAACCACCTCCGTGGTTGATGGTGGAATCGTCACATCTCCGGCACATACAACAATCCACATCAAAAAGCGGACGATTTAAAAAAATTAATTAACACGCCAATTTGTATGAAAACCCCTTAAGGCATCTCCGACAATCGAGCAATGAAATTGCAAAGATGCTTTTTAGGGGCTCACGCAAACAATATGTTCAAAGTTGCACTTTTTTAAAATTGAAAAAAAAAAACATCACATGTTAAGACATCAGTACACTGGGGGCATGTATTTCACCATCAACTATGTTGAGACGCTATCCTGGAAAGAGTTAAAAAAGGATAACAGGAAAAATTGATAAAAATAAAAGACAAAGTAAAAAATATGTAACAATTATATTATACATATCAGTTATAATATTTCTATAATGAAGGCATATTCACAGTTGAATCAATCACATCCATCATTATCAAATGGAAACATGTTTTGTTAGTAAAAACTTAATAAAAAATAATAATAATAAACAACACGTATTTAAGTGCATCGTAATAACAAATTTATTATGTACGGTTCTTATATACTTAAAAAAAAATTTGATGTATAAATATTATCACCCTTTTATAAAACTCAGGCTATGAAGGAAGGGGACCTCCATTTATTTTTATTCATTGTATACATTAATAATCATTATTAATATAAATAAATATTATTTGGAGGTCCACCTTCATTTCCTGCTTCAAAATTGATTTTTTTGAACTCTTTTATAAAATATAATTTTTTCACATTACGCATTATGCCTATAAAAATTATTAAAACGTGTCCTCTCCAAATAAATCTGAGGTGATTTAGATTAAAAAAGAAAAAAAAAAGAACAGCACAATATAAATTGATTCACAACTTTATTACAATAGTGGTCGTCCTCACTTCGCACAGCCGAAGGCGATTTAGTTCCCTGCTTTTACACCAGGGTTTATATAAAAAAAACTTAGGTTTAATAACATTACTTAATAATAAGTAAAAACGACACGTAATAGTAAAATGTAAAATGTAAAAAAAAAAAAATTATATGGACAGTTTAGCGGATTGTGATTCTAAAACAGATACCATAGAAAATCCTAGTTCTGTTTGCAATAAACAAATGTATATTTTGAATGGGTAACTTGAACATAATATTACTCGCCAAAGTCTTTTTATAATTAACTAAAATAAAATAAGTTTTTTTTATTATTGTAAAGGAATATTTTTAGTTTGTGAAACTCAAATACACTCTCATGCAGCGTAATATTTTAAAACATTTTAAAAATCAATACAGTGAAACCCTCTTAAGAAGTTTTCCAAGGGACCGGAAAAAACAAACTTCTTAAGCAGGAAAACCTTATATGTGGGAAAAATTGGGCCAATTTTGAGCCGAGGGACTGAAAAAACCAAACTTCTTAAGCCACGAAACTTCTTAAGCGGGAACTTCTTAAGAGGGTTTCACCTGTATTTCTTATGTAGTAAGTCTTCTTTTGTTGGAAACAATGCAATGGATGCTGTTTGCATTGTAGATCAGGGTGCAGTCTTGGTGAAAGCCAATTTAAAGTCTGAAAAGAAGAAGAGAGAATAATGAGTACCAACATATTATAGCTAGCGCAGATCTTTGAAAAAATCACAAGTCTGAATTCTCTACAAATCAGTTCCAATTTTGAAAATGGTGACACTTAAATTCAGAGCTTAAGTTCTACAGTTCATTGAATCGGAAATACCGGACTGGAGGACTCACTGACAGATAGAATCACAACCGAAATAAGTATTTTTTAACGAGTGTGCAGGAAGATTGTTCATAATTCCAATTAGCCCAAGCGATGACTGTAAAAATCCTATCCGATAGGCCACCTCAACCAAACGAATGCTGGTTCTATTCAGAAGGAATCCTGGAAACGAACGACTTCTGGTGTCATTTTTGGGTAGATAATATCCAGGGTGCCAACTTACTAAAAACTAACAACAAATGGAAGTAGGAAATAATCATGATTGAAACTAAAAAAAATTTCTAACCCTACACAATTGCAACAACCGCGGATTGTGTAATGTACATTGTAGGAATATAGTGGGGGCGTACCTTATAGGTGTCAATTGTTGAATAATGCCTTCAGTGGGAGGCAGCAGCACCGGCTCATTGGTGTCCTGGTCATAGTCCAAGAGCCACTGGGGCCCGCCTCTCTCTCTCTCGCCAAACTCAACCACGGGATATGTTTGTCTTCCTGCCGAGTTCCTCACTCTACGGATATAGTTGGCTTGTTCCAGAATAAGCGCTAAGGAACAAAGGAAAATAATACAAATCAGTCCACAGCACGATCTTAAGGCATCACCACACCACGATAAAAAAAATTGTAATTTTTATAAAAAATTATTTGATTTCATTTTTTGAACGAAAGAAAAATTTGGTAAGAATGCTCTCACCAAATGTTTTTAAGAAATTCGTAAAATTGACAGAGATACAGCAAAAAGAGACAAATAAAAAAAATTCTTAGTATGTTTAACCCGTCAAAGGCCATAAAAAACACGGAAATTTCCTAACAAAGCACCACTTGGAATTTTGAATTTTTTTTTTTTTTACATGAGCTCCACACAGGAGGCCCTGAGGAAAATAATTTCCCTCAGGGCCTATGTCATCTTTGGGGATGCTGTGTGGAGGGGTTTTGGGGGAAAGGAAGGAGAGGAGAGTTCTGAGAAGGAAAAGGGTTTAAGGGGTGGGTAGGAATCTGGGGTTCAGTGTGTCCTGGTCATCCGCCTCCAATACCTAGACAAACCTCACCCCATGAACCCGGGCACCCCTGCTAAATCACCAAACGTAGCGAACCACTTGGGGTGACCCATGGCAGAGGTGTTGGTTATCCAATAAAGGTTCCCGGGGCGGCGGTACCCAAACCCGCCTCCCAAATTGTGAAACTCCTAGATACTAGAAAGTAAATTGTGTAACTCCTCCTGAATTGAATATTTTGTGGATTAATTTTGAGCTATCGTATATTTTATTGACCGAAACACATTACCAAAACAAAATTACTTGCGTTAATTATGTAAATTGATAAGTTTTACAATGTATTCGTCAAGTAACACGCATCGACTTTGACAGAAAGAATCGCGGCAAATTTAACATTTTGATACCACAGATAAAATCATTTAAAAATATTCTGGGGTTGCCAGGTGAATGAAATTTTTGCCTATCTTATGGGTAAATGTTGGCGCAAGCAATTCTGACCTTGTCATTCATACAAATTCTGTACATAGAAGGGTCAAAATCGCAGACAAACATATTTTTTTCGAACGTGTTTTTCTCGAAACTACATTTTTCAACCTGGTTGACAACATATTAAAAAAACTATACATTCAATTTGCACACACCAAGTCTTACACTGTTTGAAATCCAGTCTATGGATTGGATTTTGGCATTCATACAAAAAAAAAAAATCCTTCTCATAAATTTAGCATGTTTATTAGTACTGTATTAAAATATAACTAGCCGTTGGAAACAATAGTTATATTATTTCAACGTCCAACGCTGTTGAAAATAATTAGCACCAACAGTTGAAATATAATACCTACATGCGAATATTATTCAACGCAATCAACGATTCAACTGCCTAATAAATAAAAAGGGTTAAGAGTTTGTACTTCGTGAACAACATTACGCAATATTTTAAATGGTCTTTTGGTTATGTACGTACCTACTGCACGTTTTTTTTTATTTTCCCATCCAATACGGCCGATACGCAGCGCCATGAAACAATCAAATTTATCAACGACAAGCAAAAAAATAACCTATTGATAATTGTCAATGTCGGTCGCCTAACAGCGACGTTTTGAACCTATTGTTTTCAACGGTGTTGGAATGATAAGTCAAAAGGGTCAAGAGATCACACTTCGTGAACGATATTATGCCCAATTAGGCATGGTCTTTTGGTAATGTACGCACCTACTTCACGTTTTTTTTTATTTTCCCGTCCAATACGGCCGATACGTAGCGCCAAGCAACAAGCGAATTTATCAGTGACAAGCAAAATATATCTTCAACATCTTTTAACATTTCAACGGGGTAATATTTTCAATACCGAAACCAACGTCTTCCAAGAGTTTCAACTTTCAACGTTATTATAGGATTATTATTACGTGTGTGGGGCGTGGGGCATAGAGATAATAATAATTAATAATACATCAATGATTCGGGGAACCACCCGTTAAAAGGGATTCATTAAAACGATTTTGATATATTTTTTGTTTGTTTTTTTGTTAGTAGCGTGTCGATCTCCTATTATAGTTGCGTCAACGCCGACGTTATTTTCAACAGCTATTTTCAACAGTTGAAAATTGCCAATGATAACGACGTTGGATAGAATTATCGTCAACGCCCAGTACTAATGTTTATATTATACTTTGTGAAATTAATACTCTCTTGTTACAAGACCTCGGACTCTCGATGAAGATTTTGATTTATTGCTTGAAGAGTGCCAGGTGCATCGCCGCAGAAGGAATTTCTTTTAGCAATCAATTCCAATCAGTATATTTGTTCTGCACATTTCTCAGAAGATCAAATGAGTGAGTGCAACGGACACACATAGGCGTGTGTATAGTCAGTTAATGCCTTTTAACATTTACGGTCGCGGTTTCACAATAACAGCAATATCGGTAAAAATGCCCCTCCATTGAGTAGCCCACCTAAGCTCAGTAATTTTTTTTTGA
Source organism: Limnephilus rhombicus (assembly GCA_929108145.2). Lineage (NCBI taxonomy): Eukaryota > Metazoa > Arthropoda > Insecta > Trichoptera > Limnephilidae > Limnephilus > Limnephilus rhombicus. Next base: position 1,897,968 of record CAKMYE020000009.1, read on the forward strand.
CCCACCAAACGATTTGGTTTAAGCACCTCCAATGCAGCCATAAAAATGTGAAAATGAGATTTTATGTGCAAAAATGTCTGACCAAGTAGATATTCCCTTTGTGTTGAGTACAGCAGGATAGTATAATAATTTTTAAATGCTCTTCAATAATTTATTTATTTTCACCGAGGATTGAACCTTCCTACCTAGGAAGTGGAGTAAAGCAATATAATGATCCTAATCAACACAAGGAGTTATGACTTACCGACTTCTAACCACCAGACTTTATCGTGGGCTGCGCCAGAGCCGAAGTAGTCGCTGTTATGGTGTATCGGGTCCAGACTCCTCTCCCGCGTACCCCTCAGGAAAGCGACAATAGTTTTGAGTTGCACGGGAGTGGCGAAATACTGCACAGCATTCAGGAACATGGCCGTGTCTTCCGTGAAGTCGTACAAGCCGTTGCTGTCCAACTCTTTGTACCTTCCAACGTCCGGAGAGTTGAGTCTGGAATACAAGATTCATTTACGCATTGTTTACAAATAGGTAAAAATAAGTTCATTTTAAATGTTATGGTTTGTGGGATCTGTAAATTGACATTTTGTTATGGACGTAGGATATTTGACGGCCGGCATAGTCCAGCGGTAAGGCTCTTGACTAGCAATCCGAAGGTCGCGGGATCGAATCCCGGGGTGGTAAATAAATTTTATTTGATTAATTTGTGTTATTTCACAATTTATTCATATAAAATAATACATATATAGTATATTTGCGGCACATTCCAGAGTGGAAGATACTCTCAGTATCACCCTGGTGTAAGACCACCATTCAGAATTGAAACGTTGCTTGAAATGGCTTTATCCGTGTTTGGTGCCAGATCTGAATAGCCAGGTACTTCCCCTCCCCACTACCTTCAGCCTCACAACATCACAACATACCCCAATTGGGGATGCCATAGTCCCACTGGCTCCAGACGGAAGCAGTTGGGACTCTTGTGCGGTATTCATGTAAAAAAAAAAAAAAAGCATAACTAATAATAAGGGTAGATAATATATATAGTGCAATTTTTGTGAAATATCACCTGAAGGGAGCTTAAAAAATCTGGAAAAGGGTTTGGATAACTCTACAGGATAACGCTTATGTAACGTAAATCAAAAGAATCATAGGGAACGTACCCATACTACGTGACCCAACTTTTTGCAATTTTTAACCCCCCTCCTCCCTGGTGACCAAAAACCTAAGCAACCCGCCGCTCATTTGTACCAAGCGTGGTATTTTGAAGACAGACCCCCCCCTGAACAGGTCACTTAGTATGGGTACGTTCCCATGTCTGCATTTCTCATGTTTTGAGAAAATGGGGTCTGAAGATTATTTGACCAACTTAACCACTGGAGCGACCACGCAAAATAAATAAATTTGCCTCCATTGCTCGAGATTTTCAGAAGATCATTATTATAATTTTTCGCCAACATTAAAAAAATCATACCTTCGAATTTTAACATGGAGACAAAAACTTATTAGTTCTACATATATAGCCAATGAATCAACCTGTATTTTACCATTTATCTCATATTTGTAGGATTTATAAATAAAATATAAGAAAATCGTAAATATAACTATTCTGTGGTATACTTGATAATAAAAGGTGCATATCTATGGAAAAAGGACTTAATTTTAACCGTAAACAACTGATCAGAAATTCTGCATGAAAAAAATATTTTTAAAATTTATTTTTAATATCGTTCTAAAATAGTCTACTAAGTTCGGATTTGCGACATCTATGGTAAATAGATAAAGCATTTCAATAGCTTCGTTTTAAGTTCAAAATAATAAACGTGAGAGCTACAAATATTTATTTTTTTAAATTATGCCGAATCATCAGATAATGGGCTTTCCTTATCCGAAAAGCAATCAGAGACATTAAAAATGACGCCAATATATGGCAAAAATCACTCCAGTGGTGAAGAATTATATTCATACCAACTTATTATTAACTGGTCAAATGTCGGGCCATTTCGCGGAAATTCGCGGAACTTCACAAAAAAAACACTAAAAAACAATCACTTTGAATTTTGAATTGAATGTTTTGTTGATAAATTTTGAGCTATTGTATATTTTATTGACTGAAACACGTTCACACCACAATAAACTATCTACTAAAACCACATTACTTGCATTTATTACGTAAATTAATAGGTTTTACGACGTTTTATTCGCGATACAAGCATTTATTGCGACCGTTAAATTCGCGGCAAATTATGACAGCGCATTGTCATGGATGAAATCGTTTTAAAAATATTCCAGGGTGACTAGGTGAATGAGACTTTTAGTATCAACTAGAGTAATGATGGCGCAAGCGATTCTGACACTGTTCTTCATACAAATTCTGTACATATAAGAGTCAAAATCGCAGACAAAAAGTTTTTCGTCGACAATATTATTCAAATATTTTAATTATTTTCTCGCGCATGCGCATGACGCACGCGACGGAGTGGCTCCGGCCAACCAGGGGTTAAAGGAATTTTTTTACTCGGTTTTAAATTTGAGATTGGTAAATAATTTGGGGGCTAACTGTCGGGGGATCAACTGTCGCGTCACCGAATTTATTATCAGAAAGAATATGATTAAATTAGTTTAGTCATATTGTTACGATATTAAATGAAGGAGTGGTTCCTTACTTGCGGGTGCAGTTGTCGCAGCAGTCAGCTCGAATGGTGGTGGGGAGTTTTCTATCCTTTTCAAAGTAGGACAAGATGTGGTACCTCCGGCACTCTCTGGTGGAAGTGAAGTACCTCATAGCGGAGTTGTAGATACCCTTCTGCACAAAACTGAAAACAATCAATTTAAATCAGTCACTAAGATTTTCAATTTAGGAGGAGGGTATGGGTACCACATAGGTCACCCCAAATGAGGTTTGTCCCCAAGTCTTGGTGGCAGATGTGTGACAAGGGGTTCATACATCACTCCTGGACAAACTGACCGTGAGATTCCTGCTCACCCCTCACACCTTTTCCCTCCCAGAACTTTCTCTCCTTTCTTTAGCGGTCATTTGATAGGTGTTGCGTCTCGTTCTAATAGCATGTTAATACACGAAACAGCACGTTTAAGACAAGATTTATTAAATCTTGTCTTAAACGTTAGTTTAACAATTAAAAATAATAATAAATATTTGACAAGTTTAAGTATTTCCCCAATAAATGAAGACATAATTTGTCTCGACGCCACCTAGCGAGGGATTTAACACTAACAGTGTCTCTCTCGCAAAAATAAAGTTGGTTGTTTTCAGGTGGAAAAAATATAATAAGCAGTAATTGTTGAATGAAACACTAGTATATATTGAATCATTTGACGGGTATAAGATAAGCCGCCATAGCTCAATTGGGAGAGCAGCTGACCGGCAATCATAAGGGCACGGGTTCAAGTCCCGTTGGCGTCATGTATCTTTTCTCGGAAGATTTTTCAATGTGGATGAGTGTTTCAGGCTGATAATTATTGCTTATAATAATTGTTACCTTTTGTGCTATGCATAAAAATCTTGTCTTAAACGTTAGTTTAACAATTAAAAATAATAGCCAATTTTTTTGCTCATTAATTCTGTGGCCAATGGGTTAACTCACGACAGGCCAAGATGCCAAACATATCGTCCGTAACCATGTGGGTCGGCTGATGGCATTTTTCTGTCTTATGGGCATAGAAATCCTTTTTTTTTTTATTTGTCCAAAATAAATTTAAAAAAACCAATGATTGAAGTATATTTTGTTATATTTTATAAATTTTGTTTTTTTTATAGTAATAATATAAAAAAAAAAAATTTTTTCACATACTTCAATTATTGTTTGTTTTTTGTTTATTTAATTTAACATGTGTTAACTGTCTTAATAAGTGTAAAAAATAAGCCAAATTACAGTAAACAATCGATTTTTAACATATCTAAAAAAGTTTCGGTTTCGGCCAAAACTGAGACAGACACCGAAGAAACGGTTTCGGTGGAAAGTCCTGTTTCGGTCAGACACTAGTATTAATCCTTTGCACAGGAATACCTAAAATACTAAAAAGATATTTTATGTATTTAAGTAGATATAAAAAGGATAGTAATTTTGGGGTCTACCTTCGGCCCCAGTTGGCTACGGGAGAGTTAAGGGAAATTCCCACCATCCAATTGGGTGACGATATGAAACGGGTATTAACCCTTAGAAGGGATTTATTAATGAGAGTGTTATGGTTGATCAAACCTACAATATCCAAACTCATGGTGGAATGTGTAGATCGATGGGTCTGTGGTTTTTTATTTTTTTTATTTGATTCACCTGATTTATACATGTGTGTTACAATGTGGGCCTCACTGGGTGCTTTACCCGTGCTGAGGACCTCATTTTACAGTTTGATATGATTTTTTTTTTTTTTTTTTTTAATTTAAGATACATATAAAATAAAAACTAAAGAAAAAAGAAACTCATATGAGAATTAAAAGAAAGAAAAAAGAGCAAAACAAAATAGAGTAAAATAACACTAAAATAAAACAATAGAATAAAACTATAAAAATAAAAAATAAAAATGAAATAAATGGTTAAATGATGAACAAGACGGAAGATGTGAAAGAGGCGCAGATCAGTACCTTTGTGCGGCACAGAGGTAGGTGATACAGAGGGCAGGTTTGCCATCATGTCCGGCCCGCCCTGCCTGCTGGTAGTACACCTCCATCTCGGGCGGCGCACCGTAGTTGATTACGCACCTGCAACAGCACAACATTCTCTAACTCAACCGGTAGAATCAGCCACAGGAAACAAATGGAACAATAAAATGAAACTACAAAATATGAAACTACTAAGAACTTTAAAATATTAAAATTTTAAATAATATCAATGAAACATGATAAGCGAATTTCACAGCCAAAAGTTATCATTGTGATTTATTTCTTGGGTAATATACCATGTTGCACTACCTCCTCCTTCCTAGCCAACGTTTCGGACATCATTGCAGTGTCCATCATCGGGGCAGATGTGTAATCGAAGATTGTTGTGAAGTGTGTGCATGTATGTAGTTGTATGTATGTAGATGAAATAGCATATTGCCAGCTCCAATCCTCTACGAGCTGGTAATACAGTATAATTTAAAATGGTTTTAAATTTGGATAGTTTTTGTGAATTGCCTCTGTAATTAGGCATGCTCTTTGCATTTTGGGTCTTTCAGGACTTCAAGAACAATCCAAAGTAATCCTTTCATCCATCTGCCCTGACGATGGACAACGCAATGATGTCCGAAATGTTGGTTAACCGGTGACAGGCTGGAGACGCGCCGGCGCGCACGTCACATGCGCATGCGCGAGAAAATAATTCAAATATTTGAATAATATTTTCGTCAAAAAACTTTTGGTCTGCGATTTTGGCCCTTCTATGTACATAATTTGTATGAAGAACAGTGTCAGAATCGCTTGCGCCAACAGTACTCTATGATACGCCTTGAAGTTTCATTCACCTTGCAACACCAGAATATTTTTAAAACGATTTCTTCCATGACAATCACCTGTCAAAATTTGCCGCGATTTTAACCGTCGCAACTGACGCGTGTTCCGCGACTAAAACATAGTAAAACCTATTAATTTACGTAATAAATACAAGTAATGTTGTTTTGGTAGATAGTTTATTGTGTTGTGAACGTGTTTCAGTCAATAAAATATACAATAGCTCATAATTAATCAACAAAACATTCAATTCAAAGTTCAAAATGGTGCTTTTTTTAGTGTTTTTTCGTGAATTTTAGTGAAATGGCCTGGCCTTTGACCGGTTAAAGAAGGAAGTACAGGAACACGGCATTTGAAACGGCGCTATACAAATTATCCAATTATTATTATTATTATAATACCCCAAAAATAAATCACAATGATATCAATGAGTTTGAGAACATCTACATACTTTTTAAACTTTTAATTTGTGATGAATACAATTGTATGTAACCCGTCTCTCAAACCCTCCACACAGCATCCCCAAAGATGACGTAGGCCCTGAGAAAATTAATTTCCTTCAGAGGGGTGTCTGGAGTTAATGTTAAAAAAATATACTAAATGCACGGACATATGAATATATCTGGACCTGCCCTAAGTGATAAAAACGTAATATTTCCCCCTCCACATGGTGCCGGCTGGAGCTCCTCCTTGGAACCGGCTCGCTCCATGGGGAGGGGATAGAGCCTCGCTTGAATCTAAAATGTGTGACGTCATCATTCTTGCCGTGAACAGCGAGAAGCTAACATCCATACATTTAACGAAATAACACGCCAAAACGGTAGCTTGTGCTATACAATATATCTACATATCAATGTGCACATAGCGAATGTGGGCGGTTCTCCAGTGTGCTCGTCGCTGGTTACAGGGGTAAGTAAATTATGAAACATTTGTAAAAGTGTTTTAACTAAACACGGCAACAAAATATTGCTATGTGTATTGGGGCGAGTCTTTTTGGGGCGAGCATTTGGCCTTAGCAAATATATTATTAACGTGTCAAGCAATTCGCGCTCCCATGTAAAAAGGTCTATTCATTCAAAGCAGATTTTGCTTTTAAGAACTAAACGGTGATATTGTAATGCGAGATGCCTATATACTGTCAGATTGATTGTTTAACGAATCACAGTCATCTTTCCCCTCTTCGCCCTCCATAGTTTGGTTTTACCCCTCATCTGTAACTTCTTGTCTATCCATTTGGATGTCTATGACTAAATGTAAGTACTACAAAATTATTTCCAATTTTTAGGTGATCCAATGCGGAATCTTGGTTCCATGCCAACTCAGAATCAACTCAACACCTCTTTGAAAAGTCATTAAAAGCTATGAAAAAAAAAAAAAAAAAATTGCTCATACCCTAACCTATTTAGACATTTTTTATGTATTTTTAATGACATTTCAGGTTCTGGGTTGGTTTCATTCCGAGTTGTCCGGTCACCAGAATCTCCACCCAAACTCTCCGGACTTTAGGAAGGTTTATAAAGTTACCTAACACTTGGCATATGGATGCCCATTCCGAATGCAATAGTCGCCACCATGATCTTCACTTCCCCACTGAGAAATTTCCTCTGAGCATTTCTCCTCTCGTCTATGGACTTGTCCGCACTGTACAGCCCCACACTGAACTTATTTTCTGAAACGTCAAACATCATCAGGGCAAACAAACAAAGTTATTTTCAAAAAGACAACAAATCATTTTTAAAGAGATGTACATAATGATTTCGGCTGTAAAAAAGATGATGGTAAACTTTCAGGATGTATATTAAGATAAAAATTTGCGGCTAGCAGCTTAGAGGAATAGAGTCCTAAAATCCTTCTTCACCCATCCGATACTCTAGTTGTGTACTCACGTTGCTAACAATTTGCCATGCACAGTTCTTACGCATCGCTTCTCTAAATAAGAGACGCGCATCGCTACCAAACATTGTTAAATTCTCCAAACATCAAACAGAATGCTTTCATAAACTCACTTATAACCAAACAGTTGATGTAGCTGTCATTTTTATATTCAGTCATTTTTATATCCAGTCACTTTTATATCAATTCATTTTTATAACATTCTTCGACTGTTTTGTTTCTAGCATTGTGCATTGTTACAAAATGACTGACGTCAGTCACGTCATGTTTAAGGCCCTCCGTTCATGGAAATACTTACAAACTACGTGATTGAGACGCAAGCACAAGTACCCTTTACTACTACCCACTACTCTTTAATGCTGGTTTCCGTACACGGCGCTACCCCAAATATACTGAACTTGATCATTTTTCACGTGCAGCCGTGGAATTAACACAATGTCAAGCGATGTCAAATGACTTTTTTCCAACATCAATCCATGCCTTCTCCACTAAATCCTTTCTTACATATTCTGGTAAAGTAATTCTGGTAAACACGCATTTTTTTCCACTTCCAGAACAAATCTAACATTACTTTCATGTTCCGACACCATTTCTGTCAAACGAATAAGTAGCAGACACAAATGATGCGACCGTCGGAAGCGTGCAACAGATTTGAAACCGACAGCCGTCGCGTAGCGCCGTGTACGAGCACTAGCAAAATCGTACAGAGGGTACTTTCGATCGGCGCGCATGATACGCGCACGAGGATCGAGTATCTAAGTCACTAAGTGCCTCCGTTCACGGAGATACTTACAAGCTACGCGATCCTCGTGCGCGTATCACACACGCCGATCGTAAGTACTCCCCGTACGATTTAGCTGGTGCCCATTCACGGCGCTACGCGGTGGCCGTCGGTTTCCAATCAGTATCACGATACCGACAGTGCTGATCGCACGCGACGCGTCCATCATTTGTGTCTGATACTTATTCGTTTGACGTTTGTCAGAAATGGCGTCGGAACATGAAAGTAATGTTAGATTTGTTCTGGAAGTGGAAAAATGCATGTTTACATAACTATACTTTACCAGAATACGTAAGAAACGATTTAGTGGAGATTGCATAGATTGATGTTGGAAAAAAAAGTCATGTGACATCACTTGACAGCGTGTTCACTCCACGGCTGCACGTGAAAAATGATCAGGTTCAGTAAATTTCGGATAGCGCCGTGAACGGAGACTAGCATTCAAAAGTGGTATATCAGCAGGGTACTTGTGGTTTCGTCACAATTACGTAGATTGTAAGTATCTCCATGAATGGAGGGCCTAAGTCTCGATGACGCGAGTAGTGATAACCTTGCGCGGCTGGTAACGGGAGACATCAATGGCATCAACGACGAATTGTTGTGTTGTACAACGGGTGCCTGTTTATGAATCTCCGCGCACATGTATGACGGTAGTCGCCAAGATACTTGAATGGTCAAGTATTGGAAATTTGCATATTCCTATAGACCAGATTTATACAGTCCAAGGGTTAAATAAAAATATTTTGAAAAGGGTACAAACCAACTAATATTTTCACAATAGTTTCTGCATTTTTTTTTGTGAGGCAGTAAATGACTACGGGACTGTTGGGTATATCATAGTCTTCTCTATTTAATAGAGTCATCAGTCCTTTTTTGTCAAGTTCAACATTGCCGGTCATTTTTTCCACTTGAAAATACAAGTTTGGTCTGTCCAATTGTGAAGTGCATATTTGGGGATCTCTGAAAATAATAAATAAATTTAGCATTTAACAAAGTACAGGGATATTTTTATCATATTCGATGAATATTATTTTACAGCAAAACCGTACAGAGTCCCAACTGCTCCTAACTGTCTGGAGCCAGTGAGACTACGGCGTCCCCAAATGGGGTAAGCTGTGAGGTTGAAGGTAGGGGGAAGGAAAGAAGATGGGAAGTAGAAAGGCAGGCACCAAACACGGCTAAAGCCATTTCAAGGAACAACACGGAATGGTTGTCTTACAGCTGGGCGATACAGAGAATTATCTTCCACTCTGGAATGCGCGGCAAGCACCCAATACATTATTTTTAATTAATTAATTATGAAATAACACAAATTAATCAAATAAAATTTACTTCTGAAAGCAGGGATTTGGACCCGTGACCTCCGGATTGCTAGTCCAAACTTTATGATTGTTAAAAATAATTTTGGAAATGCATGATCCAGTCATATTTTACCTTTGGTACAAAGTCTTTAGTTTTACCACATTAAATTGTATGTATAGTAAAGAGACTATTATTTAGTCAGCTAACAAATCCATGCTGACAAATTGTATTAACATCAAAACTTATTTTGTGCCCAATTTTGGACAGATTTTCAAAAATGCTCATCCAGAGTGAGGTGTGAAATATCAATCATACGAAAAACCCCGTTGCAGCCACAGTGGACTGTGGCGGGCGCGATAAGCGATGGGTATAAGCGATGGGTATAGGCGACGTTAGATACGTCTTTTTCAATCGTTTCTAACTGCTCATTGCGGCCACACATCCAGGCCTAGGAGAATCAATCCAGTTAGGTCTTGTCGTTCGGTGTTTGCGCTACAAGAACTCGTGACTCACTGTGGCCAGCTACAAGCTCCCGCCACCGCGCAAGTACCCGCCTGTTCACTGTGGACATGACCTAATGAAGTATTACAGTAGAAGCCTGTTAATGCAAACCCCAATAATTTTTAAAAAATCAGGATATTTTAATAAAAATAAAAAAATCGATATTTATTTTTCAAATTTCGATTTACTCGCAAATATGGTATTTTTTTACAAATTTACTTTGAATATCTGCATTGGAAGGTCCTGCCACAACAGCAATCAGCGGCGAAATTTTGATTTACACGGAAATTTATCATAATATGATTGGAAGTAAATTTGAATCGATAATCGTTTGTGAAAAATCAAATTAATTTGGATATACAGGGTGTTAAGGGAAGTAAATTTGAATCGATAATCGTTTGTGAAAAATCAAATTAATTTGGATATACAGGGTGTTAAGGGACGTACTTACTTTAACCAGTGAATCCTGGCATTATTTGGAGTAAAAAAATGTAAATAAAATTTTGGTCTGGTGACATTTTTGATGTTTTTTTTTCTACAAAAACATAAAAAAATGGTAGGCGTTGGACAGTTGGAGGCGGTGTTAGGGGTTGGTCGGTTACTCAACTGAGTGACCGGTGACGACATACCGAAGAATTTTTTTTTTGTTTGATTTTGAAGAAAAAATATTTGAAAAAAAAAAAATCCGTAAAAAAATTCACTGGAGACCAAAATTTTATTTACATTTTTTACTGCAAATAATGTCAGGAATCACTGATAAGTAAGTCAAGTAAGTCATGTACGTCCCTTAACATCCTGTATAGTCAATTTTTTACGAATTTACTTCTAATACCTCGCTGAATTTGATGGGGCGGTTGCAGAAGTCTAATTTACAATGAGTTTTTTTTAAATTTTCGAATTAGGTGAGAATTTGTTAATTCGGTTTGTGAATTAATGGGATTCTACTGTATAATATAATACAAATATAAATCAATTTAAAGCTTGGTTGGATCCTCATTTGGAGAGAACAGAGGATTGACTTCTACTGCTCACTAACATCTCAGGCCTCAACCGTGTCGAAATATTTCGTTTTGCAATAAAATCAAAATTAATGGAATATTTCTGAACATATCCTAAAACTAAAAACTGGTTTAGAAAGGTGATGAAATATGCTTTCAAAATTTTTAATTTGAAATTTACGTATAATTTAAAATATAAAAATTTTGCATGCAAACTTAAAAAAAGTTTTTAAAATGGCTCTCCTTACGTTTTTTCTAACTTAAATTACTGATAAAAAAAAAAATAAAACCACATACATATTTTATTAGGAAAATGTTTTATAAACGTTATCGTTAACTCACTTTTTTGTCATTTCATGTAAAAATTATTCATAAAAAATTCCAAAAGTTTCATAATTTTTTTTTCAAATTGCGATCGGAACTTTGAATGTATTCATAAAGGTGTACATTTTAATTACATTAATGTGCATTTTAATTATTTTGCAGTTAACTTTTAGATTTGAATATAAAGCGTGGCATTTTTTCTTTCTAATACCATTTAGATCATATATTTCCAACCATGATAATAAGGGAGACACAACGTTTCTATGAGACATGTACGAGATATTCTGAAAACTGAACAAAGAGAGCTGACTAGTTAACTAATAATAATATTATATAAGTAAGTTTGTAGTACTTGAGTCCCAGCATGTCTATGATGTCCTGCTTGACGAAATCATTGGCCACAGCGGTGAGGGCGAGAATAGGCACTTTGGGCAGCGTCTTGCGCAGCAGGCCAAGGTGATGGTAGGCGGGACGCAGCCCCTTTCTGGGCCCCTTGCTCAGCAGAGACACGCAGTGGGCCTCATCCACCGCCACCAGCGCTATGTTCCTGGCCCTATGCAGCTCCAATAATATCTTTAAACCTACAAATCACACATTGTAAGAAATTCAATCCAGCAATAGCAAAGGTAATAATAGTTAGCGAAGATGAGGATATCCTTGATTGATTTACATAATATGTTTACATAAAATAATTCACCGTCATCTTGATACTGTTATCTAATTACTGTTATTTAAGATGCTACGTTTCACCTATTTTATTCCTCTGACCCAGATGCGTCGACTATGTAATAAGATAGTACTAGCTGGGCCCGTTGCAAAAGCAACTAACGGGTTAAAACACTATGCGATTTGACGTGTGAACGTGGATGAAGCGAGGAAGAGTGTGTGTTAAATTAAATATATGAAGAAACCTGAGGTTACAGTGACCTTGCAACGCATGCCGGGTACCCGTTGTATATAATGTTATGTAGTGCAGCGCTTGGTTTAAAATGTAATTTCCCAGGAATTGGAATGGAACCATTACAGTTAAGTTGACCCCGAGGTTATAGTGGCCTTGCAACGCATGCCGAGTAACCGTTGTATATCATTATATATATTGCAGGCACATGGTTTAAAATGTTATTTCCCGGGAATTGGGATGGAACAATACAGTTAAGTTGACCCCGAGGTAACAGTGACCTTGCAACGCATGCCGGGTACCCGTTGTATATAATGTTATATATTGCAGGCGCTTGCATTAAAATGTTATTTCCCGGGAATTGGGATGGAACCATTACAGTTAAGTTGACCCCGAGGTTACAGTGGCCTTGCAACGCATGCCGGGTACCCATTGTATATAATGTTATACAAGGTGTCCGAAAACTCGTAGTACAAGCGGGAAACTGGGGAATCCTCATCACATTTGGAGTCGATTTTGTGGTATAATTTTTTTTGATTTGAGCTTTCGTTTTAGAGTAAATCGAGTCAGAAGTTGATTTTTTTTTTGGTCAAATTCTTATAAATTATTACTGACGTTCATAGTACCTAACTACTAAAAACTAATTAAAAGAAAACAAACAAAGAAATCCGGATTTAAAGCATTATTTTGAAATTATCCATAATTTTATTCCGTGTAGTACGGTCGTTTCACGGTTAAAAACAGCTGTTCATTATTTTCGCGCTTTCAAGTCAAAGTGCAATGCGAAATTTGCTGTCCCTTTCTGCGCTCGGTTCGATCAACACAATAGAAGGGGTAAGCTACTAATCCGAATGGCTTGGCCTTGAACTGTGAACTTGCGAACCAAATTCTGTACCCGAAACATACGGAAGCAAGTCCAAAAAGGTAAATGTTCAGAAGATGTTGTATGATAGATAAGAAAAAAACTAATTATAATAATAATAAGGAGCAAATTAAACTAAATTTTTATAGTAAAGCCTTTAAAAATAATTGTTTAAAAAAAAACGCTGACTTGAGTCAACTTTTCAATTTGGGAGGCGGGAATGGGTACCGCCGCCCCGGGAACCTTTATTGGATAACCAACACCTCTGCCATAGATCACCCCAAGTGGTTCGCTACGTTTGGTGATTTAGCAGGGGTGCCGGGTTCATGGGGTGAGGTTTGTCTAGGTCTTGCAGGCGGATGACCAGGACATGCTGAACCCTAGATTCCTACCCACCCCTTAAACCCATTTCCTTTCCAGAACTCTCCTCTCCTTCCCTTCCTTTAAAAAACCCCTCCACACAGCATCCCCAAAGATGAAATAGGCCCCGAGGGAAATTATTTTCCTCAGGGCCTCCTGTGTGGAGCTCATGTAAAAAAAAAAAACAAAAACATGGACTTGAGTCCTACTGCCTCTAAATGAAGTGGACTATTTTGTTATGACATGTGGTGTATTATAAAAGGAATAAAGTCCATGGTACACCCTTCTGCTTCTATGATAGTTGTTGCATCATGGTACTTGCATCCACATGCAATTTTGAAAATCGTATTTTTTCTTCATAATGGGACTTCCATCTTTCTGCCACTGATAAACATGATAATTTACTTCAAGTCTACATCAAAAACTCATTTCTTCAAATTTCGGACTTGGACCGTTTTATCCTCGGGAACGGAAATAAAAATGGTTGCTGATGTGGCACACAACACAACAAACATGGCCGCCATTTGACTACAGTCATGTTCGAACCAATTTGAACAAGGTTTTTTTATTATTTTTTTATAATGTAATAAAATTTATCAATTTAGAAGGCGGGTATGGGTACCGCCACCGCGGGAACCATTTATTGGATAACCAACACCTCTGCCGTAGGTGACTCCAGGTACTAATATCTACAGCCTGTATGTCGGACGAATATCAACAGCTCATATGTTGGACTAATATCTACGAACTTCAGAGTGTTGACTAATATCTACAGAGCTAAGATCGGACGAATATCTATGACGGTCCTAGTGTTGACTAATATCTACAGAGCGTAGGTTGGACTAATATCTACAGAGGGCAGCTGAGCAAGAGGTTGTACGGAGAAGCTTAAATTACTTCAATTACGTAATTACTAATTACGTAAAGGCTTAATTGTTTAAAGTACATGAAGTTTTTGCATAATATTACGTATTTTGCTGTTTACGAGGACCATAATTTATTGAACATAATTTATTGGTTATAATACAAAGATATTTATTTATTTATTTATTTATTTCGAAATACACGGCACCTCAACCTAAACTAACCTAACCTAACTCACATAGAAATAGTTATGGTAACAGACTACATAATTTAGAAGCACTCGAAATAAAGAAAGCTGTTATAACAAAAACCCAAATCCTTAATAATCAGCTAAATGTGTCCAATAGGTCGATATTAGGGGTTTTTACATACATACATAAATAAAGTTTTTTTTAAACTGCATTATTATGTTTTCCAATATGGTATACATAATTGCAAATCCAACCTGTGCCAGTGCCGTAGATATTCGTCAACTTTGGTTCTCATAGATATTAGTCAGCAATTGAGCTGTAGATATTCGTACGCACTTTGGTTCTCATAGATATTAGTTAGATTTTTTCAGTTTTTGGAATTCCTGTAGATATTAGTGGACGCCTTCGTCGTAGATCACCCCAAGTAGTTTGCTACGTTTGGTGACTTAGCAGGGGTCCCCGAGTTCATGAGGTGAGGTTTGTCCGAGTCTTGGTGGCTTTTATTTGTCTGCCTACCAGCTGCATGGCAGGAGATCGTGAGAGTGGTTGAGGCCGTACTCTCTCGAAACTCGAGCTAGTTTATACTTCCATTCAATAAATAAAGTTATAGATTTTAAACTGAAATACTCTGGCATTTTTAGTTGCTGAAACTTGAACTGATACCAGTAAGCATAATTTCACTTCTTCAGTATAACCAAAATTTAAAACAATTGACAAAAAATACAATTAATGAGTATAAACATCATACATGAATAGTGCGGTAAATCGGCTGCCGCGGAGCGACGCAGAGATGGTGCACCAAGCATTCACGGTTGATATCTGATGTTTTCTAGCCATAAAGTACACATTAAAATATATAACTTTACAGCTCATAGAAAGGGCTACAATCTTTGTAGGAAACATTTTTTCATAAAATGTCGGCCTGAAAAGTTCTGTGACAAAATGTAAAATTACATGCCAAAAAATATACAAATTTTTACCTTTTCATACGAATTACAAACAAACGGTAAAAGTTACGACGAAAGTTAACTGAATATTAATTGTAGACAATGTTACATCAAAGAGAATAAAAAAAAATTCAACCCGATATGTTGTTTAGTAATCGAGATAGACGTGATTTACAAAACCCTAACACTTTTCATGTTTGGGCGGGCACAGGCGGGGAAGCAAGGGGCGTAGGAGCGGGGACTTTTGGCTAAACACTTGTCTAAATGGTAGTAGTCGATGGTGTTTCAATTGGTGTTCTACGACTTAGGCTGACTGGACTATTAAAATCATATTCCACAGCCATGGGAGGAATGAATTCATGCGTCCGTCACTCCTGGATACACTGACTCTCAGATTCCTACCCATCCCTCATACCCTTGATAGGTATACCTATTTTTGTTTGATGTCCGCAATAATTAACTCTGCAAAAATCATACCTATGCTGCTAAAATAAATTAAATAATATTCCCAGTGTTCAGCGATAATTTAATAGGACTGACCGGATATTTGTTTTCGCCACAAATTTATTTCTTTATTTTTCGTCAGTTTGTTTTGTCTCTTGTTGATTGCGGTCGTTGAAGTATGATGAAGATTGCGGTCGATTGATATCTTTTCTTATTGAACGGCGTACAAACCCTTCATTTAACAAGGTTTAAAATAAACTGTGTGTTATTTTCATATTTAAATGTGATTAATTAAATACCCCAGATACGATTTTAGATTTTCACGGCCAAAAGTATTTTTGTTATTAGTTTTTGGGATATTATGCCGTGTTGCGCTACCCCCTTCTTTAGCCAATGTTTCGGACACTGTAACGCTGTCCGAAACGTTGGCTAAAGAAGGAGGTAACGCAACACGACATAATATCCCAAAAAGTAATAACAAAAATTAAATACCCTTTCATTTAACAAACATTAAAACAAAGTTTGTGTTACTTGTGTGTTATTTTCATATCTAAACGTGATTAATAATACTTGTGCGAGATCAATCAAACACCATTTCATCATAACAAACTCTAAAACAAAGTGTGTGTTATTTTCATATTTAAACATGATTAATTATTGTGCATTACGATGGAATAATACCAATGCTGTGTCTTGGACGCTCACATGCTCCGCTCGGGGCTACTATCTACATAACAAAATAAACAGGTACGCTAATTAACCATATTGTTTAGAAGAGAAGAGGTGGGAGAATAAATATTATTTTTTATGCATTAAACCGCTTACTCGTTAATACGGAATACTTTTTATCCAAACAGTTAGATTAAGCTTTATTATTACGAAAAGTGAGTATTTATGTCGGGGGAGAACAAAAAACATGCCAAAAATATGGATTTAACATTTTAATTTTGTTAAAATTAATCCACTCGCGCGGAAACGCCATGTTTCATCGTTTTTATTTTAACATTTCATCAATGCTGCCAATCATAGAAAAAATATTTTTGCGTATAACAAAGTGAATGCATTATTGACAAGTTTTTACCTGTATTTATAACAGTAGAACATGGAAAGAAATTTATTAGAATAATTACACAAACCCGCTAGACAAATCCTGCTTTGCCAACAAACCATTCAAAAACCTGGGATGTTTTTTAAAATGATGATGAAATGCGAGTTTATTTTAGATAATTTATTTTATAAGATTGGTAGGTACTTCCGACAAACGTCATATTTGATTGTCTATTAGTTAAAAAAGGAACATTCCGTATTATCCGTGCATCAAACTTCGACAACGTTGAACGTTCCGTATTATCCGTGAGGTGGAACATCTTCCATCTGTCATCATGACATTTCCGCCTTTTTAAAATTTTAACCCTAAATAAGCCGAATTTTTTTAAAAATATATTTTTTTTTTAATTTTAAATTTGAAAATGCTTAAATTGAAAATCTTTATGTTTATTTGGGTTGTCTATGTGATGTAGGTTCACCAGTTTTCCGCTTGTACTACGAGTTTCCGGACACCGTGTATAGTACAGGCGCTTGCATTATAATGTAATTTTCCGGGATTTGGGATGGAACCATTACAGTTTAATTGACCCCGAGGTTAAAGTGGCTTTGCAACGCATACCGGGTACCCGCTGTATATAATTTATTTGTTTACGGACAAAAAGTCCATTAACAATATAAAACACGTCACTAAGTTATATCTCCCTCTTATCCTTTCCCTTCTTATCCCCTTCCCCATCCTTCTTTTATATCCATATCTTCCATATTTTCCAGGGCCTCTCCTGTGTGGAGATCATGTTAAAAAAAATTCTTCTTCTCCTTCCTTTCCCTTTAAAAACCCTCCGCACAGCATCCTCAAAGATGACATAGGCCCCTAGGATTCAGAACGGGCATTTTCTCACGTAATTTCGTGATGCCTGAGCTCATTTTTGTATTCAAAAACTCTATGTATTTGTCTAGGTCTTGGTGGCGGATACGTTTGCCCAACCACTGCGTGGCTGGCTGGATCATAGGAGACTGATTGAGGGAGAATTTTGACCACTCCAGCCTGATTCTCCCAACCCTTCGCCTTGCACCGCAGTGTGAGGAATAGATTCATACGTCCGTTACTCCTGGCCACACTGACCCCCAGATTCCTACTCACCCCTCATACCCTTTTCCTTCCCAGAACTCTCATCTCCTTCCTTTCCTAAAAAAAATCCTCCACACAGCATCCCAAAAGATGACATAGGCCCTGACGGAAATTATTTTCCCCACGGCCTCCTGTGTGGAGCTCCTGGGTGTGGGAGATGCTGGGTGGAGGTTTTTTTAAGGCAAAGAAGGAGAGGAGAGATCTGGGAAGGAAAAGGGTTTAGGGGTAGGTAGGAATCTGGGGTTCAGTGAGTCCTGATCATCCGCCTCCAAGACCTAGATAAACCTCACCCCATGAACCCGGGCACCCCTACTATATCACCAAACGTAGCGAACCACTTGGGGTGACCTGCGGTAGTGGTGTTGGTTATCCAATAAAAGTTCCCGGGGAGGCGCGGCGGTACCCATTCCCGCCTCCCAATTTATAATTTAGTGGTCTGATACAGACATCAAATCGATAGGTACATTTGTCACATTTTTTTAGAAACAATAACTAAGGTTTATTACAGTAAAAAATAAAAATTTGATTTCATAGTGCGCAGGTAGGTACTTAATAGACTTACAGTATTTTTTTCCAAAACGGCGCTACAAAAATGAATTTTTCTGAATTTTTTAGAAACAAAAATTTTGTTTTATTCTAGTAAAAAAAAACAGAAAAAATATTCTTTCATAGCGTACTCTACTCCCCCCCCCCCCCTTCCTCCATCCCGCAAACCCCACTCCCAAGTTCCCCTCCCCCTTCCCAGGTTACCCCCTCCCCCCTCCCTGGTTTTCCTCCCCCCTCCCGCGCTTAATTCATTGCCGGTACATTTAGTTTTCAAACAGCTCGCGTGCCACCTATTGAAATATTTTTATGCAAATTTCGTTATGCCAGAGCTCACCAGTAGTTTTATACAAACCTTGTCCTAAAAATAACAAAAAATAAATTAAAAAACCTCAATTTTTCAAGTTAATTTTAAGGTTCTGTGAAAGTTCTGTTCAAATTCTATTCAAGTTCTGTAATTATTTCAGTTTTAACATAATAAGTATAAGTAAATAATAATAAATATAATTATCCCGTTCAACTTCAAGCAATTTCGTTATACATTTACAAAAAAAATACATAAGCAAAATCATCAGATGATTCCGAGTAAGTTATGTGCAGGTAGGTACCTACATAGATTAAAAAGTGACCATATTGAGTGATTTATTTAATTTCATATCATTAAATATTTAAATGAAAGAATACTGTTCCTAAGCCGGTAGGTACCTACCAGGTAAACCCCGAGAAAAATTACATTGTTGTAGGTACCTACCTAAGCGTTTTCTCAATAAAAATTGCGTCAACATTACGTATTTTGTTACTTTTCTATCGATGGAACGGTAGGTACCTGCCCCGTTATAAATTGAGTTTTTTTCATATGGCCAGTAATTTAATACTCTCGGATAATTTGGGAACGCATTTTCGACATGAATTTTTCAGGAAATGTGTGATATTTGTCAGCTTCTACTGACATATTTTATAAGAGATGCGTACATAATTTTGGTATCAAAAGTTGCGTATTCCTCTACTCTATTATATTTTTTTTAAATATCAAAGCTGGGATCGCTTTTTGGGCTGTAATGCAGTATTCCCCGACCGAAACCGCTGAGAGGTCCGTTTCGGTAGCATAAAACTGACATTTGAAATCTACATATACCTATCTTAGCATTCGCAAACACGCAAAAAGAGATGGGTTAATCCTGACCTGACTCGATATTCCTAGCATTTTAATTTGCATTGAAACTATTGGAAAAAAAACATCTCTTGTTTTTTAATGCGAACCTGTTGGCAAGAAGTGTAACCGAGCCGAATTGAGTGCTTTTATTAGAGTTCTAGTTTTCGCCGCCAGTTTTTTTCTTTAAATTTTGTAGGCCAAAAAACGCTTAATTTTTGTCGCAAAGTCAAAGTACTGAAACGTGCTCTGAATTTTTTATCTGAAAGGGCGTAAGCGACTTTTTTTTTTAAGCGACAGTGCGCCGTAAGGTCTTGCGGATCGCGGGGGAGAAGGGTCGATTATCGCATCATCAAAACGCGATTTTTTTTACGATTTTTTGTATGAGATCGCTGTCCATGCCCCCTGTCCGGCCAAATCGATCTCTGCGGTCGGTGAAACTGGATAGGCAGAGTGGTCGATTTTCGCCTGTCTCTAAAAGGCAACGTTTCCATAGTGAGTTTTCGAAAAACAAATGCCAACTGTGTATTAATATATATATGTGCTGAAGTAGACATTTTCGTTGATATTGTTTCAGAAAAAAATGTCCTGCTTTTGCTAAAAAAATTCTATTATGTATATCACTTGTGTCTCTCTTTGTATCTCTTGTAACTCTTGCTTTTATCTGTACCTATTATATTATGTCATTTGAGTGAGTTTTTATAATTTTGTAATTTTGTGTAGCCTTTGGACAGGTAATTGTAGTTTTTTGTACCTATAAACAATGACATTATATAAATAGACTTGCCATAGTCTCACACACTCACAAAATAATGTGGCAAGTAAGCAACACTCTTTTGTTTTCAGCGGTTTTCAGTAATAGAGAACTCCAGTCCAATTTTTTTATTTTTTTTTATAAATAAAGACCTTCAAACTTAAATAACTGCACTTTTATTTTTATTTTTATAGTTAGTTTTAATAGTTAAAATAATTGTCAAAGTTTTAATTTTCCAAGACCCCACGAAAAGCACCGTATCTATGGTGGATTGTGTGACGTCTTCACCCACCGATAGTTTATTTATTTTCAAGTTGTCATTTTAAATCAGTGATGTTATGTCTAGGGAAATTTCCCTAGATCTAGGGGAGAAAAATATGTTTTAGGGAAAAGGGAAATCAGGACAAAATCTAGGGAAATTTCGAACTCTGGCAAATTTTTTATTACATATGACAATATTACTGGTATTATTTATATATTTTTTTTATATATTTTTTTATATATATTTTATATATATATTTTTATATACGTATATGTATATATTTTTTGGAATTCCTATGAATCTTAATTATTGTTCATGTACTCACATGCAATGTTATTTTTAACACCGACAACTCAAAATGACATTATGTATCTAAAAAGATAAATGGGACCTCTGAAAAAAAAAAATATTTTTTAAGTTCCGTTTTATCGGTGATTGTGGTTGATGTTTATTGTGCAAAGTGTTTTTTTTTTTAATTTGGAATTCAGTGGTGAGTGTATTCATACTTTTAAATTATTATTTCACGTAGCAAAAAGTGTTTTATTTGGAAAAGCACAGTATTATAGTACATTTATCAAATTCCGATATCTTCCCAATTAATTAACATATAACAGGATTAGTGTTACACAATCAGGTGGCTACGTAGGTAATTGCGTAAATGTGAAATTCTAGGGAAATTTCACTTCGAAATCTAGGGAAATAATTTTTTTGGGCAGAACATCCCTGTTTGAATGAAGAATCCAGAAAAATCAATGGCAGAATCAGGCGGAATGCTTTGGGATGACTTTTAGGTGTGAGGTGTGTTTTTTATTCAAGATTAACTGCTTTTAATATAAAAAAACATTGGTAAAATGTCCGCATTTCACCGGTACTGTTATTGTATTTTAACAAAGTGCAATATAAAAACAATAAATCATCTTTTTCATTGCAAAAACAAGTGACTTCGTAAGCCTCGAATTTTGTGTTCAGGCATGACTGTACATTATTTTATGTATAACACATACAGAAACACTGGTATTTATAATATACTGATCATGACGATTGTGTAATAACTTGTATAAAAAGCCCTTTTAGTAAAAAAAACAATTCGTAAATACGACCGATGTATTGTAAACCAAATGTCAAATATGACATATGACCTACTTATGACTATGCTTAACCTCAAATGTAGCCCTTTTACGTCATAATTTTAATTGTTGAGAGCCTAAATATTGTTTCCAATAAACACAATAACTATTATTTATCTAAATCTCTTTAACAGTATGAAAATAACCAAAAAAAAAAAAAAACACGAAATGTTGAATGGCGTGCGTGTCTTTCGTGGCGTAAGATTTCAAATGTCAATACATCTTGATACACTTCGGTGAATTGGTTAGCAGGTTAACAGTGACGTCACCGATAACCATTTCAGTAATGCCAACTTGACGCTGTGTTTTGAGGAGAGGTTTAAAAATGCACTTTTTAATATTTTTTTAAAAACCCTGCGTTTAATATTATGAAATAAAATTTATATATTCAGAATCAGCGTTTATTGGTTTACATGAACAAATTTTTTTTGAAGCCATAATATTTTTCACTGGAGTTCCTTATTTCTTAATTCAAAAGTTATTCATGTATTAAAAAGATATGCTACTCCACACCGAAGCCAAACTTCCAACTCGAACTTCCAACGAACTACCCTTCTACACAATCGTCCAAAAGTTTGAAGTTGGAAGTTGGCCTCAGTGTGACCGTACCATAAGACAATCAAAGAATGTGTGTTTTTTCTCTAATGATGCATAAAATTGTCGGACGGGGAACATGAAAAATAATTGTATTGCTTATAATAAAATCGATGTGTATACATATAAATGAAATGTTATTTCTTCACTTTTACTACTGTTTGCCGTGTAATGGAAACATTTTCTCATCACACAGGAGGGCATTTTGGTGCTTTTTAAATGCAAATATAAAAGAAGCAATAATTTTCTCTTTTGAATCTTTCCTCACTGCTGTCAAATACGTCAACATCAGAAGTGATTCTTTTCAGCAACAAAGCACTAATAACTATTATAATTTGTATTTAATTAAGTTATTGAAATATACA
Source organism: Limnephilus rhombicus (assembly GCA_929108145.2). Lineage (NCBI taxonomy): Eukaryota > Metazoa > Arthropoda > Insecta > Trichoptera > Limnephilidae > Limnephilus > Limnephilus rhombicus. The sequence goes on from CAKMYE020000009.1 coordinate 1,920,741, forward strand.
TAATTTACAAAGAAATAAGAAGAGAACAAATTAACAATAGCGCAGGACAGAATAACAACTTGAAAAATATAAAACAGGAGTCAGTTTACATTCAGCCATAACATTGCACATAAAAAGTACAAAGGGGAAACTGAAACCAAACAACTACCGGAGGCTAGAGAATATGGCAGGTCATCAGAAGTAAGTAGTAAGACTTGTTAATAATATAATAATAACAGTTAATGTTATCACTATCACTGACAACCCCAGCAAATCAAGTATTTTCAAATGTTGATACTTATGTTACTTTTAAGTCTCTAACTTTAAGTCACAGTTGCAAATATGTATGTCATTAAGCCACTACTTTTAAGTCAACTATCGTAAGTCTTAGTCATAAATCACTATCTATAAGCTATAAGTCTTAGATATAAGCCACTAGCTACAAGTCTTAGATATAAGTCACCAGTTATAATTATAAATCTTAGTTAAATCAATTTGGGAGGCGGGAATGGGTACCGCCGCCCCGGGAACCTTTATTGGATAACCAACACCTCTGCCATAGGTCACCCCAAGTGGTTCGCTACGTTTGGTGATTTAGCAGGGGTGCCCGGGTTCATGGGGCGAGGTATGTCTAGGTCTTGGAGGCGAATGACTGGGACATACTGAACCCCAGATTCCTACCCACCCCTTAAACCCTTTTCCTTCCCAGAACTCTCCTCTCCTTCCCTTTTCCTTAAAAAAAACCCTCCACACAGCATCCTCAAAGATGACATAGGCCCTGAGGGAAATTATTTTCCTCAGGGCCTCCTGTGTGGAGCTCATGTAAAAAAAAAAAAATACCAATTTTATTACATATTTACATGTACAGCGCCCTTGAGGTGATTTCTCACAAAAATGGAACTATATAAATTAGCCAAGTATTATTATTATTGTAATAATTTATAAAATATGAAATACCATTAAAATTAATTAATAGTATAAGAGAATTTTGGAATAATAATAAATATATTTTTTTACATGTGGGCACTACTGTTTTCTGCGCTTACAGCCATGTTTTATTCAGCGCTATAGGCGGAAAGTACTATTTTCTGCACTTATAGCCATTTTTTATTCAGTGCTATACGTGGACAATACATACTGTTTTCTGCACTTATAGCCAAGTTTTATTCAGTGCTATAGGCGGACAGTACTGTTTTCTGCACTCATAGCCATGTTTTATTCAGTGCTATAGGCGGACAGTACTGTTTTCTGCACTTATAGCTATGTTTTATTCAGTGCTACATGCACGGACAGTACTGTTTTCTGCACTTATAGTAATATTTCATTCAGTGATACATGCCGACAGCACTATTTTCTGCACTTAGAGCCATGTTTTAAAATACAATATTTTAATAAGTAACAAAATAAAGCTGATATTTACCTCCTGCCTTGGACAAGAATTCTGGGGTCATGTACACCAAATTGTAGATTCCCTTCATTAGCTCATTCAACACAGTTTTCTTTTGTGCCTGCGCTGTTCCAAGGAAGACAGCATTTATATTTTTAAGCTGGAGAGAGACAAAAATGTTGCTTTAAATCATAAAGAATATTACAATAAATACAACAAAAATTAAATGAAACAATAGGTTAGACTAGCTAGGTTAGGCTTTGCGAATCTCATACCTTTTTCAAATCCCACAGGATTGAGGGATTAAGGAGTATTAACCTGTAATCGGCCGGAAACGATCATTTGCGCGCAGCTTTTGCGCATGCGCGAAAAAAATATTTCGAAATAAAAAAGTTTGTCTGCGATTTGGACCCTTCTATGTGCAGAATTTGTATGAAAACAAGGTCAGAATCGCTTGCGCCAACATCATTGATGATATAGCCACTAGTTTCATTCACCTGACAACACCAGATTATTTTTAAATGATTTTTATCTGTGGAATCGAAATGGCTTAAGTTCGGTTTATGGGCGAAATTCCTAAAAAATAAAACTAGTTATTTTTATACTAATTTGGGGTCGGGGAATCCGAATCTGAAAGAATTAGGCGGCGGCAAGCAATATTAACTGAATTACAGGACTTTAAAAAATTTTATACACATACAGGAAAATAGCCATTTTGGAAGCATTTTGATTCCTAGAAAATCAAACTAGTTATTTTTATACTAACTATGGGCCGGGGAATCCGAATCTGAAAGAATTGGGCGGCGGCAAGCAATATTAACTGAATTAAACGACGTTAAAATTTTCTATACACACACACATGAAAATACATTTCGGAAGTATTTTGACACACGCAGTACAAAGATCATAGAAAAACAAGAAATATACAAAAACATGTGCCGGCAGTGTTACCAGCTCTCAAAAATATTTATCTCTATATCAATAATTTCCGACACGATAATTCTTCACATAACACTTTAACCTGATGAATTACGACTATCTCAACGGCGTATTCTTAAACCAAAAGTATGAAAATTCGTAGTCTTAAAAATGCGTAACCTAACCTAACCTAACGTTAGGTTTGTGTAACATGGTTTGTGCCCCTTTATACCGCCTGCTCGCGTCACGGCAAAAAAACATCCCTGTTTTCGAGTAGTTTAGCGGCTACGCTAGGTTTGTGTAACATGGTTTGTGCCCCTTTATACCGCCTGCTCGCGTCACGGCAAAAAAACATCCCTGTTTTCAAGTAGTTTAGCAGCTACGCCGGGTTTATGTAACATGGTTTGTGATACAAAATAACGTGCCCCTTTATAATGCCTACTCGCGTCAAGGCATAAAAACTCCACAATACTAGTTGGTGTACCTCCCTAAAATATTTGAGAATCAATTATAAAAAATAAGTACTTAAAATATAAACATGTTATTTTACGTTATAAATATTACTGCTTAATGGCAACACTTAATTTTGTGTGGTAAAAACATCTATGTTATCGTGTTTTTCTATGATCTTTGTACTACATGTGTCAAAATACTTCCGGAATGATTATTTTCATGTGTGTGTGTATAGAAAAATTTTAAGTCGTGTAATTAAGTTAATATTGCTTGCCGCCGCCTAATTCTTTCAGATTCGGATTCCCCGGCCCATAGTTAGTATAAAAATAACTAGTTTGATTTTCTAGGAATCAAAATGCTTCCAAAATGGCTATTTTCCTGTATGTGTATAAAAATTTTTAAAGTCCTGTAATTCAGTTAATATTGCTTGCCGCCGCCTAATTCTTTCAGATTCGGATTCCCCGACCCCAAATTAGTATAAAAATAACTAGTTTTATTTTTTAGGAATTTGGCCCATAAACCGAACTTTACCCGTCATTTTTGGCACAAATTGAAGCTGTCAATATTGACGCGTGTTCCTCGACTAAAACATCATAAAACCTATTGATTTACGTAATTAACACAAGTAATGTTGTTTTGGTGCATAGTTTATTGTTCTAGGAACGTGTTTCAGTCAATGAAATATACGATAGCTCAAAATTAATCAACAAAACATTCAATTCAAAATCGTGTTTTGTTACGAAATTTCCGTATTTTTCCTGGAATTTGCGGGCCTTTGACAGGTTAAATTGAAATAATGCCAACATTTCGAAATATTTGTTCTTATTGATTACAATTAGGGAACATACCCATACTACGTGATCCACTTTTTGCAATTTTTAACCCCCTCCCCTCCCCCGGTGACCACGTGTAGTATATTTAGAGATGGCAAAATTTCGTTTTAACTAAAAATGCGAAAAAATAGCGAAAAACGTGATTTTGGCCGTATTTCAGCTAAATTATTCTATTTAGCGAAATAGGCGTGAATTTCCCGAAAATACCGGGTATTAAAATAATATGTGAGAATTTCATAAAATCAATATTTATCAGCGGAAATAAGTGATTAAAAATCATCTCTTACTTCAGCTCGCGCTCCCCCGACTGTGTATTTCATTTTTGGAAGCCTGTCCTACCTCTTTTTACAAGTTTGTTACTATTTTATGTGTAAATATTAAATATTTAAAATTGCTTTTTGACATTACACAAATTGTGCGAAATAAATTGCGCCTATTGATGTTAATCGCAATCTGCATTAGTTGTGTTTGTGTTCGACCCGTACGAGTTTCCTTCCTTATTAATTTAATATTAAAATTAATTATTTAGAATCTTTCACATGGAAATACTTGCAAATGAAGGTTAAACATATATTTTACCAAAAATACTTAAAACATGCCCTAAAAACATTCAGGAAATACATTTTTTTCTATTTTGCTACAAAACGCTAAATTATGCCTCAAAATGTTATAAAATGCTAAATTTCCAATTGTTAATGCTAAAAAATCTGAAAATTAATGCTAAATTTTGCCATCTCTAAGTATATTCCAAGACCCCCCTCCCCCTACAGTTTTTTACATAGTAAATTATAAATATGGTTTTGAAACATTTCTTGCTAACAAAAAGTAAAAAAATAAATTATTTGGATTATATTTGTCTTTATTACGTGTTAAAAACCGAAGCCCCCCATTGTGACCAAGCGTGGTATTTTGAAGATCCCCCCCCCCCCTAAATGGGTCACGTAGTATGGGTACGTTCCCTTATCTTTGATGCTATTATATTATAAAAAAGACATTTGGGCCAAGTTTCCCAAATAGCGCTAAACATCACTTTGTACAGGGTGTCCGGTGGCAGAATTAGGATTTATAACTTGAATAAAAAATAAACTGCTTAGGATGTACATTTATTTCAATAACTGTTACAAAGAGGAGAAGTGCGGATTTTATTTCTTAAAAATTATTTTGTCTAAATGTAGACCATCACGTCGGACACACTCTTGGAATCTGGCCTCAGTATTTCGTTCCACTCGCTGGAGAAGTGACATCGGGATACCATTAACTTCGCGAATGATATTTTCTTTTAGTGCAGACATGGTCGCGGGGTCGGTTTTATGCACTTTACTTTTGAGGTACCTCCACAGAAAAAAGTTCAAAGGAGTGAGATCTGGTGACCCCCTTGGCCAGGGGATGTCACCGAAACGGCTAGTCATTTTTTTAGGGAACAAATCAAGAAGTAGCGCCATCGTCCCTCTAGCAGTGTGAGGCGTGGCGCCATCTTGCTGGAACCATGTGTGTGAATTGGAGGCAGGGTGTTCTCTCATTTTTGGCAAAAAATAATTGTTAAGCATGCCCCGATAAGAAACCCCGTTCAGATTAATGGCTTGCCTTCGACGATTTTCAAAAAAATAAGGTCCGATTATTCCACTGCTAGACAATGCACACCAAACCGTCACTTTGGGACTGTGAAGTGGCTGTTGATGTTTTAAACGTGGGTTCTTGATTTACCAACTGTCGCCAGACCAACTGTCGTGGAACAGTTTGGTCCAGTGAAATATTCATTGTAAACCACACAATAATGTAAATAAAGTAATTTGTAATCTCGACGAACCTCGAGCTATCACATATCAAGTAAATATCAAACACTGGGATTGAAGAACATTACGTATTCAATTGTCAAAAAATCAAAATGGCACTGATCGTTTTGATTTGATGTAATTTTAAACACCCAAAGTTTTGTATTTATTGCATATATTTTTGGGGAAAGGAAGTAAAGTGAACACACCTCCAAGCACTCGACTTGATGCTCCATGAGGGAAATGAGAGGACAGATGACGACCACCAGACGTTTGGTGAAGACGGCGGGGTACTGGTAGCACAGCGACTTGCCGTAGCCCGTGGTCAGGAAGGCACAGTTGTCCTTTCCATCCAGCAGAGACTTGATGATCTGCCACTGGAACGGCTTGAACTGGCTGTGCCCAAACGCCGCCAAGCACTCGTCATCAGGTGGAGGTCCTCCTGCAAACGTAGTAAATTCAATTATAGGATGGGAATCTGCTCCACATAAGTACATACACAATCTCAATACAATTCAAAAAGGAATCATAAAGACCATACTGAAAGTACCCATTGGAATGTCTCCGATTGAAATTTTAAATGGCTTTGACGTATAATGAATATATGCCAAAAATATATTATTTAAGAATACTGAATCCTCTACCAGACCATGTACCCATCACACTAGATTGAATAAAAATGACATTAAAAACATTCAAAGTTATAAAACCACATTCGGACAAAGAAACTACATTTGCTTTGCAACAAAATTCCACAACATCCTTACTCAAGATATAAAATTAATAAAATAAAATTATGAGAACAAATCAAGAATAAATATATGACTGAAAGAGGCCAATGAAAAAAACCTAAAAAGACACTAAAAATGACATAGAAGACAAATAAAGTATAATTAAATAACTTTAGTCTGCCTCGGCACAGGACCTTCTAGTGAAGGACTTCTTCTTCTTTGTGTGCCGTATCAGGTCCCCCCGACGTTGGCGATCACTCTTGAAAATGTCTCTTTGTCTTGCGCTGCCCGGAATAACTCCTCCACACTTCTAATGCCGGTCCACTCTCATATATTTCGCAGCCAAGACATTTGTCTCCTACCAGGCTCTCGGCGACCCTCTATCTTGCCTTTCAATATTAAATGGAGCAAGTGATACTTCTCTCCTCGAAGTATATTATATATATGACCCAGATATTAAATTTTCCTGATTTTTATTAATGTAAGCAGTTCTCTATCTGCTCTAGCCTGCCTGAGAATTTCTGTGTTGGTGATCACGTCGGTCTATGGGACATTGAGCATTCTCCGATGAAGCCATATTTCAAAAGCCTCTAACCTGTTCATGGTATTTACTTTCAAGGTCCATGTTTCACATCAATACGGCAAGACCGACCACAAATAGTTAGTTTTAAGCTGATATTGTCATTGCAGAAGAGGGATTTCATTTTAATGAATGCAGTTCTTGCTGCTTCAATTCTGCACCTAACCTCTACATCTGGGTCAAGAGTCTCCGTGAGAATACTGCGGAGGTATCTAAATCTTTCCACCTTTTCGACATTGCAACCATTTAACTGTATCACTGATTCAGAGTGATCTAGTCGTCCAAATGTCATCCATTTAGTTTTATTGACGTTGATTGTTAGGCCCAGTTGCTCACCAGTGAAGGACTAAGCAATATAATTTCTATTCGCGATTACATTTTGTATGTACAATTATTTTATATAGTCGCTAAAAAAAATATTAACATGTTCCATAAATATGTTAATGTAAACATTAACATATTTCATCACATTATAATTTTAAAAAATACCAACATGTTATAAAAATATTATCATGGTACTACACAGGGGCAGTGCAATGAATAGGTATGATAGGAAACAAAAAAAAAACTATAACAAATAATATGTGATTATAAAATTATGTATACTACATTGGTAGCTTAAAGCACACTTAGAACAGAAATTCAAATGTAACAATGCCGTCAAATGTCTATTCAGCGCCATTTTCTTTTTTTGATGGTTGAAAAGGTCCTCGTTAAATGCTGATTCCAAGTGCATTTCAGCTTTTGGTAAATTTTGGATCGAAGTGTCCATGGTTATTACGAATAATTTTTAGAAAAAAACTTTAGATTCGCCTTAATCACTATAAAAGGAAACTTTTTGCATCACGGCCGGCGGAAAATAATGCATTTTAATTTTTTAATAAAATTTCACTTCGCGAACCGATACAGCAGCAACAATCCGGCGGCCATTGCGTCACCGTTATGTTGGTATCCCTGATAATATTAGCGAAGGTACATGAAAAGGCGCGCAATTATGAAAACACAACAGACAATGCATTTAGTCCACCTCACGGATAATACAGAACTTTAAGGTTTAACTACGAAAGCTACACGTCATAATAATTTTAAAAAACATCCCAGGTTTTGAATGGTTTGTTTGGCAAAGCAGGGTTTGTGTAGCAGGCTTGTGTATATTATCTTTATTTTAAAAAACATCCCAGGTTTTGAATGGTTTGTCTGGCAAAGCAAGTTTTGTGTAGCGGGCTTGTGTTGATTAGAGGTTCGTTTACATTATATTATTAATTATGTTTTTCATTATTACGCGCCTTATCATGTATCCCACAAGTCGGCTACAGTCGTATCTAGCTCTTGTTTGTATCAGGGATACCAACATAACAGTGACGCAATGGCCGCCGGATTATTGCCGTATCGGTTCGCGAAGTGAAATTTTATTTTACACAATTAAAAATTAAAATGCATTATTTTCCGCCGGCCGTGATGCAAAAAGTTTCCTTTTATAGTGATTAAGGTGAATCTAAAGTTTTTTTCTAAAAATTATTCGTAATAACCATGGACACTTCGATCCAAAAATTACCCCGCTTTTGAACAAATTGTGATCAGCAGAATAGGACAACTATAATGCTGTTAACTCGGCCCTTGCCGCTCGTGCACCGGTGTGTCATGAACAATAAAAAAAAAATAAAAATAAATTTACACGCGATTTAAACCCATAAGTATAAAGAAAGTGTATGAAGAACAAGGTCAGAATCGCTAGCTCTATTCTCGCCCTTTACTATGGCGAAACCTGCAATGTTCCTAGTCGCTTGGAATAATTTATAAAAATAATCTATGGGGACCTGGCGTCAGTTTTCGGCTTTTTCGGGCGTCCAGATTCCGCGACATTTTGTGCGTTCCAGCCCACGGTGAAAACTCCGTAAACTCAAGATTTTAACAAAAAAACGTAAGTAATGATGTTATTATACGTACTTTATTGCCATACGCATGTGTTTCGGTAAAAATAATATACGATATGTCAAAATAAACCGACGAAATACGACATCAAAGTGATAGCATCTTTTGGTTTGAAATATTTTGCGTTTAGTATTTCAGTTTGTTAGTGATAATATCATTTATTTGGCAATATTTAGTATTTCATTTTGTAGAAAAATCAATCGAAATTATATATCAAAGTCTTTGTTTTGTTCGCATTTCGTTTAGAATTTACAAAAAATAAAATTCCTGGCCGGGATGCCAACATATTTACGCGGGTAAAAAGCGTCACCTTTCTAGAACAATATTTACGTCAATATTCGATAATATTATAAAGTTTCTTCGTAATTATTTAGAGAAATCTATCGGGATTATGTTTCAAAGCCTTTGTTTCGTAAATGTTTAGCCGAAATATTATAAATAAATGCATTCTCAACGCCTGTCGTACTCATGCACACATTGATATTTCTTTGCATGTGTGTGTGTGGCCTCCTGGCCGTGAGTTTTTTTGATGTGAGGTGATAATCATGATTGAAGAAGAAGATAATAATAATCTAAAGGAAAATACGAAAGAGAACAAGACACATTCTTTCATATTTTCGTTTAGATTATTATTTTTATCTTCTTCTTCAATGATATATTACATTGATGGGAATAGCCTTCAAAAGTTATAAAAAGAGAGTTTTCTTATAAAATTGAATAAACATGATTGTTTGTATTGTTATAGAATGGCCGAGCAGTTTAATGAAAACGACCTTGGGGGCACCGGAGACCAATTAGCGATCCTCGCGACGGTATGTTGTCTATTAGTATGAGTTCATCCTTTCATCCAAAATTGAAAGACATAGTGTAACAATAAATATTTATAGTTTCAGATGCCGGGTCGGAAATGACGAAGGGACGACGGCGAGGCGGATGACGATCAAACCCCCTCAACATCCGGGTATCGGGCTCCGAGGACCCAAGTAATTATAATAACACCTGGCTAATTTCTACAGTGCCATTTTTGTCTTGTATTAATTACCTCAAGGACGCTTTACATAGCTATATATTTGTTTCTATTCTGTCTATAGGTTGACAACAACATCATCGCCACCTTCGACGGATTCTCCAACTGCGAATACATCGAAGATGCTTCCGTCGATGGTGATGAGGAAGTGATGATGGAGTTGGATCGACCTGAGGACGATTTGGAGCCCTCGGATGAAGAGGAGGTGGATTATAACCCCGAGGAGCAGACATTCACCTGGACTGAAGATTTCTCCACCTTCTCGGCCCAGTGTGAGCATTTTTCCGTCCTTCAGCCTGGCCCATCACCAGACGTCTTCCCTCCGACAGTCGCTCAATCACCATATGATGTCTTCTCCACAATATGGGACGAGGAAACAATGTCCTATATCATGGAGGAGACTAATAAAAATGTATGATGTGTATTTCCATTGTATGTGAAATGCATTGTGCATCTTTGCATTGGTATGTTTTTGTTATTATAAATTATTATATTTTGTTATTATAAAAATGTATGATGTGTATTTTCATTGTATGTGAAATTGAAATAAATATAATTAAAAAAATATAATTTTTTTTTATTTTGTGTCAGACTGTACCTTTGAAGCTCGTCTGTATACGGAGCGGCGGCCATCTTGGATTACACCAGTGTCAAAACATGGCTAAAGTTGATAAAGTATACTGTACATTCTTTCATTGTTTTTGATATAAATTCATTGTGAAAAGAATAAGTTTGAGATATCATCAGAAATATCGTTTTATCTACATTATTTTCATGTAATTTTCGAAATATTTCGCAAACGAAATGTCCTAAATATTCAGTTCGTAAGATTCTCCTAGAAATGTCAAATTTTTTACGTCATAATGACTAATTTTTGTTTACGGGTTTCTATTACAAAATAATATTATTAGTAACAACAATTGTATAAACTATCAAAATATGAAAGAATTGTTATCATAAACTGAAGAAATCAGACCCAAAAAAGTCAAAGTGCACACTTGGTTTTCGAATTTTCCTTGAAAAGATGAAAATATTTTACATTTTCAAAGAAGTACCAATGTCATAACTTCTTCAAAAACACCTCTGGATTATTTTTTTTCACGTAGGGTGTTTATTCAGGTTTGTGTAGAAATAAAAAAAAAAAACAGTTCATTTTTGTATAAATATATTTTTTTACTATTTGTTTCCGGAATGGGAAAATTTATACATCATTTTTTTGTTAAAGTTAGCTATTCTAGGAAAACTTGTAATGATATTAAAATGTAATAAATATGAATAATAAGATACATTATCTGGCAAACAGAATTAAAAAAAAAATAATAATAAAATAAACATTTTTTATACCGATTATAAGCAAAAGTGTCAGGGAGGTAATTTCTGTGTGATTTTTCCAAATAGCCTGGCATTCAAGGGGTTAAGCTTGTCAGCTTATTACAATTTGATAGAAAGCTGAAACGCACCCACAATCTGCATTTAACGGGCCATTGATGACAGTATTACCAAATTGTAAAAAAAATAGTTTTGGGGAAATCATATTTAAATGTTTATTAACCCAATGCTTGCGGTGGTTTTTTATGAATCCTCAATAGGGCAGGCAATTTTTTCGAATTCACATGCAAAATTATGTTTCACATAAAAAAAGCTGTAACTTCCAAACTATTGATCACATTTAAATAAAAAAATTAGTATCTTACATCAAATGAAATCCTTATTATTGTTTTGTAAAAAAAATTTAAATCCCTTTATTGTGAAAACAATATTTAACAAATAACTTTTCCAAACACAACATATTTTGTACGAAATCTGGATATTTTTTTAATAAAAATTATTTGTACGAGGGTTGTCCCAGAAGTACCCGACCTGACGTACTTCTGGTGGTTGTTGCTTTAAAAAAAAATTATGGTAGAAAGTACCAACCTTATTAGGCTTAAGTTTCAAGTTTCAAGGGGCTACATTGTTTAGTGTTTTTTTGGCAGCCATCAATAGCGAACCCTCTCAGATAATTTGTAAACATCGAAAAATTGGTCATTTTTATGAGATACAAAACTTTAATTTTAAATGTCTAAGTCCAACCAATATCGAAGCCGAGTTTAGATTCTACTCTGGGGGCGTCTGCTTCTTCGTTTACAAAAATAAATTTTTGGTTAGAGAGTTCAAACGTTTTTTGAGTTGCTCATGGGATAATTTTTATTGATTATCTTCAAAAAGAAAAAACAATCAATGGCGAGTAATATGTGAACTTATTGGAGCATTTGAGTGACGAAATCAAGAAAAAAAGGCCGCATTTGGCAAAAAAGAAAGTGTTGTTTCATCAGCAGAATGCACCAGTTCAGACATCCGTTATCCCAATGGCCAAAATCAATGAATTAAAGTTTGAATTGCTTCCTCACGCACCCTATTCGCCAGATTTAACTAAATATTTTAAGTGGTAAAAACAAAGTATTTTCATAATTTTTATCAAAATGGTGGCACAAAATAAGTTTGCTGTGTTAGAAGAAGCCAAATATTGTATCGTTGATTATCTTAAGTGACCCCGCCCAGTTTCATAGACAATAAAATGGCATCAAAGTAAAAACTTTCGATGGTAAAATTAATATTAAAGAGTTAATTATTGTATTTATTATTAACGCATGTAATTTATTTTAAATACTGTTATCCATAAACTGATATTTTATATTTTTTAAACAAAAGTATAAAATATATTAAAAATAAAGTGTCAGCTTGACCTTTGCCGCCATCGCGTTGGTACCTCTTGGCTTGGCGCCACTCTGTTAACACTTTTTATTACTTTGCTTTGTTGAGAACTAGTCCGGCTTCCTTAGATTGAGCGATGCTTGTGTCTTGGAAAGAGCGTAGTTGTTCATTTGAGCAGAGTTGAGAATATGTTCCGGCTTAGAAGTTGAGTAATAGGATTGGGAACAGCGGCCGTAAGTATGCTTTAAACCATACAGTAACAGTAAGTTATATTTCAAGATTAATTCATGGAGGATATTTGACGGGGGGACGGGGAACAGCAAGATTCTTTCAACATGCAAAGCCGTGCCAAAAATTTAGGATCATCTCAAATAACCAAATATTTTTAGTTTTCGCTGCAAGACATATTGGATTAGGAATTCATCGTCATTATCGTATTATATAATATTAATCATGTTGAGCCGCGTAATTTTGTACCATACCTACAACAGAACTGTCAAATGCGTCAAAATGGCGGAATAGCTTATCTGTCAGTTTTCGGAAAGTAAAAGCAAAAGTTAAAAATGACGTAAAACAGGCGGTTATATTTATAAATTTTTTTAACTTTAATTACAATATATTGTCTTCGAATTAATAATGTTTTTTTATAATTGTTGTGGTGGACTGTAATCAATATAATGGTTTTGAAAGTGATACAACTACGGAATAGCGAGGTAAAAAATTAAGTTTGGAAGGAGTCTGACCTAATCCCATCACAAAACTTACAGACATGTTGTGGAGATCTCAAAGTGGCAAGCAACCATCCCCTCACTTATCTCCAAAAAATATTTAAAAATAAAATTAAAACAAATTGTGCAAGGTAGATAATGGTTAGTAATAAGTAGAGACACTGATTCATCGCATTAACGATATATTCGCGAATTAAGGGGATAAATAGTGTTTTTAGCGATAAAAACGTTAAAACGCGAAATAGCAGCGATTTTTACAACAAAACTCAACAAAATGCGAATTTTTTTAGTAATGCGAGCAAAGGCACAAATTTCGGGTATTTTGAACCAAGCGCCTCGGCTGCCTAGTGCGCCCGAACGCTGAAAATGTATTAGAAGGGTCAAAATATCCATACGCTCATTTGCTTTGGGAGGACTTGGTGTCCCTAAGCGTTTCTTTACAAAAATTGAGTGATGGTGTTTTCCCTGCCAAAACCTTAAAGGCTGTGCAGGAGGTAAAGAACCGGGTTGTCTTAACCCAAATAAAAACTCAAATAAGAGAGAGTTGTCAGAAGAGTTCTGTGAAACTGGCATCTCATATGCTGAACCGTCAAGACAACACAGCACTAAACAATTTCTTGAGCATGCAGGTAAAATGTTCAATCCTGCAATTGTAGGTCAGAATGTCCAGCGATCAGACGCTATTCTTTTAGCAAGTAAAAGTAGGCTTGCTCCAACGTTTAAATCTGTTGATGACAGTAAATTCCTGGAAGGTAACAGGTATTTTCAAAGACAGCTTGCAGAGCAAGCGAGGGATGGAGTCACTGTAGACATAATTCAGCTACTCTTAGCTGTAAAAATTGTTCACAGAGAATTTGCTGAGGCAGCTCTGATGACTGTGTGGGACTCTGTGAATAGTGTTGATGCAGAAAGATTTTTTAGTTGCTATAATCTTGTATTGACAGATCGTAGAACGAACATGACACACTCTACTGTAGAAACATGTGCCATGTTGAGTTTCAACCAATAATAAAAATAAACATGCTTCAAGTGATTTTGCCAATTTAATTGTTTTTCCCCCCTTGCCGACTCCCATTCCTTGACGTTATCCTATTTAGCTATAAACGCTATGAAAATGCAAAATTAAAGCTATAAAAGCTATTTTTTCAAATAATTTATGCTACATTTCTTAAAAATTAAATCTATGAATCAGTGTCTCTAGTAATAAGTAATTCAGTTACCGGAATTGAAAAATATTGCGTTTTAATGTTTGTTTTTTTTTTAATTTAAAAAACATGAAATGTCATTTTTCAAGGACCGCCATGTTAATTACTCACATGAAATACGCATTTTTAAAAGAAAAAATAACTTCAGTTCGACCAGCGTTTCCCAAAAGGTGTTCCGCGGAACCCTGGGGTTCCGTAGAAGCATCACAAGGGTTCCGCATACTTACGTTAAATCCATCCGGATTTAACATATGTATTTAACAAACAAAACAATGCGCACAGGAGCTCGATCGAGCGCGATTGACCGCCTTCACCTCCTCCGCCGCCACCCTCGACCCGTATCGCCCGCCGGCGCCGCGCCGCTCAGTCGAGTCTACCTACGACTGTGATATAAGAAAACGTACGTGTTCTCGTTCTTTTTTAATTTCGTGTAAACTTACAAAGGTGACATTCCAGTGATATTGTTATTCCTGTTCTTATAATCTTGTACTTACCATATCCGTTTTAGGTAAGTGTTTTTTATTTGTTACCAATTGCAGTTAGTGCTAAAACAAATAAAAACGATATATTCATGTTATTTTTTATTTCAGCCTTTATTAAAAAATGGATAACTGGCTCAAAACAGGGCGCTTACAAAGTGGCATAAGTGCTTCATCGTGTTCATCATTAGCAAATAATGAAAGTATTGCAGAAGAAGCTGTTGATTTATCCGTAAGAAAATTATACTTACCTAGCAATAGTAATCATTTAGGCCCAGTTCATGAACATATTTTGATTGGTGAAAAGCCTACCTTGGGTCTTGCCAAAATCTCTACGCTTGGAAGGTGGGTTGGAGATCGCACTAACATAATAATTCAATGTTCTGAAATGTTCCCTTAGTCGCTTTTTAGGACACCCAAGCAGAGTCTGGAATTTGAAAAATTGGGCAAAAAAAAATGTGACAACTGTGACAACCCTGACAAATTACTTAATTGTAGTATAACTTCAATACCCCGCAAGATTATGATTCAATTTTTTTACCACCTGCAGCTGATAAAGTATTATTATAAAGTAAGTATTGATATTATTTTCACAAAATTAGCCGCAAATACCTAATGGTTAAACGAAATACTTTATTACTCCAGTTGTATTGTTTGTAGAAGGTGTAGATTTTTTTCAAAAAGGAAGACATTTATTTGATCATTTTATATAGCGTTGAGTCAAATATTTTTTTTGTCTCAAAATGAAGATGTAGCAATTTTTTAAATTTTTTTGCCCAAAAATTTGGACGATTTTTCAAAAATGTATAATTCCCAAAATATGCATTATTGACGCATGGGTGTTCTACTCTTAGCCTTTTAAACAGCAAATTCCAACTAATTTTGATATAAACGAATCACATCCGAAAAAGGTGTCAAATTCCAGACTGTGTATGCCAAAGGAAGATTTGGGGTGGGACTGTTCTTTTTAGCCAATACAAAACTGCAGCTTGACGTCACATTACTAATGTTTTTTTATTTCATTCCAGGATAACATAAATACTGAAGGATATTGTCCTGAGCAGGATAGACAAAATACACCAACGACCAAAAGGGATGGGCAATCTCAGGACAACACTACTTCAAAAAAAGAGAAAATATGACGAATCCTACTTGTCCTTCGGATTTATTTCTGTAGGAATGGTCAATGCGTTATCTGCAACAAAATCATATGTAATAGCTCTCTGGCACCTGCGAAGCTAAAACGACACCAACCACCCGCAGTTAAAAGTCAAAAGCTTAGACTTTTTCAAAAGATGCAAAGATGCACATAAAACCAGTGTGGCTGCTTTACATAAATATGTTAAAACTGATAACGAGAATACCACAGAAGCATCATTCCTGCTAAGTTACAGGATTGCTCGTGCTGGCAAACCACACACGATTGCAGAGACTTTAATAAAACCCTGTATGACAGAAATTATCAAGTGTGTACTTGGTGAAGACGCAGAGAAAGAAAGTAGCAGTAGTTCAGAGTTCCAATAACGTCATATCTGATCGAATCCATAAAATATCTGACCACATTGAAGATGAATTGATTTGTAGATTGAAAAGTAGTGAAATGTTTGCAATGCGACGAAAGTACAGATGTCGCTGGACTATCAATACTGCTTGTTTAGTAAGATACCCCTTTGGAGGATCTATTGAAGATTTGTTTACTTGTGCTCCTTTGGAGACCAACACCGCTGGAGAAGAAATTTTCAAAGTCATTGATAATTACACGAATGTATATAACATTTATTGGAACAAATGTGTCGATGTATGTAGCGATGGAGCTGCCGCTTTGACTGGCAAAATTAAAGGTACTGTAACAAGAATTAAGAATGTTGCACCTAAATGCAGCAGCAGTCACTACGTTTTACATCGACACGCCCTTGTCGTAAAAAAATACCATACAAGGTAAAGAAAGTTCTCGATCAAGCCGTACAAATTGTGAATTACGTTAAATAACGTCCGCTCCAATTGAGACTTTTTAAAAAAGTGTGTGAAGATATAGGAAGTCAGCATCAATCACTTCTTCTTCACACTGAAGTAAGATGGCTTTCCAAAGGAAAAGTATTATCAAGATTGTTTGAATTGCGCAACGAACTAGTGGTATTTTTTTCCAAAGAATCGCTTTCTTCATCTTTGAGTGGTCTTGTTCAGCTATTGCACGACGAGCAATGGCTAATGAAACTGGCATATTTGGCAGACATATTTGATAAACTGAATGTAATTTGCAAGTCATTGCAAGGATGAAACACAAATACATCTACAGTAAACGACAAAATCTCTTCCCTTAGAAAGAAACTTGTCTTCTGGATAGAATGTGTTGAACAGAAACAATAACAATATTTTTCTCTTTTAAACGAGTTTCTGGAAAAAAATGAGTTGCAAGTAACCTCAGATATGGAAAAATTCATTTACGAACATTTGATGGCCCTCAACAAATCTCCGGAAGAGTATTTTCCCGAAAAAAGCCTGCAGGACATTGACAGGGTACAGAATTCATTCCTAGTTCACAGGAAACCGTCGACTCTTACAGCAACAGAGTACGAGACTTTGATATCAAATGTTCTTCTTCCTTACAAGAAAAGTTTAATTCAGAAAAAAGTAATCTGGATGAGTTTTGGATTGAAAACAAATATCCAGAAGTCGTCGAGAAGGCTATCACAGTTTTGTTACCGTTTGTGACCACTTACCGGTGTGAAACTGGTTTTTCGGCTTACGCTTACACAAAAAACAAATACAGAAATATACTGGATGCAGCTCCAGGTCTTCGTATTCAGCTGTTTGACATAAAGCCTGATTTCAATACCATTTTAACAAAAAATGTAAAAAGATACAACTGTTCACATAAAAGTAAGTTTTACACAAAACTTTTGATCTTTCCTTTCAAGGTAAACATGAAAGTATTCAAACAACAAGTTTATCTTTTTCATATAAAAATAGGGTTCCGCCTAGAAAAGTATGATCGATAAGGGTTCCGGGGCGAAAACAAATTGGGAAACTCTGAGTTAGACAATATTAAGTACGAATTGCAATCTTCGGAAATGATAAATAATGCGTATTAATCATTATTTTTGTTCGGATTCATAAACACGAAAAATCACATGATACGTTTGCCGTCGTAATTAAGAACGTGGCGTTCCTTGAGAAATGACATTTCGCGTTTTTAAAGATAACAAAATAAACTAACTAACTAACCATCACGCCGTTTCCCCGCAGGGGTAGGCAGAGAGGACGGACCGCCAAACAACTCGGTCTTGGCACACACTCTTTGCCTAAATAAACATTAAAATGCGATATTTTTCAATTCCGGTTACTAAATTACTTATTACTAACCATTATCTACCTAGTACAATTTGTTTTCATTTTTTAAAGTGTATTTGAGCGTGGACTCCATAGGGAAAATATTTACCATCACCTTATAAGCTCTTTTTTAACCCTTAGTAACACTCGCTATTTTTTACTCGCTATCTTTTCGCTTACACAAATTCACTTGTAGGAGACCTAGGTCCCCCATGAATTTATGCTTCATAAAAATGAAAATAAACACTTTTTTGCGATTTATTTATTTAAAATTAATGAAAGACATAATATATCCAAGAATACTAGTTTATTACATTTTTTAAGCCAACATGTGACATTTATAAGAATTTTCATAAAAAAGTGTCTTTAAACTAAGATATTTTTAGAACATATTATTTTAAGTACTAAAACGAAAATTAATAAATAAACTCAAAAGCTAAATATGTAATTAAAAACAAAAATAAAATTTTCAATAGCTTCAATAACATGCAAAATCACAATGGTTTTGTTTACAATATCATACCTGATCATTTAGTAGGAACATTATGCAGTCGTATATGACCAATCTTTTGTTTTATCTATTGTATATTATTACTTTACATTATTATTTACATTTATCATAAATTTTTACATTGACGGAGTGTATATCCCAAACATTTTTTTGACATTTCGAGAAATTTAATTATTATATTTATTAATCAACAAATTTTACTTACGTAACTTGGGGGACCTAGGTCCCATAGCAATGTGTACCTCAAAAACGTCAGCCCGGTGCCCGCCCACGCACCGCGACATCTCGGGCAATACTAAGAATACACGTAGCCGCAAGTAAAAAAAAATTAAAATAAAAGAAATATTTGCGATAACCTGCTTGGTGGGGGACTCTACTCCCCCGCGAGTGTTGTTAAGGGTTAAAAATGTGTGTACTGTACAAGAGTTCTAAGTGAACGGAGCCATTTGGTCTATGGCATCCTTAATTGTGAATGTTGTAAGGCTGAAGGAAATAGGAGGGGAAGGAAAGGGGATGGCGGAAGATTGGGAAGTCTCAGACCTAGTCACTAAACACGACTAAAGTCATTCCAGGCAATGTAAAAAAATCTTGTCAAATTTATTAGTTATTTAAGGTTTTAGCTACCTCCTTGCTGCAATTTTGAAATGTTGCCAGGACTTGTAGATAAGGAATACTGGATGATGCCTGTTCGAATTTCTTGTTGGTAGGTAGATCCTTCAGCAGAGGGCGACCTGGCTTCTAAAAATCATGAACATAACATATGTGATCATTATTTTAAAGTTTTTACCTAATTATTTGAGACAGTTTTTACTTGGTTAATTTTCTTCAGTATTAGAGATCCATTATCAAACTGTAAGAAAATTTGGGCTGGGTAGACTTAATTTTGTTAAAAATTTGTTTTTGTTTTTACATTAATTCCACGCAGAAGGCCCTGAGGAAAATAATTTCCCTCAGGGCCTATGACGCTGTGTGAAGCGTCTTTTTGAGGAGAGTAAGGAATGTACACTGGTCTTGAAGAGACCCGTATTGTAGGAAGGAGAAAACACAAAGGCAGGCAAATCGTTCCGCAGCCAAGCTGTAGAACACAAAAACGAGTCGATGAAACGACCCGTTCTCATGTGACAAATGCAATTATTTAATGTTTGGGGCTCCAGACCAGAGGTGGCTGCCAAATTCAACTGTGGGGCGCATTTGTGATTTGTACAGGGTTAGCAGTTGTGTACTATTAAAATATCTGCAAGCCTAGCTCTACAGTACGCCCAGTTTTTGAAAGGCTAACTTAGCTCTGGCTTCGATGGAGCCCCCATATCTGAGCTGGTCACTTAGAGTTACACCAAGCATATCAATGGAGGGCCTGTTTGGAAGATTGCTTCCGTTGAAGGAGACTAGATTTTCATTTTGATCCCTTTTAGACGTAATCAGATACGATTGGGTCTTTGAAACATTAAATTCAACGAGATTATTAAACACTCTCGAGGTAACCGTCCATTATTTGCTTCAAACCCTCCGAGCCGTTGGAATTTTTGAGCCCTTTGGGGGCTTGTCAAACAAAAAGCTATCATGGACCGTACTGTCATAACAATGAATTGGTGCACATGTCAAAAGTATTCCGTAAATAAAGTAGAAGTGAATGTTTTTCTTTAAGATATTTGAATGTGTTCCACTTTATGGGAAATTTAGGCAACTTAGGCAGTTATAAATAGTTCCGTTTTAAAGTGTAAGCAAACTTGGGTTAGGCAGATATTTAATTTTTCTTCAATATTTTAATATGTTCCATTTTCAAATTGATGGTAAATTTAGGTTAACTTGGAAAGTAAACTAGTCCCAGCGAGAGCGATACGCACATTATCGATGTGCATCCTCTTCCTCCTCACCATGTTTGAAAACGAAAAAGACAAAAGATACTAGAACGATGACGTCACATGCAATCTCTCGCTGGGACCAGAATAGCTTATTTTCATCAAAATTTAAATGGATTCTATTTTAAATTGAACATTAAACTGAACTTTGAGGGATAAATTTTTGGGGGAAATGCTAGAATTTTGGAGAAAAAAAGAGTAAGGAATGGATGTATTCAAAATGGGTTTGAGATTAATTGAAGGATAGATGAAACAGAAGTATAGTCGTTCGAACAAAAGTAAACTTTGACGTGTTTGGTGACCAGCATAGCGATTCTATATCTTTTGTGGGATCGTTATTGAGATAATGGACGTGATCTCCTGTCAGATTTGTGTGATTTTTACATATTTACTGTCACATATTTTAGTTTAGATCGTTTTAAACACGAATTCCTGCAAGCATGCATGACTATTTATTCATTTAATGTACATTGTACACTGAAAAAGCAAATAAATCACACAAATATGACAGGAGATACCGTCCGTTATCTCGCAACGATCCCACAAAAGATATAGAATTGCTCGGCAGATCAAATTAGTCAGAACTTCCTTATTTTTCTCTAAACTTCTCCTATCCTGATGGTATGATAACTAACTACAATAGAAGAGGACATCGAAGAATGAAATGAGAAGAATTTATAAAGTCTTACCTTCAATGTCGACTTCCCGTCCATTTCTTTCAAAATCGTCCATGACTTCAATGTAGGACAAACCTAAAAAATATCAATAGTTTTTTTTATTTTATTATTTATTTATTGATCTATATAAGGTATGTATACATTATATTATTCGATGCCTGTCTCACCAGGGCATACCTGTGTTGAGACAATATTTAAACAATGGTACCTAATGTAGCTTATAGGTACCAACACACTTAATGAGTTGGGAGGCTGTAGGTTTAGGAGGTTCTGTGGATAATATCCTCAACTACGAATCTAGAGGTCGCAGTTTCGAATCCCGGCATGCGCTAATATCATAAATATATATACCGATTCAGATATACAATATATATACAGATTCCGTTTAATTGGTACACCGGTTTATTGGGACAATGGGTTATTTGGGACAAAACCGTTTGGGACATAACCATTTTGTTTTGTCGTAGTTCTGTTCTGACATACTAGTGCTTTGTCATATTTCTGTCAAGTGTTAGTGCTGCTTTGTCATAGTTCTGTTGGTCATAGTACTGTTTGTCGTAGTTCTGTTTTATCATAGTTTTGTTTTATTGTGGAACAGTTTTGTCAGTACTGTTTTGTCAAAGTATTATTTTGTCATAGTACTGTTTGTCGTAGTTCTGTTTTTATCATAGTTTAACTTTTTCATAGTTTTGTTTTATTGTGGAACAGTTCTGTCAGTACTGTTTTGTCATAGTTCTGTTTTGTCATAATACTACTTGGAATAGTTCTGTTTGGGGGCCGTCCGAGGGGGAGGGAGGGTCTTGTAAAACGTTACTATGCGTTACGATGGCGGGGGGGGGGGGGGGGGGGGGAATTCGAACAACGCGTTACGTAACATGTTTTTTTTTATTTAAATAAAAAACTAGGGAATTAAAAACTTCTAAGTTGGCAACCCTTTTCGTTTATGTTGTACGGGGAATCCCTCGACTGTATTGTATGTCATTTTTATTTTATTTTCGTCATGACTATTCGTTAGTGTTTTAAACATGATAAGTAATTATGGATAAAGACAAATTGCTGTAGTCAATGTCGTTAAAGGTACTAAAATGTCTTCAAAAGCGGGAGATTTACACCATCAGCTGTTCTTGGCCTATAAAGGCTCTCATTCTGACTTGCCAGCGCAACAATGCCAACAAAATTTAGAAAACGGCAAAAGAAAAAAAAAAATAAAGGTAAATTTATGGAACATATAAATGATGTTATTAAAGGATATGGAACATATAAATGATGTTATTAAAGGATATGGAACATATAAATGATGTTAAAAAAAGGTATTTAAGCGACTTTCCAGTACTTTGCGCAACTTAATTGTGATTTTCAGGTAAAAAAATTGTCACTTGGGCGTTACGTAACGTTTAGGGGGGGGGGGGTTCTGTTTTGATATAGTTCTGCTTTGTCATAGTTGTGTTTAATCAGAGTTGTGTTTTATCATGGTTGTGTTTTGTTATAGTTGTGTTTAGTCATATTTGTGTTTTGTCATAGAATCCTCGTGCAGGTGAAGATTTACGTTATTATAAGGCTGCTTATAAATAGGAGAACAAATGGGTAGGGAATGAAGCACCGCAAACGACGCGAAACGCCGCTTGCGGCTGCTTCGTTCCTTTCCGATAATATACGCAGCATAATAACACGATAACTATTGTTGATTTATTAATGTAACTGGCGAGCCATCTATGTCTCTGTAAACAATAACAAACAAAATAAGTACCTACGGGAACGTACCCATACTACGTGACACGTTTAGGGGGGGGGGGGTCTTCAAAATGTCACGCTCCATACAAATGAGCGGCGGGTTGCTTAGGTTTTTGGTCACCGGGGGGGGGGGGGGGGGTTAAAAATTGCAAAAAGTTGGTCACGTAGTATGGGTACGTTCCCCTACCTTATAAAAGAATTTTAAATATACCTACTATAAAACAAGATATTATGAGAGTATTTTGCCACCCTCTTATCGATAATAAACAAATAAAAATACCCACAGTAGGTAAAAAAAACTCGGTTAACTTAACCTAAATATAACCACTATTCATAGATTAGTACCGAGTTCACAGTACCGAATAGTAAAATCGTACTTTTTAAAGATATAAACCGTGTTTAATTAATCTAAAATGCACATTATCGTATGGATAATCTATGAGGAGAATGTTAAATACCCCCTATGACTTACTTATCCCCGAGATATGAATAGGAAAAGAGATCAAAAAGAAAGTTAAAAAAGCTAAAGCTAAAGCTTAAAAGTTAAAGCTTCTAGAACTATTTATAGGTAGGTTACCTATGAATGGTTCCAGGGGAGGCGTCTACTAATAAATACCTATCTACAGGAATTCCAAAAACTGAAAAAATCGAACTAATATCTATGAGAACCAAAGTGTTGACGAATATCTACAGCTCAAACTCTTGACTAATATCTATGAGAACCAAAGTGTTGACGAATATCTACAGCTCAAACTGCCTACCAATATCTATATGAACCAAAGTGTTGACGAATATCTACAGCACTGGCAGAGGTTGGATTTACAATTATGTATAGCATATTGGAATAACGTAATATTGCGTATGCAATTTAAAAAAACTTAATTTATGTAAGTATGTATGTAAAAATCCCTAATATCGGACTATTGGATACATTTAGCTGATTAGTCCAACCTACGCTCTGTAGATATTAGTCAACACTGGGACCGTCATAGATATTCGTCCGACCTTAGCTCTGTAGATATTAGTCAACACTCTGAAGTTCGTAGATATTAGTTCAACATATGAACTGTAGATATTCGTCCGACATACAGGCTGTAGATATTAGTATCTGGAGTCGTTCCAGGTTGAATGAATTTAAAAAACCGCGCAAAACAATAATAAATATTTTATAAATAGATATCTAAGCACGTAATACCTATATAAATAAAATGTACTCACCGTGTGAACTCATGATATTTTTTTTTTTTAAAGAGATAATTGCTGTAATATTCACGCGGTTTAAAACGATAAAACAATGTTCGGATTAAAACAACACTACCGAACGCCTAGCGGTACCAAAGTGCAAAAAGCGACTGACGAAAACAATCAAATCTACGGAGCCCTTATTGGCATTGGACACAGGAAGTTGTAAAAGTACCTCAGCGTTTCCCAAATGGTGGGTGAAAGTGTGAAAATCTCATCACTTTTCTCTAAAAATTTTTTTGTTAACAATATCGATAGCGGAAATTTGAAATGCTACAAAGGGCAATAAATCCAAAAATTAATTAAATATGTCATTTTTCCGTGTTTTTTTTTCTCTTTCGATCTCGTCATTGAAATATTTATAGATAAATACTGTTCGTTCCAGAATGCGATTTATCCATTTCGCTTTAAGTAAAATAATTGGTCGTATCATTCGTGTTATTTCAGTTATTTAGTTAAACGTATTTTCACCTTTGCAAATAAAAATTCTCCCTTGGGTTTTTCAAATAAGCTCTCAACCTTTAGAAATAAATGTATTCTTAATGAAATAATTAAAAACACTTTGTTTTTACCACAATAAACTTAATTTAAAAGTCAACATGTTTCAAGAACGATGTTCTCTTCATCAGGACATAAAATGTACTAAATACTAAATGATCAAACATAGAACGGCGTGGGTAGAAATGGAAGTAGTGGGGGAGGAGAAAGGTGGAAAGGGGAGGTGCTTAGAAGATCAACAAGGGAAAGTAAGAGGGAGTAATTTTTTGTCTTTGTTCTTCTAAGCACCCCCTTTCCACCCCCCCCCCCAAACCCGTGGTGGAAGCAGCTTAAATATGCTGTCTCACCATTGTATGTTTTTCTTTAAATATTGTGATTTTTGGAACAGAGTTTAGTCTTGCTGTTAGAGTGGAGCAGTGTGGTTGTTGCGGTGGAACTGGAAGATACACGAGGTGTATCTTCAGTTTAGCATATCCATACAACAAGACCGACCACACATAATATTTTTAACAATCTCTATATATTGGAAATTAAAGTTATCCGCCGTGTCTGTCTATATGTTCGCAGATCAACTCAGAAATTACTTAAGGCACCCCTACCCGGATTTCCACCGATTTCTTACGTATCTCATATTACGTACATTTGAAGTTCTTAAGCTCTCAAAAAAATATATATGTTATTTTTGATGATAATATCTAGACGCGTTCCATGCCGAAACTCAAATTACTTATATAAAATTCCCTCGATAAAAAAAAATCGCAAAGTATTCTCCGAAAATTATTATAAACAGGTTTGTTTCAGTTATTTTACAAGTAATATCGTGAAAAAATTCGCAATGTTTCTTTAAATGATAATTAAGATACCTTCCACGAGATTTTTGATGATTTTAAACGAGTCGAGTTTTATTAAATGTTTTCACAATTTTCGTATCGATTTTATTGCTTTAAATATTAGAGCGTTCCTCCAATATTAGTAATTAACTCTCTCTCCATCTTCTTCTTTTTGAGCGCGGACACGGCGCCTTAACGGATTTTCATGCGGTTTTCACCGATAGATAGAGTGATTAACTAGGTATATAATGTGCGGAATGTGCCAAAGTTTTGCGTAAATTGGTTGAAATATATAATACATAAAGGAGAATGTCTGTATGTGGTGGACGAGCGTGCTGGCAAGCGGGTGGTGTGGATTTGATTTGTATGCAAAATAACATATGGCGGTGTGAGTTAATTTAGCAATCCGAAGGTCGCGGTTTTCAAAACCCCGCGTGCGCATGTAAATTTTATTTGTTTGATTAGCCGTAGGTCACCCTAAGTGATTCGCTACGTATGGTGACTTAGCACGGTTGGGTTCGTGGGGTGAGATTTGCCCGGGTCTTGGCGGTGGACGCATCTGCCCACCTACTGCATGGCAGGCCGGATCGAAAGAGAATGTTTGAGGGAATCCCTTTGACTTTTTCAGCCGTGTTCTTTCGGAACATCGCCTTGCTCTGCAGTGGGAGGGATGGATTCATACGTCCGTCACTCGTGGACACACAGACCCTCAGATTCCTACTCACCCCTCATACCGTTATCCTTCCCAGAACTTCCTCTCCTTCCTTTCCTAAAAGGACCCTCCACCACCATCCCCTACGATGAAATAGGCACTGAGGGGATTTATTTTCCTCAGGGCCTCAGGGCCTCAGTAGAAGCGAAACTTTAACCAAAACAATCTCAACCAATGGAGAACCAAGGAGCCTTGAAAAGTGAGGTTATTATCTCAACCAATAGGATACTTGATAGGAGTTTGATGCTTCGCAGGTGCTGTTATGCGTAATTTCCGTTTCATCCGAATTCCAAATCACAACGGGGCTATAGAAGTTTCACTTCAAAAATGTTCCCAAGGCAAATATATAATTTTTAAATTCTTTGAGCTTCACAAATCCTACAATTATAACATCCCGTGATTTTTCGGATTTGCGCCGTGTTCACATAAAAAAGAAGGATTAAATATTAATAATAATAATAACGTAGTATTTATATAGCGCAGTTTTGTGATGTTTCACTTCAAGTGCGCTAATATTATTATTATTGTAAAATTTTAATTTAAAAGAAAAGTTTGTGTATAATTTAACAAACGGCAATATATGGGTAAAAAAATGGTACATCACTTCAAGTGAGAACACCTGCGTGATGGTTTCTTGCCCGATACCAAACTTCGTACAGTAATTATTACGGTATGTTGTAAAAAAAGCTTTGTATTTTGAACCTGCCCTTTAATTGTAGATAATTATAAGAATGACGAGGAAAACCTTTCTACTGCAACATTTAATTTAGTGAACCATTTTGCCATTTTTATTTCAAAGGGGACAATCTAATATTTTTTTCAGTAGAAAGATAAACAGGACTGTGATTCAAACGAACAGAGAATATTTATTTTGAATTCTTCCTACTGTCGTAATTAGAGAGAAATGTTGTTTGTGCTGTGATGGAGGTTAGCAGATAGACGAATAAGCTCGATGTTATGTTGTGGAGAAATAATCGTACGTACTTAATATAATAATTTATTTTTTGGTGTGTTTTCCGCACAAGAGTCCCAACTGCCCGTAGCAAGTGGGACAGCGGCATCCCAAATTGGGGTGTGTTTTTTTTCATTAGTTCCACACTTGACGGACTCCGAGGTCCCGAGATAACTCTCGAGAGGACTCTCGACTCACAATCCAAAGGTCGCAGATTCGAACCCAGCGTGCGCAAATAAATTTTATTTGTGTAATTTATGGTATTTCACAATTAATTAATTAAAAATAATAAATAGTATCTTTGCGGCATGTTCCGGATTGGAAGTATACTCTCAGTATCGCCCTGGTGTAAGACCACCATTCAGAATTGAAAAGTTGCTTGAAATGGTTTTAGCAGTGTTTGGTGACAACATATGAATAGCCAGGTACTTCCCCACCTTCTTCCCCGTATCCTTCCCCTCCCCACTACCTTCAGCCTCACAACATACCCCAATTGGGGATGCCATAGTCCCACTGGCTCCAGACGAGAACAGTTAGCGGCTCTTGTGCGGTATTTATACCAAAAAAAAACACACACAGGAGGCCCTGAGGGGAATTAATTAAGATTTAAGGGAAAGGATGGAGAGGTAATTCTGGGTAGGAAAAGGGTATTAGGGATGGGTAGGAATCTGGGGTCAGTGTGTCCAAGAGTGACGGACTTCATCGCGATATGGAACATGTTTGGACTCCCCAGGCACTGCAGTGCCTCCTCAATGTTTACAGAAGGGCGAGTTCCAGGATTTAAAGCTCTATTAAGAACCAGGATTGCAGGACTGAGGGGAAGGATAAACCACTCCAGAAACATTCTCATAATAGAATCCCGCTTGACTTCAGGATCGAGCTTAGAAGAACATTGGTGGAAGACACTGGCTCCCATAACCCCAGACTGATTTTTTAAATTTATTTTTATTTTATTTTCTTCTAATTACCATATTTTATAAATATCCATGTGTTTTATGTATGTACTTACACACTATATAGGATGTGTGGGATTGCACTCACCTCCCCACATTCTGGAATAAAGACCTTTATTATTATTATTATTATTTAGCCAAGTCCGCAGTACTAATAAATAGGCTCGCGGGCCACACGAAATGGGCCGCAGGTTGTTCATCACTCAGACAGAGTTTCTAAACCAAAACTATCCATTTGAGAAGCGGGTATAGGGTATGGGTACATTGGATACTGCCACTTTGGTTTCTTTGCAGGTGTGCCTGGTTTAATGGGGTTAGCTTTGTCTAGGTCTTGGCGGTGGATGCGTTTGCCCACCTCCTGTGTGGCAGGCCGGATTGGGAGAAATTTGTTTGATTGAGACCTCTCCACCCGGACTCTCTTGTACATCACATTGACCCCCAGATTCCTACCCAACCAGAACTTCCTCTTCTTTCTTTATTTCCCTAAAAAGACCCTCCACACAGCATCCACCAAGATGGCAAATGTCCTGAGGAAATTTTTTTCCGTGGAGCTAATGTAAAAAAACCTCCCTCCACCCTCATAATATACCCCAATATTGTGGATGCCATAGTCTCACCGGCACAGAGAAGTTGGGAAACTTGGACCCTTAACTTCTCGATGCCTGACGCTACAGTTTCCTCTGAATACCCAGATATATTTAGAGAAATTATTTTTTTTAAACAAGTCCCTTAATAAGTGATATCCATACTGTATAAAAAAGGAAATTAAAATTGCAATGTTTTTTCACTAGATCGAAAGAGCCGGGTTCTCACAACTTTCCCCATTTTTGTTTAACCTTCATAATGCACCTCAATATTGGGGAGTTTTTCTACACCAACCCCATTTAACTTCTCAATCATAACAATTTCCAGTATAGCTGAATTTTCTATCCTTTTCCTGTATTTCATCCGTTTAAAAACATTTCCCAATATCGAAGACCATTCCTTTTCATCCTCTATATCATTCTACATCTTTTGTGGGATCGTTATCGAGATAACAGACGTGATCTCTTGTTAGATTTGTATGATTTATTTGCTTTTTCCATGTACAATGTAAATTAAACGAATAAATAATCATGCATACTTGCAGGAATTAGTGTTTAAAACGATCTAAACTAAAGTATGTGACAGTAAATACATAAAAAATCACACAAATCTGACAGGAGATCACTTCCGATAACAATCCCACAAAAGATATAGAATGGCTATGCTATTTTATTTCACCCATAACATCCCCCAAAATTGGAAATTTTCCTTAATTTCCATTTCGTTTTCCCCATTAATTTCCCCAAAAGTAAGGTACAGACTTGTCACTCAGTCAATAAACAACAGGAAAAATTGAGGCAAATGATATTATACGCAGTTTTGGAAAGAAATATTCTTTATTTTTCTAAATAAATACAGGGATGGATAAAACACAAAAAAAAACATGACAAATCACTTGAAAATAATATAAAAAAATCATTATATTAGAGTCCTTAAATATACCTTATGCAATATTATAATATCTTACGATTATTATTTTCCAATGCCCCTTGTCCAGATAAGAGAAATTAATTGAGCAACATTTTTCATCATAACCAATTTTTTAAACTTACTTATTTTGTGTCATCACAATATTAATTATGACTACATAAGGAGAAAAAGATTTTTAAATGTGACGAAAAAATATTTTTAATTGTGACAAAAAAATATTTTTACTCTGATGAAAAACCATTTTTAAATGTGACGAAAAAATATTTTCAAATGTGACAAAAAAAGATTTTTAAATGCGACGAAAAATGTTTTTAAAATAAAGTTGGTAAACTCTGCTAAACCAATATTTTTTTAATTCTTTTGTCACATTGTTAAGTACTAACTTATTTTTAAATAGTGCATTTGTAGAAATTTTTTAGCCTTATTCTGAAAATCTGTACATTTTTGCCCAGTACTGTAAATTTTAAAATAATAAAATCATAATTTGCAAATCAATAAAACTTAAAAGTTTAGACACTGTTTCTCCACTTTTTGGAGAAAATGGAATTCGAACTAAAACTCTACAAAGGAGAACCCAAATTTGCAGGATGGAATAAAAATATGTCTTCTCTAACTCGCACCATTCCAAAAATATGTGTCAAGAGATTTAAATATTTAATCTTTTTTAATGTATCGAGATAATGGTTCCTAGCTTTAACCTCAGGCCTCGGTCATATTCTGCCAGAAGGTTAGAATATTTCGGCTTTGCAATAAAATCCAAATAAATGGAATATTTCTGAATGTATTTGAAATCTAAAAAAAAACTGTTTTTGAAATATGGTAAAATATGCTGTGTTATTATTAGAAATAAACATGTGATTTTCAAATATTGAAAGCAAAGATGAAAAAATTTAGAAAATGGCTCACCTTACATTTTTTCTGACTAAAATTAGTGATAATGAAAAAAAATTAATCCATACACATATTTAATTAGAAAATTATACATCTACCGGATCTGCCCTGATGATGGACACTGCAACGCTATCCGAAACATTGGCTAAAGAAGGGGGTAGCGCAACATGGCATAACACCCCAAAAACAAATACTTAACGAAAGATGTGTTAAATGTTTCATTTTTTTGTTGTTTCATCTGAAAATCTTACTAATATTATAAACGTGAAAGTTTGTATGGATGTATGTGTGTTTGTTACTCATTCACGCGAAAACTACTGAATGGATTTTATTGAAACTTTACAATAATATAGCTCGTACATCAGAATAACATAAAGGCTATAATTTTTAAAGCTAGCTAGGAAGGGGAACAGGGACGCACGGGAAATGTGATTCAGGGAGAAGCAATGGATTTCTTTGAATATGGTTTTGCAACGCATGCCAGGAACCAGCTAGTGTTTAATAAAACATTCACCAAATTTCATAAATTTGTGAACATTAAAATTTTTTTGCGGTTAACTTTTAGATTTGAAAATAAAGCGTGGTGTTTTTTCTTTCTAATACCGTTTAGATCACATTTCTCACTATGATAGTAAGCGAGATACAATGATTTCCATGAGACCTATATGAGCAGATCCCAAAAGCGAACAAATCAGCTTGAGGGATTAAGTTATCTATATTATTCAAGTAAAGAAAATTAAGATTACCCTTTTATTTATTTATTTATTTATTTATTTACATATGCATATATATTACAATACATTACAATATGATACTTTGTCTGTCCAACTGGGCAGAATACCCGTTTCAGGACAGCCAAATTGTATATTTAGTTCATAATATTCTTAACAAAGGAATGGTTTCGTTCAAGATATCACGGGAATTTGCTTCTGTCAAGACAACTTTTGAGAAAATTAAGAATTGTATACAATTAATGGATGGTTTCTTTAAGTCTTTAAAAGAATCGCAAAGATGTGATTTTTTTCAAGGTCAATTTGGAGATTCTTTCCAGGCCATTTAAGAGAACATTTACAATTGCATAGTCAGAATTTACACATTTTAGCATTGTAAATTTTCATTTAAAACATAATATGCGGACATAATATAAATGCAGTGTTGGAGACGTATATTATTTGCACATGTTGGGATGTGGATAGCGGCAAACATAACTCAATTTGTGTATAAAAGCAATGCTTGTGCGTGAGACAGATGTCGCACGCCAAGATAAAAGATACAAGATCATTGCATGCACAATAACGCTCGCCATACAATCCCACACAGACCTGTCACACCTAAGCAGATGATGTGCTCGAAGCTCAAAGTTATACCTGGTATCTGCCGTAACCGCTTCTGAGGCGATATGCAAAAAGTTATGCAACCCTCTCTCCGCCTTTAAACGGGAGAGGGGGTCATTTTAATCATTAATTATGGAGCTATGTAAACATGCGGATGCCAGCCGTCAAGTACAGATCCAGTACAAAGAAATGACATTTCGCGGCAGCTCTCTAATTCATCTGACCCCTCTTCTACCACAGGAAGAAATATTTGATAGTGCAGTGTGACGGTACAACACATAAGCGCTCGCAGTTCAACAGATAAATGACTGATGCTTTAACCCTTTGAATTATTATTAAGTTTTTATTTATAAATTGAAAATTACCAATTATTGCTAGACTAAAAAGCAATACAATAATTAAACATATGTACACAATCACAATCATTGAATACCCTATGAATGATAAAATTTTACTAACATTAGGCAAATCAATAATTTTTTCCTACCTACCTAAACCAAATACGGACAAGATTGTGGAAAATTAAACTAAAATTACATATCGTCGCATTAATTCGTAGACTGCGTAACTCCAAATTTTTCAAAAATACGTTTTTAATGCCATCTGCTGTTAAAATTAGTCCCGCATTGACTAGTAAAACTCACAAATTTAAAAAATATATATCTTTTTAGATAAACACAAATTAGGAAACTGTGTATACACCATGGTGCCATTTTTACTCGCGAATACTTCGAAACTCCTAACTCCACATACATCTTATTTTATTTACCATTTCAGGTCTTATTATTTAACTTCAAAATTATTCGTAGTATTAGTATTGTGCTGTTATGCTTTGTGTACTAAGTACTATTATATTTATCCTGTTATTCTTACATACTGAGACTATATATAAAAGTCAATTAGGATGTTACCGAGTAATTCATAAAATAAATATCGCAGTTCTGTATTGTTGTGTTTTATTTTTTTAATGTAAAATTCCTATCTTCCAAGTCTTCAGCTAGTTGTTCATAAAACTGTTCGCAGAAAAGTATATATCTATCTTTGTAAAATATGTATCTCCATTCTCGGTTTTTATGTAAACTTCCTAACTCCGATTTGAAATAGAAAGCCTTAACTTACAAAATTTAAAAGATTGAAAATAAATTTCGAAATATATTATATGTTCGGAACATAAATAAAAACAATGACCCGTCTTTCATTTTTTTTCACTACGAGGTTTTTTGTGCCTGCTGTAAAATTTGACATTTGGTGATTAAGCATTCTACGAATTAATGCGACGATATTTAATAATTAGGCAAGTTTTCTTTATTACAAACAAAGAAATATTTTAACAACCTTTAACCTTTGGAATGCCAAGCTCCCATGATCTAAATGCTCTAGTCTAATGTGCTAAGGGTAAAAATATCATGTACAAAATGTGTGTCATGTTCCCTTATGGAAATTCCACTGCATAACAGATACAAATTTTTCTTATCCAATGGGTATTTTTGGCGCTTGAAGAGTTCAAAATTATGCTTTTTTTACAGAATATATATGTAAAAAGATTAAAAACGTACGTTTTTAAACATTAAATATTTTATTGGTAACATGAAATTGAAGATGTAATTGTGAAATTTTCTTAAATTCATTAATAAAAGTCTATATATCTAATTTGGAGCTCATTTAAATAAAATATCAATTAATTTTATCAATAAAATTTCACAGCTTAATTTTATGTCAGAAGGTCAATAAAAACAACGAAATAACTCATAAGATATTGTGGATTTATTCACATCAATGAATCATTTCAATTTATTCACGAATCATCGATGATTTCTTCAGGTCATTGATTCGTTAATTCATTTTACCGAATATAATTCAATTATATTATCATCTTCGTTCTGGGAACGTTTTCAGGGAGTCAATTGATTCGTTAATTCATTTTACCGAATATAATTCAATTATATTATCATCTTCGTTCTGGGAACGTTTTCAGGGAGTCAATTAAATTATTAGCGACGCGTATGAATCAATTTCTAATAATAAACTGAATCAATTCATTTGATTCAATCGCTGTTCAATCCCTGTGCCACTAGTAACTAATTTAAAAGCATCAAATTAAATAATAGTTGATCTTAAACGAATAGCAAGACATTTAAATCAATAAATAAATCATAAAAGTAACCTAAAAACATACAGTTGTTTATCCTTTCTTAAACTTAATTATCAAAATACTAAGTGTTAGGTATATAACAATCCACGCTCCTGTAGAGAGATACCCGTAGTAAACGTCTGGAACGTCAATGTCCCAGCCTCTCTGTAGGATGGACCGGAGACTCTCGGTGGACTTGGTGAGTGGGAGGAAGTAGCTGATGAATTGGAGGATCTTGTGCATGCCTTCCACAGGCCAGATGATCCCGCAAAGCATCATCATGGGGAGGAAGGATCCCATGGCGAGATATGTGGCGGTGCGTTCTGTTTCGCACACACAAGATACGACGAATCCTGAAAAATATAACATAAAATTAAATAATTATTGCATATTATATAAAAAATACCATAATAATGGAGAATGGAAAGTTTTGGGCATATCCCCAAACACCAATCGATAGATATCTTTAATCTGAACGGTAAGTTTCTACAGAAGCTTATCTCAATTTTCTGTCGGTTAAGGGTTATATTGTCTTGAAAGTGATCATAATCTAGCATTTAAAATGGGAATCACTTAATTAAAAGAAGGGTAAATGCAGGTAACTCCATTGATGGAGGCTTGAATGCTGATGGCACTAATAAAAAACTGTCCAGAAGGGAAGCTAGCAGTTTAAAATGGAGTGTTGGTTCTTATCCTCATGATGTATCCACTGGAGCGCTTTTTGCCACAATATGGCATCATTTAAAATACCTCGGATTGCTTTGATGCCAGTTTTAGGCAAATTTACTCTAGAAGCGTTAAAATTTTTTTTTCAATTTTTTCATATTAAAATTCGGAGGTATAATATATGTATATCTTTTTTTAATGTCGGCGGAAAATATTAAAAATGGTCACCAAAATATCACGAGCAATCAGAGGAAAAAGTTAAAAATCGCGCTGTCGCTCGAGTGGGTATGGTAGCGAGGCTTGGAACTGGCAGAGGAAGAATGATGAATGCTGTAGAAATGAGATCCCTGAGGCGGATGTATGATAAAACCACGTATTCTCATGAGAGAAATGTGAAGATCTGCAAAGAAAGTCAGGTACATGTAAGCTTAACGAGTAAGATTAAGAAAGGGAACCTCAGATAGTTTAGGCATGCAGAGCTAATGAACGAAGAAAGGATGGTGGTAGAAGTCTGAGAAATACATGGCACTATCATGTGAATCAGATCCTTGAGTCGGGCCATGTCAAGAGTTAGAATAATAGTGGAGTATGTATGAGACGATGTGTGAATATGAATGAGGCAAAGAATGTATGCCAAGACCGGGTTGTTTGGCGATCCGTCCTCTCTGCATACTTTGTTAGTTGGTTAATTAAGATAACTTAACAAATGCAAACCTTTTTGCACGGCTAAATTTTGAAAATGCAGTGTCTGAGCCAGCCAAAGCTCTTACTGCTTCCTTCACCAGAGTTTGTACATGTGTATATACATAGCGCTAGAAGCGTTAATAATATATTTTCACAAAAAAAAAATCTACGTCAGATTAGTGACATTGCAAACTCAAATATGTAGTGGATAAATATTGGCGATTTTTTTCTAGGTCCTTAGTAGTGCAGTTGTACATTGATTAAAAATGTTACTATGTTGTTTCCTTACCGAAAGTCATTCCACAAAGACCTGTCATCAAAGTCAACGCGATGACCCAGATGAAATGACCGCGGCAGGTCAACCCAAAGACCGCAAAGCCAAACAGCAACACCAGGGCCGTCTGCACGCACATCACCATGAACTGGGTTATCACATGTGAAAACAGGATCTCAGTACCTAAAAACAAGTTACATCAGTTAGAAATAATGATAAAATATAATGATAGTTTATTTTAAGTGCATTCAGAACATAAAAACGGGTTTTCTTCCGATTTTTGCAGCACGTAGTCTGAAACTTTATTACTGCATTCACAGTAACGATGTTTAAAATATTGGCTAAAGAAAGAGGGAGCGCAACACGGCACAATATCCCAAAAATGAATTGTGATAATACTTTTGGCTGAAATCCCAATTCACAACCTCGAGTTCATAGTACATTTTATTTCTGAAGTTTTTCACATCTTCGTCAGAATGTTATGTTTCCAAAAGTTTGTAAACATTTTGTTGTTTTTAGTTTATTTGGTTTTACATCCGTCTGTACTTATACTTTATTTGTTTTAATTTAAATTTATGTGAAAACCGAAATGCATTTATATTAATAGTATTTTTCTAATTTGATTACTTACCAGTGATGCCAGAAACAAGTGATCTCTCAAGGATTCCCTCATTGCGTTCTATTAACATAGCCACTGATGTGAGTGCTACAGCGAGGAAGAAAATAATCCTGGAAAAAGTAAAGAATCACAGAACGCTGGGAAAAGGTGGATCATAAACCCGTTTTTGAATGCAGCTATAGATGAGGTAAGTTTAGAAACCAACCTAAAAGAAAATCTGCTGGAATTATCTGCCGATGGAATGTTGCACTTGGAATTCAAGTCTGTTAAATTGGATAACTTTTGGTTAAAAAGAAAATTAGAATACCCAGAATTGACCACAGAAGCTTTGAAGTGCTTGATTCCATTTGCCACCTCTTACTTCTGCGAGTTGATGTTTTCGTCAATGGCCCAAATAAAAAACAAACGGAGGAATCGATTAAATTTAGAAAACGACTTAATTCTAAATGTTGCAAAAACAGATCCGCGATGGCAGAAATTGATTGACGAAAAACAGGCGCAACCTTCACATTAATGTGTATGAGACTTAACGGATTTTTGACCCATAGAAATTTTATTATTTAAATTTCATGTTAACTTCAAAATGCCCTATAATTAATATTTTCATAATAAAAATAGTTTTGAGCTTTATTGTTTTTTTTTTTATATTTTACTTTGGACCCCCTTGTAGAGGCTTCGCGACCTCCCAGGGGGTCGCGACCCACAGGTTGAAAAATACTGGTCTAGAGAATTGCAGTTCGATGACGTCTTATGTGACGCAGATTATCGATACAGCACAGAAGCGGTATTAGTTCATTTATGACAGAAGCTCAGTGGAACGGGATTCGAAATTAATGATCAGTGACAGGATCATTGCTATTAGCTGGATTGCCGGATCATTTCTCACCTATGTTAATGGCAATTGAGCATAGTGGAATTCCTATAACGGCAGACTCCATAAAAACCAAATTGTTGGACATGGATTTGGCAAGTCATTACGAGAGTGAAGTTAGTAGTGCTTTTGCTATTCGTTCAACTTCAAAGTACAAAGGAAAAAACAATTCAAATTTGTCTACGGCCGGAAAAAGTAATGTTGGCAGCTCTGGCTTGTCAAATGTCAAGCAGATAAAATGCTACCGATGTCAACAAATCGGGCATTACAAAAGCCAGTGTACAAATAACGAAAACAACTCGTCAAATCAGAAAAATAAGGATCGGATGCAGTCTAATGCGTTTAGCGCAGTGTTTTTGAGTGGAAATTTCAACAAAGACGAGTGGTATAATGACTCTGGCGCTAGTGTACATCTAACAGCAAATGAAAGTTGGGTTATGAATGCACAGTATGAACAAAAAAAAAAGAATTGTTGTTGCAAACAGTAAAAAGGTGTCAGTATTGTGTTCTGGCGATGTAAAAATCATGATGACAACAGATAACTATGAGTACGACATCATAGTGGAAAACATGTTTTGTGTACAAAGTCTTACAACGAACTTATTATCTGTTAGCCAAATGATTATGAAAGGCAACAGTGTATCTTTCACTGAAGATGGTTGTTCAGTTTATAATCAGAAGAACCAGTTGGTTGCTACGGCAGTGTTGGTCAATGGAGTATACAAAGTGAATTTGCTAAAACAAGACTATTTAGCAGCATCAGTTGTGTCAGGAATGACTTGGCATCGAAGATTAGGACACATAAATAAAGATTATTTAAATCAGATGGAAAACGCTGTGCAGGGTATGTCACTTGACAAAAAAGTTGACATAAGCAAATCTTCATGCACAACATATTGTGAAGGCATACAATGCCGGTTACCTTTTAAGAGCACTGGCCAACGAAGCAGTAATCTACTAGACGTTGTGCACACAGACATATGTGGGCCTATGGAGAATGTGTCTATAGGTGGCTTGAGATACTTCTTGTTGTTTGTTGATGATCATGATCATAGTAGGATGGCATTTGTTTATTTTCTAAAACACAAAAATCAGGCTTTGAAGTATTTTAAGACTTACAAAGCTCAGGTGGAAAATCTAACAAAAAGAACAATCAAAGTATTAAGGAGTGACAACGGGCTGGAGTATTGCAATAAAGAATTTGAAGATTACCTGAATAGTGCCGGTGTGATTCATCAGAAAAGCAACCCGTACACCCCACAACGGAATGGATTGTGTGAACAATTT
Source organism: Limnephilus rhombicus (assembly GCA_929108145.2). Classification (NCBI taxonomy): domain Eukaryota; kingdom Metazoa; phylum Arthropoda; class Insecta; order Trichoptera; family Limnephilidae; genus Limnephilus; species Limnephilus rhombicus. Next base: position 1,959,026 of record CAKMYE020000009.1, read on the forward strand.
AATCGCACAATAGTTGAAAACGCAAGATGTTTTCTTTTAGATCCAAACTTAGACAAAGAGTTCTGGGGTGAGGCCACCAATATGGCAGTGCACCTGCAGAATCGAATTGTGGCAGCGGCGTTGAATAATAAAACTCCATATGAGTTGTGCACTGGCTCCAAACTGGATATTAGTCATATCAGAGTTTTCAGTAGCACTGTGATGGTCCATGTGAAAGAAAAGCGAAAGAAGTGGGACAAGAAAACAACCAAATGTATTCTCATAGGATATCCAGCTAATATAAAAAGATACAGGGTCTTCAATCCAGAAACAAGGAATGTAACAACTAGTAGAGATGTGATCATCATTGAGAAGAATCAAAATCTGAAAATTGAAGTGCAAGGTCAGAATGTTGATTCAGTGGAGGATAGTAAGGAACCTGATGATACAGAACAATGTGAAATTGAACCAGTGTCTAGTCGAGATAACTCAAATTTTATAGACAGTTTTCAAGATAATGATGAGACATTTGTTCCCAGTGACTATGAAGATGCAGATAACGAGAAAGAAAGCCCACAATGCCGATCTAAACGAGAGACAAAGATTCCAGAGAGGTATGGGTTCTCAAATCTGTGTGTTTACAGTGAAATATATGATAACGACGATGGCTCCCACGTGTCCCCGAGTACGGAGGCGGTGCCCAAGCTAGCGGGCCTGACACCCGAGGAGGTGGAGACGCAGAAGGTGGAATTGAGTCAGGAGTTGGCGCGCGTAGAGGATGAGATCGCTACGCTGCGGATGGTGCTGGCAAGCAAGGTGCGACTCAGCTCGGAGCTCAAGAGGAAATTGGGCATCTCCGTGTGGAAGGAGATTACCGACGATGTCAACCAGGGTATCAAGAATGTCAAGGTCAGTGATGGATCTGAAACAGAAGCTGGAACGGCTGGCCAGCATCCCGGCCAACAAGATGAGACTGTACTATGTGGACCAGGATTTGCGAGATCACCAGGGTCCCGAGGAGATGAAGTTCCCCTCCAAGCAGCTCTGCTCCCACAACATCCGGTCGGGGGACGAAATCATCTTAGAGTTTAAGCAAAAACACTGAACAGCGAGCAAAGCTTTTAAATTTTTCCCAATACTATTTAGCTTACCTTTTGAAATGTGTTTACGATTATTATTATTATAATTAGAGCTTTTTAGAAGTTAATTCTGATTGGGGCGGAAAAACTATTGATAGTAGGTTATACATTGGATTTGTTTTACTTTATCTAGTTGTGTTTAAAAAAAATGTATACTATTGTTATTTTCAAGAGTGCACAAAATTTTACAGTAAATCCAGTTTTTTTTTCATAAACACACCAAACAAATTGATATTAAATATCGTTTTTGTAGAGAATGTGTAGCAAATAATATTGTGATAGTTAGAAATTTGCCAACAGCTGAAATGCCTGCTGTTTTTTTTTCACCAAAAGTTTAGATTCCATAAAACATAATGCATTTTTGGATAAATTAGGTGTGCAAATTGTTTAATATTTAAGTGTATTTATATTGTTAGATATAGTGGGGGTGTTGAAATAATATTAACAATATAATACAAGTGCCGCCATCTATGTCATTTATGTAAAAGTAAAATAAAATAAATGAGTAGTCTCTGCTCCGTCTTCTGTACGAAACGTCATTATTATAATTACAACTATTCCAGGGTGGCCAACAGACCTGGAAAACCTGGAATTATCAGGGAAATGTCATGGAATTTAAAAAAAAAATTACAATATCAGGGAATTCCAAAAATAAAACTAAATTCTTTATTTTGCGATTTGTGAAACCCCAAAGTTGTTTTATTGCGGTATTTTAAATAGGTACATAGTTATCTATGTCCTAATACAATCCTTAAATATACATACACTTATACACATCTATACCAAATCAATCACATATCTTCGCAATTTAATTTTAAATGCCTTTATGCTCTCTTCCAATTTTATTTCTTCTGGTAATTCTCCAAATATCTTCAATGCTCCATACATCAATGGCTTTTGCCTCTGTGTTTTTTTTCCTGAAGGGGAGTCTTAGTTCATTTCTTTTCCTCGTCTGGTGTTGTTGCTTTGTAGTTTTATCAATTTTTCTTAGGAATTCAATAGACGTATGGCCATTGATTATTTTGTAGATTAACAATGTAGTATTGAAGTAAATAATTTGTTTAAATGACAAGATATTTAACTCCTTCAACATTTTCTTGACTGAAGTGTACCTATTTTTCTTCAATATAGTTCTCATAGATCTGTTTTGTAGAATTGTCATTTGTTTCATTAATCCGTCGTTGGCTAAGAATAGAATGCTGCTACAGTAATTTTTGTGTGGTACAATTAATGCATTGTACACATTTTTACTGGAGACTATGTCAAGGAATCTTCTTATTCTTCCCAACAGCGAAATTTTTTTGGCAATTTTTTTAATAATTGGTTTTGTATTTTGAGCGAAAATCAATTTGGAGTCAATTATTACTCCCAAATATTTAATTTCAAATACTTCTTTCAAAACTTCACCGTCTATCAATATGTCTTTTTTGTTTGCGTTACTCGTTTTCCAATGTTAGTTTTGTTTACATTCAATTTTAGTTTATTTTTCTTCAGCCATATTGATATATTATGTAGGTCTTCATTTAAATGATTCATTATGAATTCATAATATTCTCCTGCTATATATATCAATGCGTCGTCTGCCATACTTTTACCGTATCATTAATGTACATTATAAAAAGAATAGGTCCGAGAACAGACCCTTGTGGTACGTTTCAATGCCTTTCCTTTTATTCCATTTTTAGATAGTTTTTTAATGATTATATCTCTATCTATCATTTCAAAGGCTTGAAAAAAGTCTTCAGGCGAAATATCATAAATTTGTAACAAGTGTATTTTGTTTTTAATAGATTATTGTAATGCAAAGAAATAATAAAAAGGGGGGTGGCTAGAGAATTTCAGATTTTACAAATATAGGCTATCTTCGCCTAGAAAAAGACCTAGACACAAAATTCGGGGCATTCCACGAGGAACATATGAAAGAAAATAACAGAATATGTTCATGTATACCATGGGTTCCCAACCCTGTGCCCGCGGGCGCCATGGCTTCGCATGCGCCCGCCACTGTTCGACAGAGACAGAGTTTTTGAACTCCGAGGCGCCAAACAAAACACACGGCACGCGACTCAGTGAAAGCAATGAGCCCGCGGGCGCCGCGGCCAACAGCCAAACTAACAATAGTCACGTGCTCGTAGTGCTCGTACCGTCCCGATTGCTTCGGCGATCATCGGCTTACTTCGGGTTTTCGTGGAGAAAGTAGACACTACCGGGGGCGTATATCTTGTGACTTGACCTTGAAACTGCCAAAACCGGACCAAATTCTTATAGATAAGCTGAATTATAGATAGGTCAAACTTTGTGATACATCGACGCCATTATTGTTTGTTGTTATCTGCCATTCTAGCTAGATTTTGGAGGGAAAGTTTTTTTTGGAGAATTAGAATTGAATAAAGCGTTTATTTTATATCAGCAAAATATTTTATTATTTTGAAACATTTTTGTGTATTATTTATTAAATTATGAATATAAGAAAATATTATGGGAAAATGAGAAGTTATGGAAGAAGTTTGTCGGTTAAAAAGAGGTGGCGCCCGCCATCCTACCGATATTTTAGAATGTGCTCTAGAGTACAAAAACGTTGGGAACCCCTGATGTATACAATACTTTGGTGACAATATCTTTCGTGAATTTTTTCCCACGGTTGAGTGTCACCCCCCTATCGGGTGGCACCCAGGGCGGACCACCCCCCCCTCGCTACGCTACTGCGTGGAGGTGTCTCACCCCGTAAACACACGAAGATTGTGTTTTTATTTTAAACCACATCGGAGCATACGCTCTTAGCACAAGTTCATCCTCCATGATTAATGTTTTATCCTTTCGACCATCAAATGATATGCAAATGCACGAATCAAAATGGGGCTGATTGATGTCAGTGTGGTCCTAGTTTTGGCACGTGCACGTCGAATCTTATTACGATCGATCACGTTTGTTAGATTATCTGTTGTCACTAATCCAATATCTTGCAATGTTGCGCAGCACCTGCCCGATCAGAAATACTGTATCGATGCAATGTTCTGGATACAACAGATAGTCAGATTACACTGTCTGTTGGATTTATTGCATAAGAAGAAGTAGATGAAGCAAAGTATTGTTGGTCAGTTGGAAGATCAACGTTAGAAAAACTTGAAACTGTATTGCGAGATGTGGACGGTTGATCTAAAGATGTTTTTGTGTTACTTGGTATAGCTTGCGCTTTAATTTTCTTAACATATTGCTCCTATTTTGCTTAGTAGTTTTTCTATCTAAAGAACCAATCATCATTTTTCTGTTGCCTCTTTGATCTATCAAAAAATGTCTTTCTTTGATAGGTACTTTTCGATCTTGCGCACAAAAACAATTTTCGAACGAAGTACATTTGCAAGCAGCGATATCAAATAAAGTCTGGCTGCGTCTTTTGAAATCATCCAGTTTTTTAAGGTAACTCTCACTATGCTTTCTACCTTTGTAGGGTTTAAGAATCGCCCGATATTTTTCATGGTAGTCCTTTATTCGCGCCAAAATTGTGCGATGTTCCACAATCGGTAGAGACGCTCGCTTCCAAATATTTTCTATTTTAGTAGCAACAATTTCACTATTATCTCTTACCAAATCCTGGAATCTTTTTTCTGTGCTTTGCGAGACGTGAATAAAATATTTCATCATGTCTTTATAACTCGGTAACACACTAGCCGGTAATTCCGCACCACAACCAAACAAAGGACAGTTTTTGTCACCGCTGCGTAAACTCATTGTTATTTTGTTTAACTTGAACTCCAAATAATAATTGTAAACTGTAATTACTCCAATGGACGTGCTCGCGACCATACAGAATGTTGACAGATATACAAAATTTGTATATCTTTCAACATTCTGTATCTCGCGACAGTCCCGACGCTAATTTAATGAAAAAGTTTTACCTTACAATAAAACTTATATTATGTACTTAGCTTTATTTAAAACCTAAAAATGAGATAAACATTACCATTTTGCAGCCAAATCGACGTTCCTTACCAATATTCGTATGTAATTTTCAGTTTAAATCTGCCGCCAATGTCACCTGGCAGTTCCAATTGTATCCGTCAGGCGGCGTTACTAACAGGGAATGCCCCAATAATATTCATTAGATCTCATCAGGCAGCCCTTGCCTAGGTTTTAAATAAAGCTAAGTACATAATATAAGTTTTATTGTAAGGTAAAACTTTTTCATTATGTAGCATAGGCTTTATTTAAAACCTAAAAATGAGATATTGTTTGTTATCGCCTGGTGACATGATGCTAATGTGAATCAATTATAATATTTATATGCTAGAAATTGGGGCAAGATTTCTAGGAATCGGCTACCCAGTTACAGTGGTTGAAAAAGGTCAGCAATAGATGGGATTCTGCAATTTCCCTTCTATAGAACTTGGCAAAGGTATTAAGAGTTCTCCAGTTGCCACATGGCAGTATATCATCTTATATCAGTAAATACTTCTGCAACCAGTTCAGGGATGTCACCACTGAACGGATTCTGTCAGGTGGATCCCCTACTCCGGCATCCCTGAGAATTGTCCTAATCCAACCTGCAATTACTGCCCTGGAGGCCGCCTTCACCGTCCTACAAGTTGTAATAAATAGATTAGGTAATATCGCCTGCGCTTTCCATCCCCTTGACAGTTCTAGGACCTTATCTGTTTAATAGACGGGGTCTATGTTCCTTGTCTCAGAGCGAGCCAGATTCCATCCTGATTGCTGCCAGTCTGCCGAATCTGTCTTGGCACCAGCCACTTGCCAAATGGAGATGCCTTCTCTGTGTCCACTGACAGTCTTTCAGCTCTGCAGTGGAGTAAGGTGAGATCGTGGACTCGGCGCCCTGATGCCAAAAGCAGGATTAAGGCTGCTCTCCTTGATGCTTCAAAGAGTGTTATGTGTTGAGGCAAACTCTTCTCCAGCCAAGATGATACAATCCTCGGGTCCCAAATGGGGGGGGGGGGGGGGGGCTTCGAAGGCTTCACTGCAGCTAAAGATATTCCCTTTTAATATCTTTTTCACTACCGGATTGGAGTTCAGCTTTCTATTATCCTCTGGAGAGCCTAAGTTACACACCACTGACTTAAGAACTAAAATGGTCCTCAGCTATAGCGATAGCTTTTCCTTAATGTGTAGGTCGACTAGGAACCTGGTCAGGTCTTCACCTTTGGGACATATGGCATCGAGCTGATTCTCTGACACCCAGTGCTGCCACCTCCGCCATGCCAGAGTATAAGTGCGAAGGGTAGAACTTCTCCCAGATCTAAGAAGTTCCTTCTGCTGAGTTGACCATCTTCCTAGTCCTTTTGTCCCATCCCCACAAAGCCAAATCTCCAGAATGAAGGATTCTGCTTGAGGAGGAGGGTTGTTGGTCCTGGTGTCTACCAGTGCTTCTTCTAGATTGTGAATCGTGAGAGGTGGACCTAAGGCCCGACACTTCAGATCCGCTCTCCAAAATGCCCTCTCCCAATGAGGAGCCACTATCAGGTATAATTCCCTTGCTCTGTTCAGGTGGCAAAGAACCCTTAGCAAGAAGCATGGGGGAGGGAAGATCCAAGAAAGCTGATAGTCCCAATCCCTGGTCCAAGCATTGTGGTATCTGCTTTGTCAACCTGAAAATCAAGAGAAACTTACCTCTGAACCTCTGTGCTGTCTTAGAGCCAAATAGGTCTATCTCGGATCGTCCCCATTTTCTGAATACTACCTCTGTAAAAGAGGGTAGCAAGTGCCATTCGGGTACAGCACGATGACGAGATAGACAGTCCACTACTTCATTGAAGCGACCTGGTAAGTATTGTGCTGTCATGGAGACATAGTGTTCGTCCAAAACATCTAGCACTAGTCGAGTACAACTCAGGAGTTGAGTTGACCTGGTACCACATTCCTTGCGGAGGTAAGATCCGACAGATTTGTTATCCGACTGGAAGACCCGAGCCGGATAGCTCGAGCGCGTGAGGAGACAAGGCAGCCAACACGGCGAGCATCTCCTTCAGATTAGAGTGAAGATTCAGCTGATCTTCAAGTCGAGTACAGCTCAGGAGTTGAGTTGACCTGGTACCACATTCCTTGTGGAGGTAAGATACTAAAGATTTGTTATCCGACTGGATCAGAAGACCCGAGCCGGATAGCTCGAGCGCGTGAGGAGACAAGGCAGCCAACACGGCGAGCATCTCCTTCATATTGGAGTGAAGATTCAGCTGATCTTAAGTCCACACACCACTGAGAAGTCTCTCGTCTAGCTGGGCACAGTTGTCAGGTAATGCTCAAACAGCGGCAGATGTATAGGTGACGTCAGGGTGAGCTATTGAACCCACCATCTCAATTCCCAAGCGGTAGCTGCAGGAATCGTGGTGATAACTCCCAAGGGTGGTAGTGTCAGAGTCCTAAGCACCCTTTCTGTATATACCGGCTGTTGAGTCTGCCTCTTGGAACTGCAAAACTAGCAAAGTTGAAAGAACCCAAGAGGCTGCGCCCCTTATTTAGTGACCACCTTCCTGTCTGATTCAAACCCTTTAACAGATAAGATAGGACTAAAATCTTGTTCTGAGGGAGACTTTTCATTAGTTACAGTATTCCAACTGATACCAAGAAATTGGACTTGTGATGGTTCTAGTATTGACTTATCAAATTGTACTTGCCATCCCAAGTCTTGTAAAAACTTCACCATTTCGCCAGACTACTGTTTTAAAGTAAGCAGGCATTGGTTTACTAATAAAAAATCATGCAAATATATTCAAATTCTCATCCCTCTCTTCCGCAGTTCCTGCGCTACCCAGTTAGTGATAGTTGCGAATGCCTTGGTGCCAGGTGAGGCGGCCAGGCCAAAGGAGAGGGATGTCATCAAGATTTCATTCCTGTAGATAAGGAAACATCTATACTGCTCACTCACAGGCACATGGAAATCCAGGCGTTTGGTTGTAGGAAAATAGGAACTCAGTAAACATTTACCAGACAAAATTTACTAATATTCAGAAAGTTGTCTTTGAACCATCTGATTTGGGGACGAGAAACATGTTAGAAATAAATGAGGGAGTGGCAGGTGCCGACTCTAAAACTTCAAGGGCCTTGAGTTTTTCAATTTGTTCTGTCATTGCCACAGAAGTCTTAGAAGCGAATGGGGAGTTAAATAAATTAATATTATTATTCAGTGGAAGTTTTGAAGAAAATGGAATTCAATAGCCCTCCAATATCTTGAGAATGATAGTAGGGGTGCCAAGGTTCCTCCACTTACCTGCGAATGATTGCAACTGACCCCCCTGAAAAGGGGGCTGGGTTAAAACCTCTTACCATCTGACTTCCCCGCCCTTTTAATGTGCCTAAACCTGTTTCGGCGAGTGAAATCTTTAGCAGTTCTGGGCTGGTTCCTGTTCTCGGCTCTCTGGCTGCTCCCTTCTCACGATGGTCCTCCTCTGCTGCATTCTGGGATGAAAAGGGCTGCAAGTTCTGTGCTGCAACGGGTTTAACGGATGGAGCAGATCGCGATGTGCTAGGCTGAGGAGCGAAGCACTTCTTCACTCCTCCCAACCTATCCAGCTGCGCCAACAGGATGTTTGGGTTGAAGAGATATTCTGATGTGGGTGGAATCCTTCGTATGGTGGAATATTTTGGCCATATGAAAGTCTCCACCCACCATCTGCACAATGTCTTTGGACACCTTCTGGGACTCATGGCGAAGAGAGACTGTACTTTCTCATAAAGAGTAGAAGTGCTCAGCTTCATGTCCGGTTCCGCGCTCCAGTTGACCAGCTCCTGCAGTGAGGCCGTCAGGAGATCGGCATGCAGTGAAAGCGCATTGGTCAGGGATACGCAGGAGTCCGTTGACGTACTGGCCAATTCTTCCTGGGCTACGCGCTTCAACTCCGGGTTCAATGCCAACATTGAGAAGAGAGGGGTTGCGGTTCTGGATTTCGAGGTAGCGGACATTGTTCCAATTAGCTGACCCTAGATGCTGAAGGAGTTCTACTCTTTTCACCCTCCCTGGGTCGGCCGACGGTATCTTCGGCTGCTTTAGCTCTGTCGTCCAGTCCCGAGATTCAAGGCACGAGATGGCAGAGGACAGGTGAGACATTCATCACTGTCAGCTTTCCTCGCCAATTCCTCCCTGAGCGACGCGGGGGTGTCCAGGTAGATGCTATCCTTATCATCGTCTTCCCGAGGCGTCACGGATAGGGACATCCGACCGCTTTTCCAAAAACAGATGCAACATCTCCTACATCTAGGACATTTGCGTGAGCATGTCAATTCGCGGGTCGCCGAGTATCGGCTCACAGACCTTCTGCCTTTTGGCATCACCGCAGACCCTCGAACGTTTGCCCCGCGCGTCCGTATGAATAACCTTGATAATCTCTGTTTATCTCTCGAAATCTCGGCTTCCCCGCAATCCGAGCTTCCCGAATTCGACATAATCACAAAAATCACAAAACACACGAAACTGGAATGTAATTTCGGGATTCGAACAGTATCACTGTTAAAAATATCCTCGAAATTAAAAATTTTGCACAAAATACTGTAGAATAACTATTTTTATGGTATTTTGGAGTTTCAAAACAAAAACGAACGTGTTTGACATTTGCAAAATAAATGCTAATGAATATTATTGGGGCATTCCCTGTTAGTAACGCCGCCTGACGGATACAATTGGAACTGCCAGGTGACATTGGCGGCAGATTTAAACTGAAAATTACATACGAATATTGGTAAGGAACGTCGATTTGGCTGCAAAATGGTAATGTTTATCTCATTTTTAGGTTTTAAATAAAGCCTATGCTACATAATTACAATTGTTTACTGATTGATTCATAAATAAACCAATCCCGATTGATTATTGCATAAATAATGAAATATAAAGAATCAATTTAAAGTGGCATTATTTACAGAAAATCCCCCCCAAATTCATTGAACTAAATTAGTTCCTAGATATAGGATGGCCATAAATAAACCAATCCCGGGATGGCATAAATGGATGAAATGAACTAATACCGATTATTGATTGCAACATAATCATAAATGAACTAATACCAACATAATTAAACCAATCCCGATTGCAATAACGCACAGTGCACAGTGTTGCCAACTCGATAAGGCTGGGCGCATATGTAAATTAGAGCTAGGCCTAGGCGTAACCAAAAAAGAGCCAAAAAGGAGCTAACATTTTGAAAATGACAAAGCATGGGGGGGGGGTTGTTAGAGAATTTCAGAGAAGAAAAATTCCCAGTTTCCGGGGGGGAGGGGGACTGTAAAACCTTTGACAAAAAAAACTTACAGGTAATTCAAAAGTTTATTATTCTTTTCACAAATCACAGTTATTATTGTTATTTATAGTTTTTAATTACACTTGTACAGTTATTACTTACACTTACGTAATAATAAAAAAACGCTTCAGGTACTTCAATAATGTATTTGTTATTTTCACAATTAACAGTTATTAATTATACTTACGTAACAATTTAAGACAACTAATAATTGATAACTCCACAACAATTTAGCAAAAAATATTACTTTCGGGTAAATAATCACGTACTGCGTAATGATATGTACATGCAAAGCGCATTCGAATTCGAAGGAGACCTACCATAAAAAATATATTAATCCAGACTGACGCAAGACCATAAATAAACCAATCCCGCAAGACGCAGTGCAATATGCAATATGCAATAGCCGGCCTAGGCAAGTTACTTGTATCGGAGTTTTTGGGAATTTAATTTTTTCGGGAAGTCCCTGTACCGATGTTTCCACCATAGCATTTTTAGTAACTTGTGCAGGAAGTTCAGGGAATCTCTTTTTTTGGGAAGTCCTCGTCCCAATGTTGCATTTTTGGAATATTATTGCAAATATTATTATTTTTCAATATTATTTCACGTGAATAAGAGCTCAAATATCTGAAAAACGAGCTAAGAAGCTAAATGACTTTTTTTTAGAGCTGACGACGTTGATTTTAGAGCATCTAGCTCTAAAGAAGCTGAGTTGGCAACACTGCTAACGCATGCAACACCCCCGCGGCCCCGCGTCCCTGCGCGCGGGAATGCGCGGTGCGCGAGCGAGGCGCGAAAGTGGAATCAGCAATTTGTCAAATTTCGCGGGAAAATAAATATTATCACATTATTTTAATATTACTATGTAAGGCGCGACAATTTTTTATTTATTATGAAATGTAAAAGTAAAAATTAAAGTATTAATATTGACACAAAACTGTTTTATAAAGGCACACTTTTTTAGATTTTAAATAATTCGACTGCTTTGGGGCAGTACTTGTTATCAAAATTTTAAATTGATATTTTGCATGCTTTGTATGTATCTAGAGTTCTAGAGCATTTATTCCGCACCCCGCGAAAACTGATATATAAAAAAAATTCCATACAATGGCGATCCACCCTACTATGCATGTTCTTTTATACGCCAACCAGTGATGGTATGTGTAGGTAAATTTCCCTAGATCTAGGGGAGAAAAATATTTTTTAAGGAAAAGGGAATCAGCACAAAATCTAGGGACATTTTAACTCTGGGAAAATTTTGATTACACATGACAATGTTACTGGTAGATATTACTTTCTTTTGGAATTCCCATGAATCTTAAATATTGTTGATGTACTTACAAGCAATGTTATTTTTAACGCTGACAACTCAAAATGTATCTAAAAAGATAAATGGGGACCTCAAAAAAATTTATCGAATTAAGTTTCAAGTTCCGTTTTTCGGTTGATTTTTATTTTGCAAAGTGATTTTTATTTGGAATTCCGTTTCTAATTCAGTGGTAAGAAGTGTATACATACTTCGAAATTATTATTTCAATTGGCAAAAAGTGTTTTAATTGGAAAAGCACAGTATTATAAGCAAGGGCGGCTGGTCGCACAGTGTGTTCGTGAGCAGCACTGGCAAATTATAATGGCGAAATTTACTTTATTTACTTACTGAAGACTGTAAAATCTCTAGAGCTAGAGCTAGAGAATAAGGAACTCCAGTGAAAAATATTATGGCTTTAAAAAAATATGTTCATATAGACCAATAAACGCTGATTCTGAATATATGAGTTTAATTTCATAATATTAAACGTAGAGTTCTTAAAAATTATTAAAAAGTGAATTTTTAAACCTCTCGTCAAAACACACTGTAAAGTTGGTATTACTGAATGGTTAGTGTTGACGTCACGCGTCACCAGTCATTGTATTGAAATCTTTGATTATGTAGGTATGACACAAGCAATCGGTTTTAACAACATTTCATGTTATTCGTTATTTCATACTGTTTATAGAAATTTAGTCGTTGTGTTTATTGAAACAATATTTAAGCCTAAATAATTCAGTATCAAATATAGAGGTATCTCTTTTAATTTATCTCTTTTATTTAAAATATTGAAAAACTACTGCACAAAAAATAGTAATGCTACTTCTAGGGAGAATGCTTCGAATAACGGTATTCAAAATGGCGGCACTTGATCAGCTGATTGCCCAATCCTATAGTAATTTTTCAGGAGTGATGACGTCACACGATTCACCGCACATACGGTGGTCTTAGGGGGATCTTGAAAAATTAAAACTTTGACAATTATTTAACTATTAAAACTAACTCTAAAAATAAAAATAGTTATTTAAGTTAGAAGGTCATTATTCATAAAAAAAATTGGACTGGAGTTCTCTATTGTGCTCTTGGGGGTGACATTCGGTGGTCCCTACCACAGACAGACATTATATGACCGAGGTGCCGTGAGAAAATTCAAATTTTCTAAGGGTGCCGTGACTTGAAAAAGTTTGGGAACCCCTGCCTTACGCGATAATTGTCATTGTTTTTTTTGGTATTGATTGTGTAATACTAATAACATAATTTGTTAATTTATAATTTTATTACCAAAATGAGTGCAACCAGTGTTGAATATATAAAGGGAAATAACGGTTTGTTTGAAAATAAATGAATAATTAAAAATTCATAATTAATAATTTTTTGTGATAAAGAAGGTACGGATTGTCAGTGAACCACCACATTCTCAGGGCAGCGGCCGCCACTGATTATAAGTACATCTACTAAGTTCCGATAACTTTCCAATTAATAAACATATAACAGGATAAGTGTTACACAGTCAGGTGACTACGTACTTGCGTAAATGTGATTGTGCTTACAGTGTAGTAATATGTACAACATACTTTATTATGTATTTTGTTTTGAAATTTTTTTAATTTTCTATGTACATTTGTTACTTAAATTTATTAATATACATATAAATGTATATTAATAAAGGTTCAATGTCAACTCAGAATGAAACCAACTCAGAAACACCTCAGAAAGGTCATTGAAAGCTATGAAAAAATAATTTTAAAATAGCCGGTAACCCTAACCTAACTTAACCTATTTAACCAATTTTTTATATTTTTTTATCATCACTCTTAATGACCTTTCTGAGGTGCTTCTGAGTTGGTTTTATTCTGAGTTGTCCGGTCACCATTAATAAAACATAAAATTGAAGGAAAAAAATTGAGTAACCAATGTACATAGAAAACAAAATAAAATGTCTAGAAATTGTTACAGTTTATGACCAAGAAATACAAAAAAAGTTTATCATGAAAAGTCCGACAACACGTTGCGAGTTTTGATTTGCCAGGTGCAGGCGGTACCCCCGAATTCCAGGGAAATTTCTAGGGAAATAATTTTGTTGGGCATGCCATCCCTGTCGCTAACACAAAACACAAGACACAAGTTTGACAGTTGACAGTTGTTATTTTATAACCCGACAAAATTTAGTAGAAAGATTTTTCGCCTTTAAAAATGGTGAATGATAAAATTTTATCAAAACTTATAAACTATATCAACCAAGAAGTACCAGTTTCCAATGTCTACTCTTTAACAACATCAGAAACCGCCGAAAATGTCGCCAAGAGCATCTGCAAAATATTAACCGTTACACAAAACGCTGAGAGTTCGCAATTAAAAATAAACCTTCGTAGGAGCATAGTAGAACTCACGCAACGCATGTGCAAGATCAAGCATCCTGATGATGTTTTGCAATGTCCTGACAAAACCAGAATTGATACAATCCTAAAATACACTTGCTGTCCCGAGAAAACCGAAGCAGATTTGGATTTCAGGTCCAGGAGAAAGAAGAAATTAAATGAGTTATTCGAACAACTCAACCTCCTTGGCAATCAGAACTTTAACTATACAAACACATCAATAATAAAAGACAATACAACAGTGAAAAGTTTAAATTTAGGCGCAGCCTTAATCAATATAAGTACTAAACATAGCAGAATCGCTTTAAACAACATAGTTAATACATGTTTAAAATCAGATAATTTCAATGATCAAACTTTTGAATTTCTTTCAAAAGTGTGGAGACATAAAGAACTTATCATTCCAATAGAAATATTCGATAATTTGTCAGAAAGACTTGTATGTTTGTTAGAAATAAGCTTCTTAAATTTGTCTGTAGAATTAATTAATTTAAGCGATTCAGAATTCTTTGATAATATTGAATATTTGATTGATAAATTCTTTCCAAATAAACACGTTTTATTCAAACGGATGAGTCAGTCTTCTCACATGTTTATGAAAGTGTTTCTCATTCTGAACGATATTTTTATAACGTCGTGTTTTGAATGCAACATTCAAAAGTTAATTCAATATGTTTTACAAGAAGTTAGATGCAGGTCATCGAAAGATAATTTGATTAATCTGTATTCTTATGATTTAAGAACAATTGCATTTTATTTAGAAGGTAATCAAGAGGTTTTAAATTCCAAAATACTAGGGTTGTATGAATATACAAAAAACATAATGGAAAAACTTTGTAATACAAATAAATTTGCTTTTATTTTGCTGTTATCACATTATGAATCGTGGTTTCCTCACTTTATGAAAGAATGCTCCATGATCACCGAAGAGTTACACCAATAGAAATGCGAACCGTACAGATTGCGTAAGGAAAAATTGAGCTCATTTCTATCTGTCAATCTCTTGACCACGTTGCTCTAATTTGGGCATATTTTTCACACCAACGTAGGTAGACAGAAGCTATTGATTGTATTATTTTATAAAATTTTAAGATGGTCGATAGCCCGTTGGGTAGGACAAGCAATCTGACGGATTGAGTTCAATACTCAGTGGATTCTCACTCTTTTAAAAAAAAGCTCTCTACCTAATATAAAGCCAGGCGTGCATGGGTTACTTCTCGTGGCAACTGTTTTAATATCCATTAACCTCTAGGCCTCGGCCATATTTTGTCAAGAGGATCAAATCAGCTTTGCAATAAAATCCAAAAAATGGATGTATCTGAAAAATAAAAATTGGTTTTGAAAGGTGATAAAATATGCTTCCAAATTTTTAAATTTGAAATAAACATACGATTTTTGAAATCTAAAAGTTTTGCATGCAAACATAATTTTTTTTTTAAATTGCTAACACATAAATATTTTATTAGACAAATGA
Organism: Limnephilus rhombicus; assembly: GCA_929108145.2. Lineage (NCBI taxonomy): Eukaryota > Metazoa > Arthropoda > Insecta > Trichoptera > Limnephilidae > Limnephilus > Limnephilus rhombicus. The sequence continues at coordinate 1,974,544 of CAKMYE020000009.1, forward strand.
GTGTATTAAATGTTATTGTCCCCTACCTTTTTTAATTTTTACATGTAAAAATAATTAATTAAAAAAATTTCAAATTGCGTTCCGAGGCTTTGGTTTCATAGAGGTGTACATTTGTGGTTTTAACTTTTTGATTTGAATGTAAAGCTTGGTTAATTCTCTTTCTAACACTGATAGAATCACATTTCTCATCACAATAGTAAGGGAGGCATAGTGATTTCTAAGAGACCTATTAAAGTGATTTTTTATGGATTTATAATGGTATTTTGAAACTGTGACAAAACTTTTGCAGTGACAAAAGTCACCTGTGCCCTCCTGTTTTCTTCTGTTTCTAAATACATTTTCTTTTGTACAATAAGCTGGTTATTTTCACCCCAAAATTTTCAAAAATTTTTTTATAAGAATGCCACACAACAGTCCCAACTATCAGGAGCTACTGGAACCATAGCTTCCCCCTATGGGGTATGTTAACATAGAAGAGAATGGGTAAGGGAAGGAGATAGGGAAGTTAAAGGTCAAGAAGTGTATATAATTCGGGGCATACGAAAGAAAATAACAGACCGTTTTCATGTATACAATACTTTGGTGACAATATCGTTCGTAATTTTTTTTCCACGGTCGAGTGTCACCCCCCTGTCGGGTACCCGGGGCGGACCGCCCCCCCTCGCTACGCCACTGTAATCCTTACCTCTACGAGAAAGTAAAAATAATAAAAATTAATTATGGTTTTATTAACAAAATTTATTAAAACATTTCCTTAATTTTTACAATTAATTTACAATTAACCATCATTATATTTGTTTAAATCTGTGTAGCATTAAAAATATCAAGTTTTTGAACTTCTGTTTTGCTTTTTACTTGGCAACACCGAAGAGATAAGCTCTTGGTTGTAACAGACAACGGTTTCCTGAAAGAAAACACCAATTTGCATAAGACCTTTCAACTCTTAAATTGACTGTTCAAAAGAGAATTTCACCGGAAATAAGAAAAAAATATACCCATAAAAAAAATATTTTTTTAATGTAATATAATCAAACTTGTTTATAACAAGCGTGAAGGGATGAACTAAATTTGCTCCTTAGTCAGTCATTGGTCGTTATATAAAAGGTTTTAAAAAGTTGTATGTATAGTACATGTCAAACTTTAAGACTGGCCTGAACATGGTACGAATCATTCTCGCGCAGTTACTGACTGCACAATGAACGTAAGCGAAAGAGTAAGATGTGCAACAGAGAAAGGCTTGACGGGGGTGCACGCAACTTTTCTGTCCTTAAACTCGCCTATTGCGATGATTTCTTGTCAATGTCAGGCCGGTCTTAAAGTTTGGCATATTTTATATCTACCTACCTGTCTGTATAAACTGATGATGAGCACGAGTAGTGCTTTAACTTTAAAAACAGTGTATTACTCACTGCGCCTATCACACATAGAATATGGAATTTTAGCTTGGGGTAATGCTTATTCTAGTGCCCTCGACCCCGTTATTAAATCACCAAAACTAATCATAAAAATAATTCTTAAACTTCCCCTTACTACTAGCACTGATGAGATCTTCAATACCTTCAACGTTATGGACATACCTCTATGCCAGATCCATATTAGTTAGTTTGCACAAAAAAAAACAAAACACTATACAAAGCAATACAATCGATACACAAAACCCGAGCCATAAACAAAAAAAAGAACTTCTCCTAACTCCTTTTTCCAAAATCATCTTTGGACAAAGACACTTTAAATACATTGTAAACTTGACAACCAACCCCGGACACTATATCGGTTGGTAGGAATGGGAGACGGACAATATCCTGCGGGTGGCGAGACTGGACCGGCCTGGAAGGGTGGCTAGCTACCCCACCTGTTTCTTTCGCCCTCTTCTCTCAACAACGCAAGCAAGACGGATCACTGAGACAAACTGTTCATAACTAACGATAGCCATTTTGTTTGTTTGTTTTGAATACACAAACTGTGAAAGTGCCCAGTTTTTAATTCATCTCTCTGTTTATAAATTCAGAAGTGGGATAAATCCAAAGTGATTACGACATGATAACTTTGATTGTTTTATGGAGACATCAGATCTGCAGGTGGGAGACATAAGTGAAGCGGAGAAGCGGGACCTGCTGCAGGTGCTTCATGAGTATGAATTCTGTTTTGCTAATTCCACCAACGATCTAGGTTGCACCACCTTGAGAGAGATGTCAATTGAAACTACTACTGAACAACCGATTCACTACAATCGAATCGAATCGAATTTGACGACCTCCGTAGTACAGTGGGTAAGACTCTTGAATCACAATCCGGAGGTCGCGGGTTCGAACCCGGCATGCGCAAATAAATTTTATTTGATTAATTTGTGTTATTTCACAATTAATTCATTTAAAACAATAAATAGTATATTTGCGGCATGTTCCAGAGTGGAAGATACTATCAGTATCGCCCTGGTGTAAGACCACCATTCAGAATTGAAACGTTGCTTGAAAATGGCTTTAGCCGTGTTTAGTGACCAGATCTGAATAGCCAGGTACTTCCCAACCTTCCTCTTCCCCACCTCCTTCCCCTCCCCACTACCTTCAGCCTCACAACATACCCCAATTGGGGATGCCATAGTCTCACTGGCTCCAGACGGGAGCAGTTGAGATTCTTGTGCGGTATTCACTGTAAAAAAAAAAAAAAATCCGAATAATAAGGAACTCCAGTGAAAAATATTATGGCTTTAAAAAAATATGTTCATATAGACCAAGAAACGCTGATTCTGAATATATAAGTTTTATTTCATAATATTAAATGCAGAGTTTTTAATAAATTATTAAAAAGTGCATTTTTAAACCTCTTCCCAAAACACAGCGTTAAGTTGGCATTACTGAAATGGTTAACTGTGACGTCACAGTTAACCTGTCACCTGTGTATTGTATTGTATTGACATTTGAAATGACTTGAAGTGCACACGTACCTATGCAATTCAACATTTCGTGTTTTTGGTTTATTTCCATACTGTTTATAGAGATTTAGATAAATAATAGTTATTGTGTTTATTGAAACATAATTTAGGCCCTCAACAATTTATGAAAAGGGCTATATTTGCGGACAATCTGCAATAAATTTTGTCTATTTGAGGTTAAAGTCATGTCATGTTTTGACATTTAGTTATGTATTTTCAAATTGTTTTTAGTGTAGGGCTTTTTATACAAGTTGTTACACACTCGTCATGATCAGTGTATTATAAATACCAGTGTTTCTGTATGTATTATACATAAAACAATGCATCTACAAAGTAACGCCTGACACAAAACACGACGTCACATGAATTTGCAATGAAAGAGATGATTTATTGTTTTTATATTGCACTTTGATTAAATACAATAACAGTAGCGGTGAAATGTGGACATTTTACCAATGTTTTTCTATATTAAAAGCAGTTAATCTTGAATAAAAAACACACCTCACACCTAAAAATCATTACAAAGCATTCCGCCATGATTATTCTGGGTTCTTCACAGTGTTGCCAACAGTTAGAAGTGAAATTTCCCTAGAATTTCACATTTACGCAATTACCTACGTAGCCACCTGATTGTGTAACACTAATCCTGTTATATGTTAATTAATATGATAATTAATTGGAAAGATATCGGAACTTGGTAAATATACTAATAATACCGTGATTTTCCAAATAAAACACTTTTTGCTACGTGAAGTAATAATTTAAAAGTACGAATACCAGTGAATTAGAAACTGAATTCCAAATTTAAAAAAAAAACACTTTGCAAAATAAAAATCATAAGCAACCCGCCGCTCATTTGTACCAAGCGTGGTATTTTGAAGACCCCCCCCCCCCCCCCGAACGTGTCACGTAGTATGGGTACGTTCCCTAATATCATTTTGAGTTGTCAGTGTTAAAAATAACATGGCATGTAAGTACATGAAAAATAATTAAGATTCATAGGAATTCCAAAAAATATATATACGTATATATATAAATAATACCTGTCATATGTAATAAAATTTTGGTAAATATCGGTTCGGACTGGCCACGCTTATTACGAATAATTTTTAGAAAAAAACTTTAGATTCGCCTTAATTACTATAAAAGGAAACTTTTTGGCTTTGGGGCGGCGGAAAATAATGCATTTTAATTTTCAATTGCATAAAACCAAAATTCGCTTCGCGACTGACACAGCGAAAATCCGCGGCCGTACATGTCACTGTGATGTTGGTATCCTTGATAAATTAACAAGAGCTAATACGACTGTAGCCGACTTCGTGGGATAAGGCGCGTAATTATGAAATTTGTCTAGCGGGCTTGTTTGTGTAACATGGTTTGTGATACAAAAGAAAGTGCCCCTTTATAACGCCTACTCGCGTCAAGGCAAGAAAAACATCCCAGTTTTCAAGTGGCTTAGCGGCTACGCTAGGTTTGTGTAACATGGTTTGTGATTCGCGGTATTTCATGTAGGTATCCCACGAAGTCAGCTACAGTCTATAACAGTGACAGCAAGTGACAGCTACGGCCGCGGATTTTCGCTGCGTCGGTTCGCGAAGTGAATTTTGGTTTTATGCAATTGAAAATTAAAATGCATTATTTTCCGCTGTCCCAAAGCCAAAAAGTTTCCTTTTATAGTAATTAAGGCGAATCTAAAGTTTTTTTCTAAAAATTATTCGTAATAAGCGTGGCCAGTCCGAACCGATAATTACCAAAATTTTTGCCAGAGTTCGTAATTTCCCTAGATTTTGTCCTGATTTCCCTTATCCCTAAAAAATATTTATATTGTAAGTGGTACCTATTTGGAGCAACATTAAATATTATGACTTATGTGTGTTGTCCATGGCCTAGTTGATAATCACACAAATAAATTTAATTTAGAACATTCATTTTTTTAATATGTGGTTGGACGTTTACACAATTCATAGCTACACTTACCTACATACATTTACATATATCATAGACTCTGTGCTTGTAGCTTGATTGTCACATATTCCTTTCTATCCATTCCTATCATGTTCCTTTTCCCCATCCTATCCCATCCCTGTGTACCTGTTAACATTACCATAACAATCAGTGTCGTCAATCGGAACTCGCTGTGTAACCATATAATTTTCCGCTCCCCGCATCCTCGACTGAATCCACATACACATCCAAGTATATAAGTGCATGAATAAACCAGCCAAGATAGCAGAGTGTTACAAGTCACCGCAGTATGTCCCTTCCATCCTTTCCTTTAAGTGCATACTTTCTACTTGTACAGTGGTCTTTCACACACCTATATTTCAAAACACATACAAGGTCCTTCGATATCCGCATCCACACAAAACACACACATCAGTATGTAAACATGTGATCATTGATTCGTAAGAAAAAATATTTCAATACATCAGTTTACGGAATGTCAATAACAAATAATTAAGAAGAGATACGAGACATCTCTTGTTGAACTGTGAAACTACTAAGTTAGCCTTGTGATTATCGAAGATCCGAAAACGCGGGAATTTTGCAAAATAAATTCAAAAAATTATTTATAAGATCTCTTCAATTTTTCCACATTTTGGCCAGCGGGCATTCGCTAGTGTTTACAAATTAGCCAAAATGTAGCCAAAAACGCTCTGGCGACTGAATAGTCATTTTTCTCCTTTACACTACCCATCTACTTCTGTCGGAACTACTATTCATAATGTTCTATTGATCGCTTGGTCCAAAACAGATATAATTTTTAAAACAATGTAATTTGATTGCATTGGGTTAAATGGGATTACTTGATTACGTTTCCTTTTCAGTATCATGATGTTCATCATTGGCCTCCCCGTATCCCAGATCGTGCTGTTCTGCCTCTCCATAGGACACGACCCCGTTGGACTACAGATCGCCACCGTGAACTACGAACTCCCCGCTAATGACATGCTCAGAAACTGTGACTCCGAACTGACTAAATGCAATGACACCCTACTCAGCTGTAAATTCTTAACGTATCTCAAAGCACGGAAAGGAGATCTAGTAAGTAATAAATGCATGTTTTTTTTTTAATAGAAAGAGAAACATTTCTGGGTTACGAATAACCCGACAATACTTGAAAAACTCTTACAACCATATTATAAGCGGAATGTTGAAGATTTTTGACCCCCCCCTCCCCCCCCTGTAATGTGCTGTAACGTTTTTCTGTACCCTCCCCCCCCCCCCCTCCCCTAAAAGTTACATAACCCTCAAGTGACACAATTTTTACCTGAAAGTCACAATTAAGTTGCGCAGTACTGGAAAGTCGCTTAAATACCCTTTTTCTTGTAATCGCGTTTGCAGTAATAAACAAAACAAAGAGATTTCGAGAACGAAAAGGGTTGCCAACTTGGGAGACTTTAATTCCCTAGTTTTTTTTACCTAAATAAATTGTTCGAACCCCCCCTCGTAATGCACAGTAACGTTTCACAAGACCCCCCCCCCCACCCCCCCAAGTGCGTTTCGTAATACTTGAACGGCCCCGTACTGGAAAGTCGCTTAAAATAAAATAAAAATGACGTCCAATACAGTCGAGGGATTCACCGTACAACATAAATGAAAAGGGTTGCCAACTTGGAAGATTTTAATTCCCTAGTTTTTTCTTTAAATAAAAAAAAAATGTTATGTAACGCGTTGTTCGAAACCCCCTCCCGCCCCAGTAACGCACAGTAACGTTTTACAAGATCCCCCCAAAGTGCATTACGTAATAGTAGAACTGCTCCTTATCTATGTGTCCCACTAAAAACTTTTACGTGAATTCTCACTTCCTTCCGTCCTACTATAATGGCCCTGTCATCTCGAATTTTGCACCGCCTACTGTAGCTGATAGACAGCTAACCGCAGGGAATGCAAAAGTGCATGAATAGTAACTTTCCACTTCGGGATGAACTTGCAAACCTCCCCTGAAAAGTCGGGCGAACACAGTGGCAGACTTCGGACGTGAAAAACAAGCACCTTGCACCTTAATGTGAACCTCACTAAACCGCATTAAATATTCATATTCAAAAAACAGAACACATTGTAGGAGAATATCCCCATCATCAATTTGTTCCAAGGAGGCACATTTGTGCTGAACTAAATGACTCCCGATGCTATCGACTGGCTGAATGGTTCGATGACAACTCAAAACCATGCAATTTCAAAACCCCTTTGAAAAGTCCTTATAAGTTATAAATAATATATTGAAAAATAGCTCATAACCTAATCTAACTTGACCTGTTTAGCCATTTTTTTTTAATAAAAAGGAAATGCAGAAGTTGCATGATTCTGAGTTGTCCGATCACCCCCTTTAACATCTACATTCCACCCTTGAGAGAGCCTGAATCATGAAATTCGCTCTGCTTTCTTCCTCTGGATTTTTACAGCTTAAGGCAACTTTTCCATTACCCTAAAAGGCTTTTTCAGCAAGTAAAATCATCTCTACCATATCACAAGCAGGGTTGCCAGGTTTTTTCAAAATATATCCGAACAGTGATCAACAAAAAATTTCGAGGTGAATTTCCATAGATTTCGGTGGTACCTCGGCAAACCCGCGTTGGGGGAGGGGGGGGGGGGGGGGCTATCGGACTTTGAAACAATGTAAGCAGTCAAATTATTCGAATAATCACATTTACGCAAGTACGTAGTCACCTCTGATGTGTAACACTAATCCGCGAAATAGCTCGAAAACAGTGAGCGCGTGCACGAAGCGGCGACACCGCAAAACTATGTAAGGATGCTACGTAACATCGATTGCCGATTGCGTCAAATCTGACAGTTGAATCGTTTATTAGGGAGAAAAATTAATGAGAATAAATACCGAACTGTCCATACTTCGGCATTTTCGTCATGCCGAACACCGAACATGGTGCTAAAATACCGAACGGTTCGATAGAATACCGAACACCTGGCAACCCTAATCACGAGCAATGTAACTTCAAAATATCCATAAAAGCAATGACGCCATACTATTTCTTTCGTATCCTTAACTATAATTTCCATCAACCGAGGAACTTTACATATCCATTCAACTGTCAAATCTTGTAATATGATGCAAAATTGCTTGTTACTTTCATATTTTCCTATTGTTTGAACGAAACATGAAACGGTAGAAAGGGTTCTGATAATATTTTGTTGTTTTCCAGATAGCATTTAAATCTCACGAAGAAGCACTTGAGATATCACAGAAGGGGGGCATTTGGGCCATTGTGGTGTTCCCCAAGAACTTCTCCGTAGCCCTGGAGGCCCGACTGGACCAAGGACGCTATGCTCGTGATGAAGACATCGTCCAATCCATTGTGACCGTCAATATGGATGTTACAAGTTAGTGTCTGCTAATGCTAATTAAACTTATTACACAAATATTAATTGCTATAAAGATTTAGAAACTCACAAAAAAATTACAATTCTTTCAAGAAAGCCTATCATCTGTAAGTCATTCATTATCAACTTGGGATGCTGGTATACGAGAACCATTTGTTGAATAACCAATACCTATGTCAAAAGTCACCTCAAATGGTTTATTACGTTTGGTGAGAGGAGAGCCTTTGACACCTCCAGAAGGACTCTCTCGACCCATCGCCTTGCACAGGAATTCTGTCAGGCCCACTAGTCACAGACAACGGTCATCTTTTATTGATGAATCCCTGGTATTATTCGCGTACAAATACGCGAGCTGAATCGATTATTTCCCGACCTTACAGAACTCTCAAAAAAGGGGTTTATTAATGGTAATGAATTGTTTGTTCCTGTATTTTATTGCAGGCCGTATTATTTTAATTTTCACTGGAATTCTGTTGGAAGTTCTAGATGTAAGATTTTGGTGCAAGTAATGGAGCTTAGGTTATTTATTTAACGCGTGGGGCTTTTACAAATACACATAACAATATAATATATTTATTTGTAAAAACGAATGTTTCTTTGCTTGTCTCCCGTGCTATCCTAAACCATTTATCCGATTGTGATGAAATTTTGGAGATTCGATGTACGCTTGCCCGCGATGGTTCCTATATATAATAGTGAGCTCAATATTGTATAAAGAGTACGTTAGCACATGATTCATAGAAAATGTGTAAAATACATTTTCTACAACCTTGGCGTGACCACAGACTATAGACAAATATAATAGAGTAAATATATTTTTTAAATGTGATCGGTCGTCGAATTGTCGTATTTATTAATGAAGTGGATGGGTATTTAAGTACCTACTTACTAATCTTATAATGTTGATCTACTGATCACAGAACTACTAACAGAGTGTTAAGGGACATAATTGACCGGTCAGTGGTTGAGTGGGCATAGCGCTTGGATCCCATCCGGGCGTCGCGTGTTCTATTCCTCGGCTGGCTAAGTCCTCCATCACAACACAAGCAACATTTTTCGGCTTTCTGTGGTAGTAGTAGGAGATTTTCAAACACTGTTGGGCAGAATCCAACATGGCCACCATCTTGAAACCGAAATGGAACGTGCAAACGAATTTATTGATGGACGAAAATTGACAGTAACCCGGGAATGTTTGTCTTTCTTTTTAAAAATTCAATTTAAAAAAAAATAATAATTGACTTACTTTAACCAGTGATTCCTGCCATTATTTGAAGTAAAGATGTGACTGAAATTTAGGTCTACGGCGACATTTCGGTGTTTGTTTTTCAACTAAAATCGTAAAAAAATCAGTAAGTATTGGACAGTTAGAGCCGGGATGAAGGGTTGTGCCGTTACTCGGTTGGGTGACTAGTAACGAAATGTGGAAGAAGTGGTTTTTGTTTGATTTTTAAGAAAAAAAAACATTAAAGAATTCACTGGAGACTAGAATTTTAATAACACTTTTTGCTTCAAAAAATGTCTGCCTTTAACACCCTGAATAGTAAATAAGAACTCCAATCTGATACAAACAAATCATATAATGAAATTTGTGATATCATTCATAAATGAAACATAAATAACATTATTCTCAATCGATTAATCTCAAACGTGAGTTGATTCTATTAAATAATAAAACATTCCTCAACCCTCATTATTTAGTCCGGGGTAAATCTACCCTTAGCGGGGGACGGCGGGTGATAGGGGGTGAATTGGCGAATGGGGAGGCGGGGTGGTGGTAAATTGAATGGGTGACCCCTGTGGAGAAGAAAGGGGGTTCTTTTGGCCCGCGGCATCCGGTTTATCCTTTTATAATTTTAAGAGATGTTCTAAAAATGTGGCTGTTTAGTTACTGATGGTACTCGTGTTCGGGTCCGGAAAAGTGAAAAGGAAACAGTACGTCAGCATGCGGTACTGATGATTCCAAATGGTGGTCTTTCACCAGTGCGATACTGTGAGTATCTACCACTGTTGAACTTGCAGCAAACACACTAATCAAATAAAATTTACACCCCCGATTAATAGCTATAGATCGTAACCACTCAACCACGGAGGCCGTCGCTGCTCTTAGTGCATTATGTGAGACATCCTATTCAAAAATCAAAACAAAAGTTTGATCATTTTACTTCAGTAGAACATGAAAACAAAAATATTGCATACAAATACCTAGATCTATGACAAACAAATAATATTGAAAACAAATAATATTGCGAAGGTACCTAGAGCTTTTAACCATTGTTCAAAATAAAATTAATATTTAATAAGCATTATAATAATTAGTTAAGTATTTTAATATTAAGTATTACATTATTAAGTAATTACTAGATATGTATTACGCACCAAAATATCAAACATTTTATATATTGTAGGTAAATAAATAGGAAAAGTGAGATATTTCTAACAATCAAACTGATTGATCAGTTTTAAGTAAGATAAATTATTGTACAATTAATAACTAAATAAACATATTAAAAAAATATAATAAAAAGGTATATAAATTCAATCATTTCATTTTCAAATAAACTAATTTTCTATTACGTGCACCCTGTATTTTAAATATATTCTGCATGTAACGTCTAAAACTTTTCAATTTTCTTATCAATCCCACAACTAAATACTGTCGCTAACGTGAATAACCGTGTTCTTGATTTAGTTTTCTGCAGTACTTCTGCTAGGGTAAGTAAGTCTTTAGAAGAGCACCTGTAGACGCTTATCATCCTCCTCTGGACATAATTATCTCCCTTGTTAACGACAATGATCATAAAAATGTCACGTCATGTTTTAGCTTCTTTAAAGCAAATTTTCCAAATATTTCTGATTACTTAAATACAACTGATTGATCCTTTCTGGAAAACACAGATATTAATAACAACGTAAATAAATTTTATGCTATTCTAAATGATGCTATTGCAAATTTTGTGCCCCTTCGACAAAATAAAATTGTAAATTTTCCAAATTGGTTTAGTACTTGATCACTTTAACATACAATAAAAAAATGCTCATAAAAATTACAAGCGATCGAGATTGTCAAGTGATTATAATGAATTTCAATTGTTAAGAAAAGAGTGTTGTAAAATGTCTAAAATGTGTTATAAAAATTACATTGATAAAATTGAAAATGATATTCATGTAAACATAAAACAATTTTGGAACTACACTAATTCTCAAAATAATAATAATTCGGGTATTCCAACTTCTATGCATTTCAATGGAAAAATTGATTGTAGTGTTCAAAATATCGTAAATTTATTCGCTGATTATTTTAAGTCTGTTTATGAAAAGGATATACCTGATAAAGAAATTCCCAAATTCTCGACGAAACTTAGTCTGAACACATCTGAAATTCACATTGAAATTAATGATATTAAAAAGCATGTAAATTTGTTATATGCTAGGAAAAGTGCTGGACCTGACAACATTCCTCCTGTGTTAATTAAAGAATGTCTAAACAGCTTATCTGTTCCTCTTTGTCTAATTTTTAACCAATCATTAATGACAGGCTGTTTCCCTAATATACGGAAACATAATTTTCTAACACCTATTTTTAAAAAGGGAGTCAAAACTGATGTTACAAATTACAGACCGATATGCATCCAATCATCGATACCTAAACTTTTTGAAAAAATTGTACTTGATAAAATATCTAAAAACAAAAAAAAATTAAAACTCCCCACCAACAAGGCTTTTGTTCAAATAAATCAACTTTAACTAATTTACTAATATACGAAAACTTTATATCTAAATCCTTAGCAAATAGATGCCAGATAGACTCAGTATACACTGACTTCAGCAAGGCATTTGACAAGGTGTGTCATAAAATATTAACCTTTTCTACTCCGTGGGCCACACATTCTGGCCCAAACGATTTTGGTAGGCTGCTCCGTCGGCCAGAGGTTCTGGCCCGGCGCAGGTATAAGTTTAATCACCAATTTCTATCCTCTTAACCACATTCTACCAACTATTATTTCCAATAATTACAAAGAATTGTCGCAACATATTGAATAAACCAACATTTCTTCATTTAAATTTACCGTTAATTAGATATATTCGTGTAAAAATAGATGCATCATTTTAACACATGAAATATTTGTTTTCTTCCAATATTTTCGGAACAGTCAGTCGTTATCCTGCGTTTATGACGGTTCTCCGTAGTTACTCCCACTTTTTGTGACCAAATTTTTTTCATTTTGTGGAACTATTGATGTTGATATTAGTAATTGAAAGTAAAAGAACTACTAACTTACGTTATCTAGAAATATAGTTAATTAACCGTCATGGAAAATAATGATAGTTTTACTTTGAAGTGATGGTGAAAAAGTCGGTAACGATCCAAGTGATACAGATAGTGGAAGTGACATTATCCCACCCAAAAGAAGGAGATGTGCTTATTTCAGTGAAGATAGTGATGTAGAAAATATTGTGATTCCGCAACAACCTTCAACATCGATTAATCCCACACCATCAAGTTTTTCTGATTCAGCAAAAAAATGCAATTGAATGTCTACTAATACACCGAATACACCACAACAACAAATATATTTTTTAATTGGAAATACGAATGAGCCATTTTTAATTTGTGGATAGGCTAATTATTCAGCTGGTTGGAAATTATAGAGAAGGTGTAAAAACAAGAAAAGGAAGTCATTCGGTAGACCCAGAATAGCGTTTAAATCATGTCAATCTACATGCAATAACGCCTAAATTATGCAGAAAAGTATACAATATGGGAGGCGGGAATGGGTACCGCCGCCCTGGTAATCGTTTATTGAACAACCAAAACCTCTGCCACAGGTCACCCCAAGTGGTTCGCTACGTTTGGTGACTTAGCAGAGGTGCCCGGGTTCATTGGGATGAGGTTTTTCTAGCAATTGGTGATAAATGCGTTTGCCCATCTACTGCGTGGTGGGGCGAATCGGGAAAGACTGGTTGAGGGAGATCTTTGATCTCTCCAGCCGGACTCTATCGAACCATTGTCTTACAGCACAATGAGAGGGATGGATTCACGCATCGCCTCTCCTGGATACACTTACCGCCAGATTCCTACTTTAAAAAAAAATCTTTAGTGGTTCTGATTATGATACGAGTAGAGAAGGAGGGCAAATAAAACGAACAATATAACACTGTAAAAGTTGTGGAAACAACTTGCACCTCATGTGGGAGAATGCTTCGAAAAATATCACACCGTAAAAAACTATAAGTGATGGTGACTCAGTAAAAAAATAAGTGAAAAATTTATAATAACATTGGACCGAATCGTTAGTTTTTGTAATGAGATAAATGTGCTCAAAATGTGACAGTGTTATATTATGTATAATATGTACAATACTCTAACTTCAATTTGAGAGGCGGGAATGGGTACCGCCACCCCGGGAACCTTTATTGGATAACTAACACCTCTGCCATAGGTCACCCCAAGTGGTTCACTACGTTTGGTGATTTAGCAGGGGTGCCCGGGTTCATGGGGTGAGGTTTGTCAAGGTCTTGGAGTCGGATGACCAGGACATACTGAATCCTAGATTCCTACCCACCCCTTAAACCCTTTTCCTTCCCAGAACTCTCCTCTCCTCCCCTTCCTTAAAAAAACCCTCCACACAACGTCCCCAAAGATGACATAGGCCCTGAGGGAAATTATTTTCCTCAGGGCCTCCTGTGTGGAGCTCGTGTAAAAAAAAAAAACACCGTGTAGAATATTTGCCAAACTTATTATCTATTTTATGTGTTGTGGGCTGGTCTATCTTTTGTTTCCTGAAAGAGGGTCTAAACCTAAAATAACGTAACCAATGCAACATAAGAAACCATACACTACCCATAAAACCTAAGCCAATCAGGTCCAGGTAGTCACTGGGTAGTCGCTGAGCGGTACAGGTCAATTAGAAAGGAACTTCACCAAGGATTTACATTGGATTATCTGTATATTTTACCCGTATTATACAAATTATTGCTATGCAATAAAAGATATTATGCAAATAAAACATATTGAAATCGAATGTATTATCTTTTAGTTACTTAATGTGTGATTTAACAAGTATTTTATGCAAAATGTACCAAACAACTAATGGTCACACGAATTATCCGATAGGGTGCCGCAAAAATAATGAACGGAAATTTTCATTTTAAACACAAAATATAACATACATTTTTGGTCAAAGTAGCTAAACGGTTTTGAGAAAAAAATGGTCAGAGTGGAAAAGGTTAATCAATAAATTAGCAAAACTTGGAATTTACGGTAATTTACTAAATTGGTTTGCTAGTTATTTGTTCGAAAGAATTCTTAGTGTAAAAATAAATGGCGCAAATTCACACCAATTTATGGCGTCAAGTGGAGTGCCGCAAGGCTCTCATTTAGGGCCCATTTTGTTTATAATATTCATAAATGATATTGTTGATGTATTTACTGATATAAACGTTCTACTGTTTGCAGATGACATGAAACTATATAAAGAAATTAACCACATTAATGATTGCATTACACTACAAACTAACTTGAGATATCTTTTTGAATGGTGCTCTGTCAACAAACTAGCATTGAACATAAATAAATGTCAGTTCATTCATTTTTCCAAAATAAATAATCCTATATTATTTCAGTATTCATTAAATGATGTAAATTTAAATTGTGTTAGTGAAATTATTGATCTAGGCATTATATTCGACAGTAAACTCACCTTTGTATGTCATATTAATAATATTATCAATAAGGCTCTTAAGACTCTTGGTTTTGTGTTGAGAGCTGCAAAAGATTTCAATAATTTGGGCACATTTATCATGTTATATAAAACCCTTGTCAGATGCCAACTTGAGTATAACTCTACGTTATGGTCTCCCTTTTACAATATTCATTCAGACAACATTGAAAATATTCAACGTAAGTTTCTAAGGTTTATTAAGTATAAATTGCATATTCCTATACAAAACATTGATTACAATTACCTCCTGGATAAAATGTCAGTATTTAAACTTTCGGAAAGAAGAATAAGCACAGATTTGATACTATTACATAAAATACTGC
Organism: Limnephilus rhombicus; assembly: GCA_929108145.2. NCBI lineage: Eukaryota > Metazoa > Arthropoda > Insecta > Trichoptera > Limnephilidae > Limnephilus > Limnephilus rhombicus. The sequence goes on from CAKMYE020000009.1 coordinate 1,989,864, forward strand.
ATTATAAAATTGACTGTCCTGAATTACTTCAATTTATCAATATCCATGTTCCCAAAAAATCATGCCCACATTTATTACCCTTTTACTTCAATAACACCAAGACCACACAAGCTTGTCAAAATTCTCCTACTCCGAGACTTCACAGTCTCGGAAATAAATATTCTAATCTGGGCGATATATTTCATATTAAAACTAATCGGTCTAAATGTTGTATATTCCATCACTTTTTTTCTTTAAGACACAAATAGACCTATGTACCTACCAAATAACTTCTATGCTACTACTATATTCTTTGGAATAATCTCTTAAATTCAATTATATGCGTGAGGATTCTTAGTTTCTGTTTAAATTTTTATCTATGTATTTTGTTTTGTGCTTTGTTGCAACGTTTTTTGACATCATCTTTAAATTTTCCTTATTGTTTAAATTTTTAAGTATTTACTTTGATACAAATAGTTTGTAAAAATTTTATAAGAAAAGCCCACTAGGGCGTGTAATAAATAAATAATAAAAAACTATGAAAAAATCGAAATAGAGAGTGTATAATAATAAAAAAAAAGTTGTATGCAGTTCACACGCGGTAGAAGTTAAACCTTCAGAAAAATAAAGTAGGCAAGAGTGGAAAGGCTACGAAGCACTGTACAAGAGGAGACCGATCAGTCTATCTAATTCTCTCGCAGGCTAAATCCTATAGATGTATGTGTTTGTCTCTTTCTAGTGTCGCTTTATCGTTTCATTGAGTTTCAATTCACTTCAATGATAAATAAAGACTCTTGTGCGGTATTCACTAAAGTAAATTTAATGTCAAAATTCTTAACCAAAACCTTTTTCTCTTACGTGTTTGTCAATTTAGAGCGACATGATTATATCGAGGATCCCTTATTTCTCCTAAAGGGTTCATTTAACCATGTGATGATATTTTACTGTCAAGAGGGGAGTTATTAGAGAGGAAGGGCTCACATGGACAGCCCTTTTCGAGTGCCCATAAAAACCAAATTGCGTTACACCTCAACTCCCTAACTGCCCATTCCATGAAGAAGAGGCTTGCAAAAAAGCGTGAATTTGAATGCTTTCAAAAAGAAGAAGAAGATTATTGACAATGGTTTCAAAGGAAGATGTTTAAATACAAATGATAGAGGGAGCACGCTAATATTAAAAAAAGAGATTATAATTAAGAGGCGCAAGCGACTGTTGTGAAAATATTTATCAAAACATGACTTATTTAAAATAGATTTAAAAAATCTCGCAATATAAAAGTTAATTAGCATTTAAATAAACACTGCTTTTTCATACCTTTTATATTTTAAATGAGAGAACCGGGTTTTTAGTAGCACATTTTCCGATTATTTTATATCGTGGGCATTAAAGATTATCGTTAAAAGTAACATAACACTTATATTTTTTAAGAGCGTTTGTTACTTATATTTTTTTTAAAGTGTTCAAGGAACGTTTGTTTACACCGGTAGAAATTCGGAATGCTAGCTTGTTTTAAAATGAGACTGGGACAATAGTAAAAACCCACAATGTACTGAAGAAATAAACGATGCAATCCCCGAGCCACCCGAAGCTAGTATTTCAAGCCAGGATAGCAAGCTACTATGCGGCGTTCTATCCTGGCAAGAGGTTAGCTTACTCTCCTGGCTTGGCCTAAGCCAGAGCGGTTTACAACATTTATGACATTTTAAGACCGTATCATTGCAGTGACTTCTTCTTCTTTCGTATGGTGGGGGGTCAGAAGGAGACATCTAGGTCTGCAAGCCAGTCTAGGGCCTCAGGCGTTGCCCTGTGGACCTCGTCAATCCCGCTGCGGAATGAATGGAGCGGGCATTCGTTGACCACATGTTTGGTGGTCTGCACCGCACCGCATTCACACATCGCCGACTCTTTAAGGCCCCATCTATGCATCATGTGAGCACAACGGAACGATAGCTGCACTCCCTTCGGAACTTCACTTGATACTGACGCGACGTGGCTATAATTTTACTATTGAAGTGTTGCCATAGAGAAGAATTGAACGTCAGAAAGAGAAAATGAATATAATTTTTTTTTTTTTTTTTTTTTTTTTTGAGTGGTGGCAACAAATGGTGATGTGACGGCTATGATGCTTTAAAAATGGCGGCTATGATGCTTTCCAAATGAATTTAAATTTTTAATCACAAATCGGTAAATTTTTATTTTGATAAACTTGAGCCTAGAATGGCGTGAAATATTCTGCGGTCGCCGGAAGGACGCCGAACAAGGCTTTAAGATGATTCTACTGAATTTAAAAGAAACTGAGACAAAAACTCGTGAAAACTGAATTTAAGTTGAAATTTAAACGAATCTAAAACACGTCACTGAATTTAAATGAAATTAAAGAGATTCTGCGGTCGCCGGAAGGACGCCGAACAAGGCTTCTATGATGATGCTACTGAATTTAAGAAAAAAAAACTGAGACAAAAACCCGTAGAAGTGAATTTAAGTTGAAATTTGAACGATTCTAAACCACGGTCGCCGTGGGGGCACCGAGATCAAAAGGCGGTGAACACAAGCTAGAAAGCGTGCAAATAAGAGACACAAAAACACGAAACAAAGTAATGTGGTTAGTTAGACAGGAATTGGCTGTGTGAAATATTCTCACCGATAGCTGCACTCCCTTCGGAACTTCACTTGATACTCGGTTAGGTTAGGTTAGGTTAGGTTAGGTTAGGTTAGGTTAGGTTAGGTTAGGTTAGGTTAGGTTAGGTTAGGTTAGGTTAGGTTAGGTTAGGTTAGGTTAGGTTAGGTTAGGTTAGGTTAGGTTAGGTTAGGTTAGGTTAGGTTAGGTTAGGTTAGGTTAGGTTAGGTTAGGTTAGGTTAGGTTAGGTTAGGTTAGGTTAGGTTAGGTTAGGTTAGGTTAGGTTAGGTTAGGTTAGGTTAGGTTAGGTTAGGTTAGGTTAGGTTGTATGGATTGTTAGTATCTTCTATGGGTACCTTGCTTGTTACGCACAAGGTTTCTCCTAATTCTTTTTTCTTACTATATGTATCTTTAAGTTATTTATTTAGTTATCTATTGTTTCGTTAATTTCTTTTATTCTTTTGGTAATTTTTTCTAAGTACGCTATATATATTTCGCTTGGTTTTTTCTGATTCCAGATTTCTTGCCTATTTTCTTCTGTTATTCCATAGTTTTTTAGTTCAAAATTTAGTCTGAATCTCTCTGCATCAAAGATAGAGCATTTTTCTAGTACATGTACGCTGTCCTGTATTGATGTTTTGTCGCACGGGCATTTGTCATCATCTATTATTTTAAAACGTTTGAGATATTCTTTGAAGCACCCATGTCCTGTCAAGATTTGGGTTGCAGTAAAACTGTTTTTAACGTGTTTTCCTTTTTGAAGTGCCGTGCTTATATTTCGTAAGTATTTTTTTGTAATTTTTCCCGTGCTTTCCTCTATATATCTTTTGTTCCATTTATTTTCAGTTACTTTCTTTAAAGTTATTTTTGTGTAGCTTTGAGGTACCTTGCTATAGTCTGGTCTTTTTTTAAGTGTTCTTCCCCTTTTCGCTGCTGTATCTGCCCTTTCATTACCTTCTAAGCCGTTGTGCGCTCTTACCCATTGAAAATTTACCCTGTTTTTATTTTCTCTGCATGTTCCTAGTTTTTCTAAACATTCTCTTGCTATTTTATTTGTTGTTCTCTCTTTGCTCAGCGTTTCTAAAGATGATTTACTATCTGAATTTATAGTTATATCTTTCCCTTTTATATTGTTTGTTTGTACCCATTCTATTGCTTTTAGAATTGCAATCATTTCCGCCTGGTATACAGTGCAGTAATCTTCTAACTTATAAGATTTTGATACCCAATCTTGTCCATCTACTTTTATAACTACCCCGGCGCCCACTTTACCTTCTTGTTTACTTCCGTCTGTATAAATTTGTATAGCATCTTCATTAATCTTATTTCCTTTATCTAGTTCAATTGTTATATTTTCTTTAACTGTTTTCCCTGGGTGCGGTAGTTCGTTAACACTGCACGTGGTCATTATTTCCCTGTCAGCCGGAAGGAAGTTAGCTGTTATTCCCCTTCTATTAATTCTGTACACATCTTTTACTTCGTCTATTTTTAGATCTATTGGTGGTGTTCCCGCTAAGGCTAAAGCTGAGGTGGTGGAGATTGTCCTGTACCCTTTACAAATTCTAATTGCATATTGTCGCTGAGCGCTGGCTAGTTTCTTCCTATTCTTAACTTTCTTACACGTGTCTCCCCAGGCCCCTGATCCATACGTAAATATTGGTACGATTGCCCCGTCATAGATAGTTTTTAAAATTTCAGGCGATAGTCCCCACGTTGGTTTTGCCGCTCTACATAAGGCTTTGAATATTCTTGAGGTTTTACAGCAAATATAATCTATGTGTTTATCCCATCTAAGCTTATTGTCCATTACCATACCCAAAATTTTTACTTCCTTTACTGGTTTTATTTCTTTACCGTTCATTTTTATGTTAATTGTTTTATCCCGGAGCTTACTCATTACCATGATCTGCGTTTTTTTTTCTGAAAATTCTAATTTTACTTTTTTACCCCAACTGCTTACTTTTCCTAATGCTCTTTCCGCCGTTTCTTTAGTGGTTTGTAGGTTTTTTCCGTTTACAATCAGAAGGACATCGTCAGCGTACGCTTGGATGTAAACGTCTGGGCCAAGATCCATTTGCAGTAGTTCATCCAGTGATACGTTCCAAAAGATTGGCCCGCCAATCGATCCTTGAATGCAGCCCTTTGAGACATTTTTTTCGCTCGAATGGATTCCGTGTTTTATTCTTACTTTTCTATTTTCTGTGTAACTTCTTACTAATGTAACTAGGCTGGAAGGGCAATCTTTTTCTACGAGCTGTTTTAATAATTGTGGCCACCACGCGTTGTCGAAGGCTCCTTTGATGTCAAGAGATATGACAATTACTTCGTCATTTTCCTTCATTTTTCTTTTTATGACTTCGACTGCATCATAAATTGCATCTTCGGCTGATTTTTGCGCGGTGAAACCATATTGTTTTGAGCTTAATTTCTTCCCTTTGCCAAGGTTCCATTTTATTCTGTCTATTAGGATTTTTTCAAATAATTTCCCTAGAACCGGTAGAAGTCCAATCGGCCTATAGTTTTCCAGACTGCTGTAGTTGTCCTTTCCTGGCTTAGGTATGATTATGATTATGGCCTCCTTCCATATTTTTGGGAAATATCCTATGTCAAGACACTTCTGGAACAATTTTGTGAGTATCTCTGGGAAGCTATCATTGAAGTGAGTAAGAATGTCAGATGTGATCCCATCCGCCCCAGGGCACTTCTTCGGGTCAATTGATCTAAGGGCGTTTTTTAGCTCATCTTTTGAAATTTTTGGTTCCTGGTCGACTGTTGTCTTATGCGTTGCTTTTGTTCTTATTTCCATTTGTTCAGGAGTTTCATTTATCACATTGTCATCTGGGAAGAAGTGTTGAAGAATTTCTTTAGCAGTTTCTTCAGGGTTATTGCTTTTAAAAGTTGATGTGGGTGCCCTGTTTGGTGGGTTCGTGAGGACTCTATAGATATTGGACCAAGTTGTTTCCTTCGTTTGTTTTTGGCAGAAGTCTTTCCAGCTACTGGTTTTTGACTCTCTTAACTCGTTTTTAAAATTTTCTTTGGCTTCCAAGTATTTGGGTAAAGTCACCTCAGATCTTCTTTGTCCGCATGAATTTTGAAGTTTCCTTTTTGCAGAGACCAGTTCCGATTTTAATAGTGTCAGTGAGTCAGACCACCATGGGCAGTTTTTCCGTTTTCCTCCTGGTTTAGGGATAGACCTTTCGGTTAGGTTAGGTTAGGTTAGGTTGTATGGATTGTTAGTATCTTCTATGGGTACCTTGCTTGTTACGCACAAGGTTTCTCCTAATTCTTTTTTTCTTACTATATGTATCTTTAAGTTATTTATTTAGTTATCTATTGTTTCGTTAATTTCTTTTATTCTTTTGGTAATTTTTTCTAAGTACGCTATATATATTTCGCTTGGTTTTTTCTGATTCCAAATTTCTTGCCTATTTTCTTCTGTTATTCCATAGTTTTTTAGTTCAAAATTTAGTCTGAATCTCTCTGCATCAAAGATAGAGCATTTTTCTAGTACATGTACGCTGTCCTGTATTGATGTTTTGTCGCACGGGCATTTGTCATCATCTATTATTTTAAAACGTTTGAGATATTCTTTGAAGCACCCATGTCCTGTCAGGTTAGGTTAGGTTAGGTTAGGTTAGGTTAGGTTAGGTTAGGTTAGGTTAGGTTAGGTTAGGTTAGGTTAGGTTAGGTTAGGTTAGGTTAGGTTAGGTTAGGTTAGGTTAGGTTAGGTTAGGTTAGGTTAGGTTAGGTTAGGTTAGGTTAGGTTAGGTTAGGTTAGGTTAGGTTAGGTTAGGTTAGGTTAGGTTAGGTTAGGTTAGGTTAGGTTAGGTTAGGTTAGGTTAGGTTAGGTTAGGTTAGGTTAGGTTAGGTTAGGTTAGGTTAGGTTAGGTTAGGTTAGGTTAGGTTAGGTTAGGTTAGGTTAGGTTAGGTTAGGTTAGGTTAGGTTAGGTTAGGTTAGGTTAGGTTAGGTTAGGTTAGGTTAGGTTAGGTTAGGTTAGGTTAGGTTAGGTTAGGTTAGGTTAGGTTAGGTTAGGTTAGGTTAGGTTAGGTTAGGTTAGGTTAGGTTAGGTTAGGTTAGGTTAGGTTAGGTTAGGTTAGGTTAGGTTAGGTTAGGTTAGGTTAGGTTAGGTTAGGTTAGGTTAGGTTAGGTTAGGTTAGGTTGTATGGATTGTTAGTATCTTCTATGGGTACCTTGCTTGTTACGCACAAGGTTTCTCCTAATTCTTTTTTCTTACTATATGTATCTTTAAGTTATTTATTTAGTTATCTATTGTTTCGTTAATTTCTTTTATTCTTTTGGTAATTTTTTCTAAGTACGCTATATATATTTCGCTTGGTTTTTTCTGATTCCAGATTTCTTGCCTATTTTCTTCTGTTATTCCATAGTTTTTTAGTTCAAAATTTAGTCTGAATCTCTCTGCATCAAAGATAGAGCATTTTTCTAGTACATGTACGCTGTCCTGTATTGATGTTTTGTCGCACGGGCATTTGTCATCATCTATTATTTTAAAACGTTTGAGATATTCTTTGAAGCACCCATGTCCTGTCAAGATTTGGGTTGCAGTAAAACTGTTTTTAACGTGTTTTCCTTTTTGAAGTGCCGTGCTTATATTTGGTAAGTATTTTTTTGTAATTTTTCCCGTGCTTTCCTCTATATATCTTTTGTTCCATTTATTTTCAGTTACTTTCTTTAAAGTTATTTTTGTGTAGCTTTGAGGTACCTTGCTATAGTCTGGTCTTTTTTTAAGTGTTCTTCCCCTTTTCGCTGCTGTATCTGCCCTTTCATTACCTTCTAAGCCGTTGTGCGCTCTTACCCATTGAAAATTTACCCTGTTTTTATTTTCTCTGCATGTTCCTAGTTTTTCTAAACATTCTCTTGCTATTTTATTTGTTGTTCTCTCTTTGCTCAGCGTTTCTAAAGATGATTTACTATCTGAATTTATAGTTATATCTTTCCCTTTTATATTGTTTATTTGTACCCATTCTATTGCTTTTTGAATTGCAATCATTTCCGCCTGGTATACAGTGCAGTAATCTTCTAACTTATAAGATTTTGATACCCAATCTTGTCCATCTACTTTTATAACTACCCCGGCGCCCACTTTACCTTCTTGTTTACTTCCGTCTGTATAAATTTGTATAGCATCTTCATTAATCTTATTTCCTTTATCTAGTTCAATTGTTATATTTTCTTTAACTGTTTTCCCTGGGTGCGGTAGTTCGTTAACACTGCACGTGGTCATTATTTCCCTGTCAGCCGGAAGGAAGTTAGCTGTTATTCCCCTTCTATTAATTCTGTACACATCTTTTACTTCGTCTATTTTTAGATCTATTGGTGGTGTTCCCGCTAAGGCTAAAGCTGAGGTGGTGGAGATTGTCCTGTACCCTTTACAAATTCTAATTGCATATTGTCGCTGAGCGCTGGCTAGTTTCTTCCTATTCTTAACTTTCTTACACGTGTCTCCCCAGACCCCTGATCCATACGTAAATATTGGTACGATTGCCCCGTCATAGATAGTTTTTAAAATTTCAGGCGATAGTCCCCACGTTGGTTTTGCCGCTCTACATAAGGCTTTGAATATTCTTGAGGTTTTACAGCAAATATAATCTATGTGTTTATCCCATCTAAGCTTATTGTCCATTACCATACCCAAAATTTTTACTTCCTTTACTGGTTTTATTTCTTTACCGTTCATTTTTATGTTAATTGTTTTATCCCGGAGCTTACTCATTACCATGATCTGCGTTTTTTTTTCTGAAAATTCTAATTTTACTTTTTTACCCCAACTGCTTACTTTTCCTAATGCTCTTTCCGCCGTTTCTTTAGTGGTTTGTAGGTTTTTTCCGTTTACAATCAGAAGGACATCGTCAGCGTACGCTTGGATGTAAACGTCTGGGCCAAGATCCATTTGCAGTAGTTCATCCAGTGATACGTTCCAAAAGATTGGCCCGCCAATCGATCCTTGAATGCAGCCCTTTGAGACATTTTTTTCGCTCGAATGGATTCCGTGTTTTATTCTTACTTTTCTATTTTCTGTGTAACTTCTTACTAATGTAACTAGGCTGGAAGGGCAATCTTTTTCTACGAGCTGTTTTAATAATTGTGGCCACCACGCGTTGTCGAAGGCTCCTTTGATGTCAAGAGATATGACAATTACTTCGTCATTTTCCTTCATTTTTCTTTTTATGACTTCGACTGCATCATAAATTGCATCTTCGGCTGATTTTTGCGCGGTGAAACCATATTGTTTTGAGCTTAATTTCTTCCCTTTGCCAAGGTTCCATTTTATTCTGTCTATTAGGATTTTTTCAAATAATTTCCCTAGAACCGGTAGAAGTCCAATCGGCCTATAGTTTTCCAGACTGCTGTAGTTGTCCTTTCCTGGCTTAGGTATGATTATGATTATGGCCTCCTTCCATATTTTTGGGAAATATCCTATGTCAAGACACTTCTGGAACAATTTTGTGAGTATCTCTGGGAAGCTATCATTGAAGTGAGTAAGAATGTCAGATGTGATCCCATCCGCCCCAGGGCACTTCTTCGGGTCAATTGATCTAAGGGCGTTTTTTAGCTCATCTTTTGAAATTTTTGGTTCCTGGTCGACTGTTGTCTTATGCGTTGCTTTTGTTCTTATTTCCATTTGTTCAGGAGTTTCATTTATCACATTGTCATCTGGGAAGAAGTGTTGAAGAATTTCTTTAGCAGTTTCTTCAGGGTTATTGCTTTTAAAAGTTGATGTGGGTGCCCTGTTTGGTGGGTTCGTGAGGACTCTATAGATATTGGACCAAGTTGTTTCCTTCGTTTGTTTTTGGCAGAAGTCTTTCCAGCTACTGGTTTTTGACTCTCTTAACTCGTTTTTAAAATTTTCTTTGGCTTCCAAGTATTTGGGTAAAGTCACCTCAGATCTTCTTTGTCCGCATGAATTTTGAAGTTTCCTTTTTGCAGAGACCAGTTCCGATTTTAATAGTGTCAGTGAGTCAGACCACCATGGGCAGTTTTTTCGTTTTCCTCCTGGTTTAGGGATAGACCTTTCGCAAGTTGTTTTGATGATTGAGGAGATAGTTTCTACCTGTTTTTCAAGATTTATTGGGTTACTGGAATAGACGGGGTCTTCAATTGTGATGTTTGCCTTTTGCAACATTTCTTTCGCGACTTTTTCGAACTTGGTCCAGTCTGCAAGCTTTGTTCTGTACCTTGGGGTTGTTGATTCAGGGGGCATTATTGTGTCTGATATACTCATCGTTATAACATTGTGATCAGATAGTCCTGTTTGTTCCACACCCCAGTTTGTGACTTTGTCCATAATATTGTTGGAGCAGAAGGTTACGTCTATGAATGAGGTTAAATGGTTGCCGGATCTCCAAGTTTCAAATGTTGGAGTGCTGCCGTCATTTAATATGTGAGCATCCAGCGTTGCTATCGTCTCTGCTAGTTCCTCGCCTCGTTTATCTGTTTTTGGACTACCCCACCACGAGCTTTTTGCGTTGAAATCACCGCCTATCAGAATGCTCTTGCCTTTTTTCTTGTTTTCTTCATTAAGTTTGGTGATTGTAAGTATCTGGGGTGCAAGAGGATTATTTGGTTCAACATATACTGATCCTAGAGTTATAGTTCCAACTCGTGTTTCTATTTCTATGTATGTTGAGTTCTCGGATGTGATTGAAGATATCATTGTTGCTTTAATACTATTGTTGACGAGAATTGCTGTCTTGTTTGGGCTTTCTCTGGTTCCTTTAGTGGATTGGTAAACTTGCCATCTTTTCGTTTTCAGCTGCCCTGTGTTTCCTGTGTAAGGTTCCTGCAGCAGAATAATGTCCGATTTGTCCGTATTAACCACACTGTCTGTCGCGGATTGGCATCTTTGCGCGTTCCATTGTTTGATTTTAATTTTTCCTCCCATATTGAATTTGTGCTGTCCCGGTTTTTGCACGTATTTATTTGCATTTTTTTTCCTATTCATAATTTGTGTGGTCAATAGATCTTTCGATTTCTCTCCTGTAGAGTGGACATTCGTGCGTTCCTGATCTATGTCTTGACGGAGCTGAGGTTTTCCTCTTCCGGTTTTCATTAACACATGACCCGCATTTTACTTCGTCAGCTTTACCTTTATTTGGACATTGTGCAAGCGTGTGTTTCCCGGCGCAGTGCCAGCACCTCGTTTCCATATCACAATGCTTCTTTAGATGACCAAATCCCAGACAGTTCATGCATTGCATTGTTGAAATGAAGTTTTCAGCACAGATTCTTTGAAATGCGATATTTACTCTGCCTAGGTTAACCATTTTCTTCCATATTTTGGGGTTTGTTTCGATCACGACGTTTGTTAGGCACGGATTTTTATTTTTTTGGAAAAAGAGTATTTTTGAGTCTTCTTTTAGGCCAGCGAGGTCTTCGTTCTGCTCTTCCATTATTTCTATTAACTCTGCAGAGTTCAGATCCTTCTGAATACCTTTTAAGATAATTTTGGGATTTCTTTTCTTGGCGCAGATCGCAGATACTTTTTCCGACGACAGAGTTTTCATTATAAGTTCTGCGTCTTCTTTCTTCTCGCAGCTTATGATTGCTCTCCCGTTAGTAGATTGTCGGATATTTGTTATGCCCACCTTCAGTTTCCGTGGGTCTAGGGAATTTTTAACTCCTTTTAAAACCTCGGCACTGTCTTTCTCGTCTTTGTGGCTGACGACCACGGCGTGTCTTGGAGTAGGAAGTGGTGGAAACCTTCGATCCATTTCGCCATCCTCTTTTTCTTTTTCATTGTCAGGTTTTGTCCTGTTCCATGGTGAAGACGGCGCAGTAATTTTATCTTCTATCCTTCTGATTTGTTCCGCCATTGTATTTATAGCACTTAACATAATCGGACATTCTTTAGCTTGGGACGGATTATCAGTTTTAATAAGTTCCATTATTTTTTCGGTAGCACTGATGATGTCTTGGGATTTCGCTTTTCGAAGGATCGTTTCGCATAATTTTATTATTTTATCATCCCGATTTCCGATAACCATGGAGTCGTTTTGACTTTTGGTGAATTCCGGCATAAGGTCGTACGTTTTGTCGACATGTGCGCATGACTTGTTTGGTGAGCGCATCATTTTGGCGTAAGGATAAAGCTGCCGCGCAGCGGTAAATGTTTATTTTGATAAACTTGAGCCTAGAATGGCGTGAAATATTCTGCGGTCGCCGGAAGGACGCCGAACAAGGCTTTAAGATGATTCTACTGAATTTAAAAGAAACTGAGACAAAAACTCGTGAAAACTGAATTTAAGTTGAAATTTAAACGAATCTAAAACACGTCACTGAATTTAAATGAAATTAAAGAGATTCTGCGGTCGCCGGAAGGACGCCGAACAAGGCTTCTATGATGATGCTACTGAATTTAAGAAAAAAAAAAAACTGAGACAAAATCCCGTAGAAGTGAATTTAAGTTGAAATTTGAACGATTCTAAACCACGGTCGCCGTGGGGGCACCGAGATCAAAAGGCGGTGAACACAAGCTAGAAAGCGTGCAAATAAGAGACACAAAAACACGAAACAAAGTAATGTGGTTAGTTAGACAGGAATTGGCTGTGTGAAATATTCTCACCGATAGCTGCACTCCCTTCGGAACTTCACTTGATACTCGGTTAGGTTAGGTTAGGTTAGGTTAGGTTAGGTTAGGTTAGGTTAGGTTAGGTTAGGTTAGGTTAGGTTAGGTTAGGTTAGGTTAGGTTAGGTTAGGTTAGGTTAGGTTAGGTTAGGTTAGGTTAGGTTAGGTTAGGTTAGGTTAGGTTAGGTTAGGTTAGGTTAGGTTAGGTTGTATGGATTGTTAGTATCTTCTATGGGTACCTTGCTTGTTACGCACAAGGTTTCTCCTAATTCTTTTTTCTTACTATATGTATCTTTAAGTTATTTATTTAGTTATCTATTGTTTCGTTAATTTCTTTTATTCTTTTGGTAATTTTTTCTAAGTACGCTATATATATTTCGCTTGGTTTTTTCTGATTCCAGATTTCTTGCCTATTTTCTTCTGTTATTCCATAGTTTTTTAGTTCAAAATTTAGTCTGAATCTCTCTGCATCAAAGATAGAGCATTTTTCTAGTACATGTACGCTGTCCTGTATTGATGTTTTGTCGCACGGGCATTTGTCATCATCTATTATTTTAAAACGTTTGAGATATTCTTTGAAGCACCCATGTCCTGTCAAGATTTGGGTTGCAGTAAAACTGTTTTTAACGTGTTTTCCTTTTTGAAGTGCCGTGCTTATATTTGGTAAGTATTTTTTTGTAATTTTTCCCGTGCTTTCCTCTATATATCTTTTGTTCCATTTATTTTCAGTTACTTTCTTTAAAGTTATTTTTGTGTAGCTTTGAGGTACCTTGCTATAGTCTGGTCTTTTTTTAAGTGTTCTTCCCCTTTTCGCTGCTGTATCTGCCCTTTCATTACCTTCTAAGCCGTTGTGCGCTCTTACCCATTGAAAATTTACCCTGTTTTTATTTTCTCTGCATGTTCCTAGTTTTTCTAAACATTCTCTTGCTATTTTATTTGTTGTTCTCTCTTTGCTCAGCGTTTCTAAAGATGATTTACTATCTGAATTTATAGTTATATCTTTCCCTTTTATATTGTTTATTTGTACCCATTCTATTGCTTTTTGAATTGCAATCATTTCCGCCTGGTATACAGTGCAGTAATCTTCTAACTTATAAGATTTTGATACCCAATCTTGTCCATCTACTTTTATAACTACCCCGGCGCCCACTTTACCTTCTTGTTTACTTCCGTCTGTATAAATTTGTATAGCATCTTCATTAATCTTATTTCCTTTATCTAGTTCAATTGTTATATTTTCTTTAACTGTTTTCCCTGGGTGCGGTAGTTCGTTAACACTGCACGTGGTCATTATTTCCCTGTCAGCCGGAAGGAAGTTAGCTGTTATTCCCCTTCTATTAATTCTGTACACATCTTTTACTTCGTCTATTTTTAGATCTATTGGTGGTGTTCCCGCTAAGGCTAAAGCTGAGGTGGTGGAGATTGTCCTGTACCCTTTACAAATTCTAATTGCATATTGTCGCTGAGCGCTGGCTAGTTTCTTCCTATTCTTAACTTTCTTACACGTGTCTCCCCAGACCCCTGATCCATACGTAAATATTGGTACGATTGCCCCGTCATAGATAGTTTTTAAAATTTCAGGCGATAGTCCCCACGTTGGTTTTGCCGCTCTACATAAGGCTTTGAATATTCTTGAGGTTTTACAGCAAATATAATCTATGTGTTTATCCCATCTAAGCTTATTGTCCATTACCATACCCAAAATTTTTACTTCCTTTACTGGTTTTATTTCTTTACCGTTCATTTTTATGTTAATTGTTTTATCCCGGAGCTTACTCATTACCATGATCTGCGTTTTTTTTTCTGAAAATTCTAATTTTACTTTTTTACCCCAACTGCTTACTTTTCCTAATGCTCTTTCCGCCGTTTCTTTAGTGGTTTGTAGGTTTTTTCCGTTTACAATCAGAAGGACATCGTCAGCGTACGCTTGGATGTAAACGTCTGGGCCAAGATCCATTTGCAGTAGTTCATCCAGTGATACGTTCCAAAAGATTGGCCCGCCAATCGATCCTTGAATGCAGCCCTTTGAGACATTTTTTTCGCTCGAATGGATTCCGTGTTTTATTCTTACTTTTCTATTTTCTGTGTAACTTCTTACTAATGTAACTAGGCTGGAAGGGCAATCTTTTTCTACGAGCTGTTTTAATAATTGTGGCCACCACGCGTTGTCGAAGGCTCCTTTGATGTCAAGAGATATGACAATTACTTCGTCATTTTCCTTCATTTTTCTTTTTATGACTTCGACTGCATCATAAATTGCATCTTCGGCTGATTTTTGCGCGGTGAAACCATATTGTTTTGAGCTTAATTTCTTCCCTTTGCCAAGGTTCCATTTTATTCTGTCTATTAGGATTTTTTCAAATAATTTCCCTAGAACCGGTAGAAGTCCAATCGGCCTATAGTTTTCCAGACTGCTGTAGTTGTCCTTTCCTGGCTTAGGTATGATTATGATTATGGCCTCCTTCCATATTTTTGGGAAATATCCTATGTCAAGACACTTCTGGAACAATTTTGTGAGTATCTCTGGGAAGCTATCATTGAAGTGAGTAAGAATGTCAGATGTGATCCCATCCGCCCCAGGGCACTTCTTCGGGTCAATTGATCTAAGGGCGTTTTTTAGCTCATCTTTTGAAATTTTTGGTTCCTGGTCGACTGTTGTCTTATGCGTTGCTTTTGTTCTTATTTCCATTTGTTCAGGAGTTTCATTTATCACATTGTCATCTGGGAAGAAGTGTTGAAGAATTTCTTTAGCAGTTTCTTCAGGGTTATTGCTTTTAAAAGTTGATGTGGGTGCCCTGTTTGGTGGGTTCGTGAGGACTCTATAGATATTGGACCAAGTTGTTTCCTTCGTTTGTTTTTGGCAGAAGTCTTTCCAGCTACTGGTTTTTGACTCTCTTAACTCGTTTTTAAAATTTTCTTTGGCTTCCAAGTATTTGGGTAAAGTCACCTCAGATCTTCTTTGTCCGCATGAATTTTGAAGTTTCCTTTTTGCAGAGACCAGTTCCGATTTTAATAGTGTCAGTGAGTCAGACCACCATGGGCAGTTTTTCCGTTTTCCTCCTGGTTTAGGGATAGACCTTTCGCAAGTTGTTTTGATGATTGAGGAGATAGTTTCTACCTGTTTTTCAAGATTTATTGGGTTACTGGAATAGACGGGGTCTTCAATTGTGATGTTTGCCTTTTGCAACATTTCTTTCGCGACTTTTTCGAACTTGGTCCAGTCTGCAAGCTTTGTTCTGTACCTTGGGGTTGTTGATTCAGGGGGCATTATTGTGTCTGATATACTCATCGTTATAACATTGTGATCAGATAGTCCTGTTTGTTCCACACCCCAGTTTGTGACTTTGTCCATAATATTGTTGGAGCAGAAGGTTACGTCTATGAATGAGGTTAAATGGTTGCCGGATCTCCAAGTTTCAAATGTTGGAGTGCTGCCGTCATTTAATATGTGAGCATCCAGCGTTGCTATCGTCTCTGCTAGTTCCTCGCCTCGTTTATCTGTTTTTGGACTACCCCACCACGAGCTTTTTGCGTTGAAATCACCGCCTATCAGAATGCTCTTGCCTTTTTTCTTGTTTTCTTCATTAAGTTTGGTGATTGTAAGTATCTGGGGTGCAAGAGGATTATTTGGTTCAACATATACTGATCCTAGAGTTATAGTTCCAACTCGTGTTTCTATTTCTATGTATGTTGAGTTCTCGGATGTGATTGAAGATATCATTGTTGCTTTAATACTATTGTTGACGAGAATTGCTGTCTTGTTTGGGCTTTCTCTGGTTCCTTTAGTGGATTGGTAAACTTGCCATCTTTTCGTTTTCAGCTGCCCTGTGTTTCCTGTGTAAGGTTCCTGCAGCAGAATAATGTCCGATTTGTCCGTATTAACCACACTGTCTGTCGCGGATTGGCATCTTTGCGCGTTCCATTG
Organism: Limnephilus rhombicus; assembly: GCA_929108145.2. NCBI lineage: Eukaryota > Metazoa > Arthropoda > Insecta > Trichoptera > Limnephilidae > Limnephilus > Limnephilus rhombicus. Next base: position 2,005,969 of record CAKMYE020000009.1, read on the forward strand.
TTTGATTTTAATTTTTCCTCCCATATTGAATTTGTGCTGTCCCGGTTTTTGCACGTATTTATTTGCATTTTTTTTCCTATTCATAATTTGTGTGGTCAATAGATCTTTCGATTTCTCTCCTGTAGAGTGGACATTCGTGCGTTCCTGATCTATGTCTTGACGGAGCTGAGGTTTTCCTCTTCCGGTTTTCATTAACACATGACCCGCATTTTACTTCGTCAGCTTTACCTTTATTTGGACATTGTGCAAGCGTGTGTTTCCCGGCGCAGTGCCAGCACCTCGTTTCCATATCACAATGCTTCTTTAGATGACCAAATCCCAGACAGTTCATGCATTGCATTGTTGAAATGAAGTTTTCAGCACAGATTCTTTGAAATGCGATATTTACTCTGCCTAGGTTAACCATTTTCTTCCATATTTTGGGGTTTGTTTCGATCACGACGTTTGTTAGGCACGGATTTTTATTTTTTTGGAAAAAGAGTATTTTTGAGTCTTCTTTTAGGCCAGCGAGGTCTTCGTTCTGCTCTTCCATTATTTCTATTAACTCTGCAGAGTTCAGATCCTTCTGAATACCTTTTAAGATAATTTTGGGATTTCTTTTCTTGGCGCAGATCGCAGATACTTTTTCCGACGACAGAGTTTTCATTATAAGTTCTGCGTCTTCTTTCTTCTCGCAGCTTATGATTGCTCTCCCGTTAGTAGATTGTCGGATATTTGTTATGCCCACCTTCAGTTTCCGTGGGTCTAGGGAATTTTTAACTCCTTTTAAAACCTCGGCACTGTCTTTCTCGTCTTTGTGGCTGACGACCACGGCGTGTCTTGGAGTAGGAAGTGGTGGAAACCTTCGATCCATTTCGCCATCCTCTTTTTCTTTTTCATTGTCAGGTTTTGTCCTGTTCCATGGTGAAGACGGCGCAGTAATTTTATCTTCTATCCTTCTGATTTGTTCCGCCATTGTATTTATAGCACTTAACATAATCGGACATTCTTTAGCTTGGGACGGATTATCAGTTTTAATAAGTTCCATTATTTTTTCGGTAGCACTGATGATGTCTTGGGATTTCGCTTTTCGAAGGATCGTTTCGCATAATTTTATTATTTTATCATCCCGATTTCCGATAACCATGGAGTCGTTTTGACTTTTGGTGAATTCCGGCATAAGGTCGTACGTTTTGTCGACATGTGCGCATGACTTGTTTGGTGAGCGCATCATTTTGGCGTAAGGATAAAGCTGCCGCGCAGCGGTAAATTTTTATTTTGATAAACTTGAGCCTAGAATGGCATGAAATATTCTGCGGTCGCCGGAAGGACGCCGAACAAGGCTTTAAGATGATGCTACTGAATTTAAAAGAAACTGAGACAAAAACTCGTGAAAACTGAATTTAAGTTGAAATTTAAACGAATCTAAACACGTCACTGAATTTAAATGAAATTAAAGAGATTCTGCGGTCGCCGGAAGGACGCCGAACAAGGCTTCTATGATGATGCTACTGAATTTAAGAAAAAAACTGAGACAAAAACCCGTAGAAGTGAATTTAAGTTGAAATTTGAACGATTCTAAACCACGGTCGCCGTGGGGGCACCGAGATCAAAAGGCGGTGAACACAAGCTAGAAAGCGTGCAAATAAGAGACACAAAAACACGAAACAAAGTAATGTGGTTAGTTAGACAGGAATTGGCTGTGTGAAATATTCTCACCGATAGCTGCACTCCCTTCGGAACTTCACTTGATACTGACGCGACGTGGCTATAATTTTACTATTGAAGTGTTGCCATAGAGAAGAATTGAACGTCAGAAAGAGAAAATGAATATAATTTTTTATTTTTTTTTTTTTGAGTGGTGGCAACAAATGGTGATGTGACGGCTATGATGCTTTAAAAATGGCGGCTATGATGCTTTCCAAATGAATTTAAATTTTTAATCACAAAGCGGTAAATTTTTATTTTGATAAACTTGAGCCTAGAATGGCGTGAAATATTCTGCGGTCGCCGGAAGGACGCCGAACAAGGCTTTAAGATGATGCTACTGAATTTAAAAGAAACTGAGACAAAAACTCGTGAAAACTGAATTTAAGTTGAAATTTAAACGAATCTAAAACACGTCACTGAATTTAAATGAAATTAAAGAGATTCTGCGGTCGCCGGAAGGACGCCGAACAAGGCTTCTATGATGATGCTACTGAATTTAAGAAAAAAAAACTGAGACAAAAACCCGTAGAAGTGAATTTAAGTTGAAATTTGAACGATTCTAAACCACGGTCGCCGTGGGGGCACCGAGATCAAAAGGCGGTGAACACAAGCTAGAAAGCGTGCAAATAAGAGACACAAAAACACGAAACAAAGTAATGTGGTTAGTTAGACAGGAATTGGCTGTGTGAAATATTCTCACCGATAGCTGCACTCCCTTCGGAACTTCACTTGATACTCGGTTAGGTTAGGTTAGGTTAGGTTAGGTTAGGTTAGGTTAGGTTGTATGGATTGTTAGTATCTTCTATGGGTACCTTGCTTGTTACGCACAAGGTTTCTCCTAATTCTTTTTTCTTACTATATGTATCTTTAAGTTATTTATTTAGTTATCTATTGTTTCGTTAATTTCTTTTATTCTTTTGGTAATTTTTTCTAAGTACGCTATATATATTTCGCTTGGTTTTTTCTGATTCCAGATTTCTTGCCTATTTTCTTCTGTTATTCCATAGTTTTTTAGTTCAAAATTTAGTCTGAATCTCTCTGCATCAAAGATAGAGCATTTTTCTAGTACATGTACGCTGTCCTGTATTGATGTTTTGTCGCACGGGCATTTGTCATCATCTATTATTTTAAAACGTTTGAGATATTCTTTGAAGCACCCATGTCCTGTCAAGATTTGGGTTGCAGTAAAACTGTTTTTAACGTGTTTTCCTTTTTGAAGTGCCGTGCTTATATTTGGTAAGTATTTTTTTGTAATTTTTCCCGTGCTTTCCTCTATATATCTTTTGTTCCATTTATTTTCAGTTACTTTCTTTAAAGTTATTTTTGTGTAGCTTTGAGGTACCTTGCTATAGTCTGGTCTTTTTTTAAGTGTTCTTCCCCTTTTCGCTGCTGTATCTGCCCTTTCATTACCTTCTAAGCCGTTGTGCGCTCTTACCCATTGAAAATTTACCCTGTTTTTATTTTCTCTGCATGTTCCTAGTTTTTCTAAACATTCTCTTGCTATTTTATTTGTTGTTCTCTCTTTGCTCAGCGTTTCTAAAGATGATTTACTATCTGAATTTATAGTTATATCTTTCCCTTTTATATTGTTTATTTGTACCCATTCTATTGCTTTTTGAATTGCAATCATTTCCGCCTGGTATACAGTGCAGTAATCTTCTAACTTATAAGATTTTGATACCCAATCTTGTCCATCTACTTTTATAACTACCCCGGCGCCCACTTTACCTTCTTGTTTACTTCCGTCTGTATAAATTTGTATAGCATCTTCATTAATCTTATTTCCTTTATCTAGTTCAATTGTTATATTTTCTTTAACTGTTTTCCCTGGGTGCGGTAGTTCGTTAACACTGCACGTGGTCATTATTTCCCTGTCAGCCGGAAGGAAGTTAGCTGTTATTCCCCTTCTATTAATTCTGTACACATCTTTTACTTCGTCTATTTTTAGATCTATTGGTGGTGTTCCCGCTAAGGCTAAAGCTGAGGTGGTGGAGATTGTCCTGTACCCTTTACAAATTCTAATTGCATATTGTCGCTGAGCGCTGGCTAGTTTCTTCCTATTCTTAACTTTCTTACACGTGTCTCCCCAGACCCCTGATCCATACGTAAATATTGGTACGATTGCCCCGTCATAGATAGTTTTTAAAATTTCAGGCGATAGTCCCCACGTTGGTTTTGCCGCTCTACATAAGGCTTTGAATATTCTTGAGGTTTTACAGCAAATATAAGGCGATAGTCCCCACGTTGGTTTTGCCGCTCTACATAAGGCTTTGAATATTCTTGAGGTTTTACAGCAAATATAATCTATGTGGGTTAGGTTAGGTTAGGTTAGGTTAGGTTAGGTTAGGTTAGGTTAGGTTAGGTTAGGTTAGGTTAGGTTAGGTTAGGTTAGGTTAGGTTAGGTTAGGTTAGGTTAGGTTAGGTTAGGTTAGGTTAGGTTAGGTTAGGTTAGGTTAGGTTAGGTTAGGTTAGGTTAGGTTAGGTTAGGTTAGGTTAGGTTAGGTTAGGTTAGGTTAGGTTAGGTTAGGTTAGGTTAGGTTAGGTTAGGTTAGGTTAGGTTAGGTTAGGTTAGGTTAGGTTAGGTTAGGTTAGGTTAGGTTAGGTTAGGTTAGGTTAGGTTAGGTTAGGTTAGGTTAGGTTAGGTTAGGTTAGGTTAGGTTAGGTTAGGTTAGGTTAGGTTAGGTTAGGTTAGGTTAGGTTAGGTTAGGTTAGGTTAGGTTAGGTTAGGTTAGGTTAGGTTAGGTTAGGTTAGGTTAGGTTAGGTTAGGTTAGGTTAGGTTAGGTTAGGTTAGGTTAGGTTAGGTTAGGTTAGGTTAGGTTAGGTTAGGTTAGGTTAGGTTAGGTTAGGTTAGGTTAGGTTAGGTTAGGTTAGGTTAGGTTAGGTTAGGTTAGGTTAGGTTAGGTTAGGTTAGGTTAGGTTAGGTTAGGTTGTATGGATTGTTAGTATCTTCTATGGGTACCTTGCTTGTTACGCACAAGGTTTCTCCTAATTCTTTTTTCTTACTATATGTATCTTTAAGTTATTTATTTAGTTATCTATTGTTTCGTTAATTTCTTTTATTCTTTTGGTAATTTTTTCTAAGTACGCTATATATATTTCGCTTGGTTTTTTCTGATTCCAGATTTCTTGCCTATTTTCTTCTGTTATTCCATAGTTTTTTAGTTCAAAATTTAGTCTGAATCTCTCTGCATCAAAGATAGAGCATTTTTCTAGTACATGTACGCTGTCCTGTATTGATGTTTTGTCGCACGGGCATTTGTCATCATCTATTATTTTAAAACGTTTGAGATATTCTTTGAAGCACCCATGTCCTGTCAAGATTTGGGTTGCAGTAAAACTGTTTTTAACGTGTTTTCCTTTTTGAAGTGCCGTGCTTATATTTGGTAAGTATTTTTTTGTAATTTTTCCCGTGCTTTCCTCTATATATCTTTTGTTCCATTTATTTTCAGTTACTTTCTTTAAAGTTATTTTTGTGTAGCTTTGAGGTACCTTGCTATAGTCTGGTCTTTTTTTTAAGTGTTCTTCCCCTTTTCGCTGCTGTATCTGCCCTTTCATTACCTTCTAAGCCGTTGTGCGCTCTTACCCATTGAAAATTTACCCTGTTTTTATTTTCTCTGCATGTTCCTAGTTTTTCTAAACATTCTCTTGCTATTTTATTTGTTGTTCTCTCTTTGCTCAGCGTTTCTAAAGATGATTTACTATCTGAATTTATAGTTATATCTTTCCCTTTTATATTGTTTATTTGTACCCATTCTATTGCTTTTTGAATTGCAATCATTTCCGCCTGGTATACAGTGCAGTAATCTTCTAACTTATAAGATTTTGATACCCAATCTTGTCCATCTACTTTTATAACTACCCCGGCGCCCACTTTACCTTCTTGTTTACTTCCGTCTGTATAAATTTGTATAGCATCTTCATTAATCTTATTTCCTTTATCTAGTTCAATTGTTATATTTTCTTTAACTGTTTTCCCTGGGTGCGGTAGTTCGTTAACACTGCACGTGGTCATTATTTCCCTGTCAGCCGGAAGGAAGTTAGCTGTTATTCCCCTTCTATTAATTCTGTACACATCTTTTACTTCGTCTATTTTTAGATCTATTGGTGGTGTTCCCGCTAAGGCTAAAGCTGAGGTGGTGGAGATTGTCCTGTACCCTTTACAAATTCTAATTGCATATTGTCGCTGAGCGCTGGCTAGTTTCTTCCTATTCTTAACTTTCTTACACGTGTCTCCCCAGACCCCTGATCCATACGTAAATATTGGTACGATTGCCCCGTCATAGATAGTTTTTAAAATTTCAGGCGATAGTCCCCACGTTGGTTTTGCCGCTCTACATAAGGCTTTGAATATTCTTGAGGTTTTACAGCAAATATAATCTATGTGTTTATCCCATCTAAGCTTATTGTCCATTACCATACCCAAAATTTTTACTTCCTTTACTGGTTTTATTTCTTTACCGTTCATTTTTATGTTAATTGTTTTATCCCGGAGCTTACTCATTACCATGATCTGCGTTTTTTTTTCTGAAAATTCTAATTTTACTTTTTTACCCCAACTGCTTACTTTTCCTAATGCTCTTTCCGCCGTTTCTTTAGTGGTTTGTAGGTTTTTTCCGTTTACAATCAGAAGGACATCGTCAGCGTACGCTTGGATGTAAACGTCTGGGCCAAGATCCATTTGCAGTAGTTCATCCAGTGATACGTTCCAAAAGATTGGCCCGCCAATCGATCCTTGAATGCAGCCCTTTGAGACATTTTTTTCGCTCGAATGGATTCCGTGTTTTATTCTTACTTTTCTATTTTCTGTGTAACTTCTTACTAATGTAACTAGGCTGGAAGGGCAATCTTTTTCTACGAGCTGTTTTAATAATTGTGGCCACCACGCGTTGTCGAAGGCTCCTTTGATGTCAAGAGATATGACAATTACTTCGTCATTTTCCTTCATTTTTCTTTTTATGACTTCGACTGCATCATAAATTGCATCTTCGGCTGATTTTTGCGCGGTGAAACCATATTGTTTTGAGCTTAATTTCTTCCCTTTGCCAAGGTTCCATTTTATTCTGTCTATTAGGATTTTTTCAAATAATTTCCCTAGAACCGGTAGAAGTCCAATCGGCCTATAGTTTTCCAGACTGCTGTAGTTGTCCTTTCCTGGCTTAGGTATGATTATGATTATGGCCTCCTTCCATATTTTTGGGAAATATCCTATGTCAAGACACTTCTGGAACAATTTTGTGAGTATCTCTGGGAAGCTATCATTGAAGTGAGTAAGAATGTCAGATGTGATCCCATCCGCCCCAGGGCACTTCTTCGGGTCAATTGATCTAAGGGCGTTTTTTAGCTCATCTTTTGAAATTTTTGGTTCCTGGTCGACTGTTGTCTTATGCGTTGCTTTTGTTCTTATTTCCATTTGTTCAGGAGTTTCATTTATCACATTGTCATCTGGGAAGAAGTGTTGAAGAATTTCTTTAGCAGTTTCTTCAGGGTTATTGCTTTTAAAAGTTGATGTGGGTGCCCTGTTTGGTGGGTTCGTGAGGACTCTATAGATATTGGACCAAGTTGTTTCCTTCGTTTGTTTTTGGCAGAAGTCTTTCCAGCTACTGGTTTTTGACTCTCTTAACTCGTTTTTAAAATTTTCTTTGGCTTCCAAGTATTTGGGTAAAGTCACCTCAGATCTTCTTTGTCCGCATGAATTTTGAAGTTTCCTTTTTGCAGAGACCAGTTCCGATTTTAATAGTGTCAGTGAGTCAGACCACCATGGGCAGTTTTTTCGTTTTCCTCCTGGTTTAGGGATAGACCTTTCGCAAGTTGTTTTGATGATTGAGGAGATAGTTTCTACCTGTTTTTCAAGATTTATTGGGTTACTGGAATAGACGGGGTCTTCAATTGTGATGTTTGCCTTTTGCAACATTTCTTTCGCGACTTTTTCGAACTTGGTCCAGTCTGCAAGCTTTGTTCTGTACCTTGGGGTTGTTGATTCAGGGGGCATTATTGTGTCTGATATACTCATCGTTATAACATTGTGATCAGATAGTCCTGTTTGTTCCACACCCCAGTTTGTGACTTTGTCCATAATATTGTTGGAGCAGAAGGTAACGTCTATGAATGAGGTTAAATGGTTGCCGGATCTCCAAGTTTCAAATGTTGGAGTGCTGCCGTCATTTAATATGTGAGCATCCAGCGTTGCTATCGTCTCTGCTAGTTCCTCGCCTCGTTTATCTGTTTTTGGACTACCCCACCACGAGCTTTTTGCGTTGAAATCACCGCCTATCAGAATGCTCTTGCCTTTTTTCTTGTTTTCTTCATTAAGTTTGGTGATTGTAAGTATCTGGGGTGCAAGAGGATTATTTGGTTCAACATATACTGATCCTAGGGTTATAGTTCCAACTCGTGTTTCTATTTCTATGTATGTTGAGTTCTCGGATGTGATTGAAGATATCATTGTTGCTTTAATACTATTGTTGACGAGAATTGCTGACTTGTTTGGGCTTTCTCTGGTTCCTTTAGTGGATTGGTAAACTTGCCATCTTTTCGTTTTCAGCTGCCCTGTGTTTCCTGTGTAAGGTTCCTGCAGCAGAATAATGTCCGATTTGTCCGTATTAACCACACTGTCTGTCGCGGATTGGCATCTTTGCGCGTTCCATTGTTTTATTTTAATTTTTCCTCCCATATTGAATTTGTGCTGTCCCGGTTTTTGCACGTATTTATTTGCATTTTTTTTTTTTTTTTCCTATTCATAATTTGTGTGGTCAATAGATCTTTCGATTTCTCTCCTGTAGAGTGGACATTCGTGCGTTCCTGATCTATGTCTTGACGGAGCTGAGGTTTTCCTCTTCCGGTTTTCATTAACACATGACCCGCATTTTACTTCGTCAGCTTTACCTTTATTTGGACATTGTGCAAGCGTGTGTTTCCCGGCGCAGTGCCAGCACCTCGTTTCCATATCACAATGCTTCTTTAGATGACCAAATCCCAGACAGTTCATGCATTGCATTGTTGAAATGAAGTTTTCAGCACAGATTCTTTGAAATGCGATATTTACTCTGCCTAGGTTAACCATTTTCTTCCATATTTTGGGGTTTGTTTCGATCACGACGTTTGTTAGGCACGGATTTTTATTTTTTTGGAAAAAGAGTATTTTTGAGTCTTCTTTTAGGCCAGCGAGGTCTTCGTTCTGCTCTTCCATTATTTCTATTAACTCTGCAGAGTTCAGATCCTTCTGAATACCTTTTAAGATAATTTTGGGATTTCTTTTCTTGGCGCAGATCGCAGATACTTTTTCCGACGACAGAGTTTTCATTATAAGTTCTGCGTCTTCTTTCTTCTCGCAGCTTATGATTGCTCTCCCGTTAGTAGATTGTCGGATATTTGTTATGCCCACCTTCAGTTTCCGTGGGTCTAGGGAATTTTTAACTCCTTTTAAAACCTCGGCACTGTCTTTCTCGTCTTTGTGGCTGACGACCACGGCGTGTCTTGGAGTAGGAAGTGGTGGAAACCTTCGATCCATTTCGCCATCCTCTTTTTCTTTTTCATTGTCAGGTTTTGTCCTGTTCCATGGTGAAGACGGCGCAGTAATTTTATCTTCTATCCTTCTGATTTGTTCCGCCATTGTATTTATAGCACTTAACATAATCGGACATTCTTTAGCTTGGGACGGATTATCAGTTTTAATAAGTTCCATTATTTTTTCGGTAGCACTGATGATGTCTTGGGATTTCGCTTTTCGAAGGATCGTTTCGCATAATTTTATTATTTTATCATCCCGATTTCCGATAACCATGGAGTCGTTTTGACTTTTGGTGAATTCCGGCATAAGGTCGTACGTTTTGTCGACATGTGCGCATGACTTGTTTGGTGAGCGCATCATTTTGGCGTAAGGATAAAGCTGCCGCGCAGCGGTAAATGTTTATTTTGATAAACTTGAGCCTAGAATGGCGTGAAATATTCTGCGGTCGCCGGAAGGACGCCGAACAAGGCTTTAAGATGATTCTACTGAATTTAAAAGAAACTGAGACAAAAACTCGTGAAAACTGAATTTAAGTTGAAATTTAAACGAATCTAAAACACGTCACTGAATTTAAATGAAATTAAAGAGATTCTGCGGTCGCCGGAAGGACGCCGAACAAGGCTTCTATGATGATGCTACTGAATTTAAGAAAAAAAAAAACTGAGACAAAAACCCGTAGAAGTGAATTTAAGTTGAAATTTGAACGATTCTAAACCACGGTCGCCGTGGGGGCACCGAGATCAAAAGGCGGTGAACACAAGCTAGAAAGCGTGCAAATAAGAGACACAAAAACACGAAACAAAGTAATGTGGTTAGTTAGACAGGAATTGGCTGTGTGAAATATTCTCACCGATAGCTGCACTCCCTTCGGAACTTCACTTGATACTGACGCGACGTGGCTATAATTTTACTATTGAAGTGTTGCCATAGAGAAGAATTGAACGTCAGAAAGAGAAAATGAATATAATTTTTTTTTTTTTTTTTTTTTTTTGAGTGGTGGCAACAAATGGTGATGTGACGGCTATGATGCTTTAAAAATGGCGGCTATGATGCTTTCCAAATGAATTTAAATTTTTAATCACAAAGCGGTAAATTTTTATTTTGATAAACTTGAGCCTAGAATGGCGTGAAATATTCTGCGGTCGCCGGAAGGACGCCGAACAAGGCTTTAAGATGATGCTACTGAATTTAAAAGAAACTGAGACAAAAACTCGTGAAAACTGAATTTAAGTTGAAATTTAAACGAATCTAAAACACGTCACTGAATTTAAATGAAATTAAAGAGATTCTGCGGTCGCCGGAAGGACGCCGAACAAGGCTTCTATGATGATGCTACTGAATTTAAGAAAAAAAAAACTGAGACAAAAACCCGTAGAAGTGAATTTAAGTTGAAATTTGAACGATTCTAAACCACGGTCGCCGTGGGGGCACCGAGATCAAAAGGCGGTGAACACAAGCTAGAAAGCGTGCAAATAAGAGACACAAAAACACGAAACAAAGTAATGTGGTTAGTTAGACAGGAATTGGCTGTGTGAAATATTCTCACCGATAGCTGCACTCCCTTCGGAACTTCACTTGATACTGACGCGACGTGGCTATAATTTTACTATTGAAGTGTTGCCATAGAGAAGAATTGAACGTCAGAAAGAGAAAATGAATATAATTTTTTTTTTGAGTGGTGGCAACAAATGGTGATGTGACGGCTATGATGCTTTAAAAATGGCGGCTATGATGCTTTCCAAATGAATTTAAATTTTTAATCACAAAGCGGTAAATTTTTATTTTGATAAACTTGAGCCTAGAATGGCGTGAAATATTCTGCGGTCGCCGGAAGGACGCCGAACAAGGCTTTAAGATGATTCTACTGAATTTAAAAGAAACTGAGACAAAAACTCGTGAAAACTGAATTTAAGTTGAAATTTAAACGAATCTAAAACACGTCACTGAATTTAAATGAAATTAAAGAGATTCTGCGGTCGCCGGAAGGACGCCGAACAAGGCTTCTATGATGATGCTACTGAATTTAAGAAAAAAAAAACTGAGACAAAAACCCGTAGAAGTGAATTTAAGTTGAAATTTGAACGATTCTAAACCACGGTCGCCGTGGGGGCACCGAGATCAAAAGGCGGTGAACACAAGCTAGAAAGCGTGCAAATAAGAGACACAAAAACACGAAACAAAGTAATGTGGTTAGTTAGACAGGAATTGGCTGTGTGAAATATTCTCACCGATAGCTGCACTCCCTTCGGAACTTCACTTGATACTCGGTTAGGTTAGGTTAGGTTAGGTTAGGTTAGGTTAGGTTAGGTTAGGTTAGGTTAGGTTAGGTTAGGTTAGGTTAGGTTAGGTTAGGTTAGGTTAGGTTAGGTTAGGTTAGGTTAGGTTAGGTTAGGTTAGGTTAGGTTAGGTTAGGTTAGGTTAGGTTAGGTTAGGTTAGGTTAGGTTAGGTTAGGTTAGGTTAGGTTAGGTTAGGTTAGGTTAGGTTAGGTTAGGTTAGGTTAGGTTAGGTTAGGTTAGGTTAGGTTAGGTTAGGTTAGGTTAGGTTAGGTTAGGTTAGGTTAGGTTAGGTTAGGTTAGGTTAGGTTAGGTTAGGTTAGGTTAGGTTAGGTTAGGTTAGGTTAGGTTAGGTTAGGTTAGGTTAGGTTAGGTTAGGTTAGGTTAGGTTAGGTTAGGTTAGGTTAGGTTAGGTTAGGTTAGGTTAGGTTAGGTTAGGTTAGGTTAGGTTAGGTTAGGTTAGGTTAGGTTAGGTTAGGTTAGGTTAGGTTAGGTTAGGTTAGGTTAGGTTAGGTTAGGTTAGGTTAGGTTAGGTTAGGTTAGGTTAGGTTAGGTTAGGTTAGGTTAGGTTAGGTTAGGTTAGGTTAGGTTAGGTTAGGTTAGGTTAGGTTAGGTTAGGTTAGGTTAGGTTAGGTTAGGTTAGGTTAGGTTAGGTTAGGTTAGGTTAGGTTAGGTTAGGTTAGGTTAGGTTAGGTTAGGTTAGGTTAGGTTAGGTTAGGTTAGGTTAGGTTAGGTTAGGTTAGGTTAGGTTAGGTTAGGTTAGGTTAGGTTAGGTTAGGTTAGGTTAGGTTAGGTTAGGTTAGGTTAGGTTAGGTTAGGTTAGGTTAGGTTAGGTTAGGTTAGGTTAGGTTAGGTTAGGTTAGGTTAGGTTAGGTTAGGTTAGGTTAGGTTAGGTTAGGTTAGGTTAGGTTAGGTTAGGTTAGGTTAGGTTAGGTTAGGTTAGGTTAGGTTAGGTTAGGTTAGGTTAGGTTAGGTTAGGTTAGGTTAGGTTAGGTTAGGTTAGGTTAGGTTAGGTTAGGTTAGGTTAGGTTAGGTTAGGTTAGGTTAGGTTAGGTTAGGTTAGGTTAGGTTAGGTTAGGTTAGGTTAGGTTAGGTTAGGTTAGGTTAGGTTAGGTTAGGTTAGGTTAGGTTAGGTTAGGTTAGGTTAGGTTAGGTTAGGTTAGGTTAGGTTAGGTTAGGTTAGGTTAGGTTAGGTTAGGTTAGGTTAGGTTAGGTTAGGTTAGGTTAGGTTAGGTTAGGTTAGGTTAGGTTAGGTTAGGTTAGGTTAGGTTAGGTTAGGTTAGGTTAGGTTAGGTTAGGTTAGGTTAGGTTAGGTTAGGTTAGGTTAGGTTAGGTTAGGTTAGGTTAGGTTAGGTTAGGTTAGGTTAGGTTAGGTTAGGTTAGGTTAGGTTAGGTTAGGTTAGGTTAGGTTAGGTTAGGTTAGGTTAGGTTAGGTTAGGTTAGGTTAGGTTAGGTTAGGTTAGGTTAGGTTAGGTTAGGTTAGGTTAGGTTAGGTTAGGTTAGGTTAGGTTAGGTTAGGTTAGGTTAGGTTAGGTTAGGTTAGGTTAGGTTAGGTTAGGTTAGGTTAGGTTAGGTTAGGTTAGGTTAGGTTAGGTTAGGTTAGGTTAGGTTAGGTTAGGTTAGGTTAGGTTAGGTTAGGTTAGGTTAGGTTAGGTTAGGTTAGGTTAGGTTAGGTTAGGTTAGGTTAGGTTAGGTTAGGTTAGGTTAGGTTAGGTTAGGTTAGGTTAGGTTAGGTTAGGTTAGGTTAGGTTAGGTTAGGTTAGGTTAGGTTAGGTTAGGTTAGGTTAGGTTAGGTTAGGTTAGGTTAGGTTAGGTTAGGTTAGGTTAGGTTAGGTTAGGTTAGGTTAGGTTAGGTTAGGTTAGGTTAGGTTAGGTTAGGTTAGGTTAGGTTAGGTTAGGTTAGGTTAGGTTAGGTTAGGTTAGGTTAGGTTAGGTTAGGTTAGGTTAGGTTAGGTTAGGTTAGGTTAGGTTAGGTTAGGTTAGGTTAGGTTAGGTTAGGTTAGGTTAGGTTAGGTTAGGTTAGGTTAGGTTAGGTTAGGTTAGGTTAGGTTAGGTTAGGTTAGGTTAGGTTAGGTTAGGTTAGGTTAGGTTAGGTTAGGTTAGGTTAGGTTAGGTTAGGTTAGGTTAGGTTAGGTTAGGTTAGGTTAGGTTAGGTTAGGTTAGGTTAGGTTAGGTTAGGTTAGGTTAGGTTAGGTTAGGTTAGGTTAGGTTAGGTTAGGTTAGGTTAGGTTAGGTTAGGTTAGGTTAGGTTAGGTTAGGTTAGGTTAGGTTAGGTTAGGTTAGGTTAGGTTAGGTTAGGTTAGGTTAGGTTAGGTTAGGTTAGGTTAGGTTAGGTTAGGTTAGGTTAGGTTAGGTTAGGTTAGGTTAGGTTAGGTTAGGTTAGGTTAGGTTAGGTTAGGTTAGGTTAGGTTAGGTTAGGTTAGGTTAGGTTAGGTTAGGTTAGGTTAGGTTAGGTTAGGTTAGGTTAGGTTAGGTTAGGTTAGGTTAGGTTAGGTTAGGTTAGGTTAGGTTAGGTTAGGTTAGGTTAGGTTAGGTTAGGTTAGGTTAGGTTAGGTTAGGTTAGGTTAGGTTAGGTTAGGTTAGGTTAGGTTAGGTTAGGTTAGGTTAGGTTAGGTTAGGTTAGGTTAGGTTAGGTTAGGTTAGGTTAGGTTAGGTTAGGTTAGGTTAGGTTAGGTTAGGTTAGGTTAGGTTAGGTTAGGTTAGGTTAGGTTAGGTTAGGTTAGGTTAGGTTAGGTTAGGTTAGGTTAGGTTAGGTTAGGTTAGGTTAGGTTAGGTTAGGTTAGGTTAGGTTAGGTTAGGTTAGGTTAGGTTAGGTTAGGTTAGGTTAGGTTAGGTTAGGTTAGGTTAGGTTAGGTTAGGTTAGGTTAGGTTAGGTTAGGTTAGGTTAGGTTAGGTTAGGTTAGGTTAGGTTAGGTTAGGTTAGGTTAGGTTAGGTTAGGTTAGGTTAGGTTAGGTTAGGTTAGGTTAGGTTAGGTTAGGTTAGGTTAGGTTAGGTTAGGTTAGGTTAGGTTAGGTTAGGTTAGGTTAGGTTAGGTTAGGTTAGGTTAGGTTAGGTTAGGTTAGGTTAGGTTAGGTTAGGTTAGGTTAGGTTAGGTTAGGTTAGGTTAGGTTAGGTTAGGTTAGGTTAGGTTAGGTTAGGTTAGGTTAGGTTAGGTTAGGTTAGGTTAGGTTAGGTTAGGTTAGGTTAGGTTAGGTTAGGTTAGGTTAGGTTAGGTTAGGTTAGGTTAGGTTAGGTTAGGTTAGGTTAGGTTAGGTTAGGTTAGGTTAGGTTAGGTTAGGTTAGGTTAGGTTAGGTTAGGTTAGGTTAGGTTAGGTTAGGTTAGGTTAGGTTAGGTTAGGTTAGGTTAGGTTAGGTTAGGTTAGGTTAGGTTAGGTTAGGTTAGGTTAGGTTAGGTTAGGTTAGGTTAGGTTAGGTTAGGTTAGGTTAGGTTAGGTTAGGTTAGGTTAGGTTAGGTTAGGTTAGGTTAGGTTAGGTTAGGTTAGGTTAGGTTAGGTTAGGTTAGGTTAGGTTAGGTTAGGTTAGGTTAGGTTAGGTTAGGTTAGGTTAGGTTAGGTTAGGTTAGGTTAGGTTAGGTTAGGTTAGGTTAGGTTAGGTTAGGTTAGGTTAGGTTAGGTTAGGTTAGGTTAGGTTAGGTTAGGTTAGGTTAGGTTAGGTTAGGTTAGGTTAGGTTAGGTTAGGTTAGGTTAGGTTAGGTTAGGTTAGGTTAGGTTAGGTTAGGTTAGGTTAGGTTAGGTTAGGTTAGGTTAGGTTAGGTTAGGTTAGGTTAGGTTAGGTTAGGTTAGGTTAGGTTAGGTTAGGTTAGGTTAGGTTAGGTTAGGTTAGGTTAGGTTAGGTTAGGTTAGGTTAGGTTAGGTTAGGTTAGGTTAGGTTAGGTTAGGTTAGGTTAGGTTAGGTTAGGTTAGGTTAGGTTAGGTTAGGTTAGGTTAGGTTAGGTTAGGTTAGGTTAGGTTAGGTTAGGTTAGGTTAGGTTAGGTTAGGTTAGGTTAGGTTAGGTTAGGTTAGGTTAGGTTAGGTTAGGTTAGGTTAGGTTAGGTTAGGTTAGGTTAGGTTAGGTTAGGTTAGGTTAGGTTAGGTTAGGTTAGGTTAGGTTAGGTTAGGTTAGGTTAGGTTAGGTTAGGTTAGGTTAGGTTAGGTTAGGTTAGGTTAGGTTAGGTTAGGTTAGGTTAGGTTAGGTTAGGTTAGGTTAGGTTAGGTTAGGTTAGGTTAGGTTAGGTTAGGTTAGGTTAGGTTAGGTTAGGTTAGGTTAGGTTAGGTTAGGTTAGGTTAGGTTAGGTTAGGTTAGGTTAGGTTAGGTTAGGTTAGGTTAGGTTAGGTTAGGTTAGGTTAGGTTAGGTTAGGTTAGGTTAGGTTAGGTTAGGTTAGGTTAGGTTAGGTTAGGTTAGGTTAGGTTAGGTTAGGTTAGGTTAGGTTAGGTTAGGTTAGGTTAGGTTAGGTTAGGTTAGGTTAGGTTAGGTTAGGTTAGGTTAGGTTAGGTTAGGTTAGGTTAGGTTAGGTTAGGTTAGGTTAGGTTAGGTTAGGTTAGGTTAGGTTAGGTTAGGTTAGGTTAGGTTAGGTTAGGTTAGGTTAGGTTAGGTTAGGTTAGGTTAGGTTAGGTTAGGTTAGGTTAGGTTAGGTTAGGTTAGGTTAGGTTAGGTTAGGTTAGGTTAGGTTAGGTTAGGTTAGGTTAGGTTAGGTTAGGTTAGGTTAGGTTAGGTTAGGTTAGGTTAGGTTAGGTTAGGTTAGGTTAGGTTAGGTTAGGTTAGGTTAGGTTAGGTTAGGTTAGGTTAGGTTAGGTTAGGTTAGGTTAGGTTAGGTTAGGTTAGGTTAGGTTAGGTTAGGTTAGGTTAGGTTAGGTTAGGTTAGGTTAGGTTAGGTTAGGTTAGGTTAGGTTAGGTTAGGTTAGGTTAGGTTAGGTTAGGTTAGGTTAGGTTAGGTTAGGTTAGGTTAGGTTAGGTTAGGTTAGGTTAGGTTAGGTTAGGTTAGGTTAGGTTAGGTTAGGTTAGGTTAGGTTAGGTTAGGTTAGGTTAGGTTAGGTTAGGTTAGGTTAGGTTAGGTTAGGTTAGGTTAGGTTAGGTTAGGTTAGGTTAGGTTAGGTTAGGTTAGGTTAGGTTAGGTTAGGTTAGGTTAGGTTAGGTTAGGTTAGGTTAGGTTAGGTTAGGTTAGGTTAGGTTAGGTTAGGTTAGGTTAGGTTAGGTTAGGTTAGGTTAGGTTAGGTTAGGTTAGGTTAGGTTAGGTTAGGTTAGGTTAGGTTAGGTTAGGTTAGGTTAGGTTAGGTTAGGTTAGGTTAGGTTAGGTTAGGTTAGGTTAGGTTAGGTTAGGTTAGGTTAGGTTAGGTTAGGTTAGGTTAGGTTAGGTTAGGTTAGGTTAGGTTAGGTTAGGTTAGGTTAGGTTAGGTTAGGTTAGGTTAGGTTAGGTTAGGTTAGGTTAGGTTAGGTTAGGTTAGGTTAGGTTAGGTTAGGTTAGGTTAGGTTAGGTTAGGTTAGGTTAGGTTAGGTTAGGTTAGGTTAGGTTAGGTTAGGTTAGGTTAGGTTAGGTTAGGTTAGGTTAGGTTAGGTTAGGTTAGGTTAGGTTAGGTTAGGTTAGGTTAGGTTAGGTTAGGTTAGGTTAGGTTAGGTTAGGTTAGGTTAGGTTAGGTTAGGTTAGGTTAGGTTAGGTTAGGTTAGGTTAGGTTAGGTTAGGTTAGGTTAGGTTAGGTTAGGTTAGGTTAGGTTAGGTTAGGTTAGGTTAGGTTAGGTTAGGTTAGGTTAGGTTAGGTTAGGTTAGGTTAGGTTAGGTTAGGTTAGGTTA